>OX451738.1:378590275-379190275 GCA_948472305.1 Vicia faba
GTTAAAAGTCAAAGGATCAAGAGATAGCAAGGACAATGGAAAACGCGCGCTTTTTTTGTGTTTGAAGGTGCTGGAGGTTAAAGACAACCACCTTTGGGCTGGGCCTGTTTTGCTTTTCTGTTTACACCACTTTTTCACACATACACCCCCTGGCCCATTATATGATATACTTGTCATTTTTGATTTTTTCTTTTTGATTTTGATTTTATATTTTTATCCAAACATGAAAAAACACTAAAATTATTTTTCTCACATTTTTTGCATTTTATTTGGATTTTATTTGTTTTATTTTGAACTTGTACATAAATAAACAAAATACCCTTTTTTTATTCAAAATACAAAAATAATACAAAATACATTTTTATTTTCTGATTTTATTTTATCTTTTGAAAACATTTTATAAAAAATATATTTTTTTTGTAAATAATAAATATTTTATTTTTGTACATATTTAATACATTTAATACATAATATATATACTTATATATTTATTAGAATATTTAGGATAAAAACATAAAAATAATACATTTTTATTTTTATTAATATTTGATCTCAAAAATACTTTTTTACAATATACTTCCTTTTATTTATTTTTTGTACATAATTAATAAATATTGTATATGATGAATAATAAATACTATTTATTTGCAAAAATTAGGGTTTTGCCCTAAACATGAAAATATCCAAAATCACCCCTTTTTCATTATTTTTATTTCACTTGTAAATAATTATATACACTTACGCAAGCACATTTACACATACACATTTACTTATTCCTATACATTGATACATTTTACATTTACGAATTGATTCGATTTGGTTGTAAATATTGGGATACCACTCTCCTATTAAAGTCTCATCCCCATTTGGACATTTGTACCCCCATTCCCATGATTACTTTGTAATAATTTAGGACTTTTAATTCCGCACTTTAAAGCTTTCTAAATATGCCATGATAGACTTAGGGTTTTGTATGCAAAAATCAACCAAACAAATAGCTTGACCTAATTCAAAGATAAAAAAGCATGAAAATGGACAACACCAACACACTTGCACCCCTAGGGTACTCCACTTGTTGCCTTCAACAATGGGCCATATTGCATGTTAGGTGTTTTTGGCAAAACAAAACAATATCCAATGATCATAGTCCCTCGATGACGCTTTCAAAAGTTGCCTAAAAAATGATTAAGTCCTTTAAAGGAAAAGTTGCCAAAGACACTTGGCACCATTGCAATCATGGTCTAAATGATGACCCACGCCTGTCCCGTTAACATCCTAACACAAGATTTTCCACCAAATACAATGGTGGAAAAAAATTGTTAAAAGGGTTAAAACATAGGAAAAACCTTTGAGTAAATTTAGGGGTAGACAAAACTCTTAGTTACTTGATCAAACTTGCAAAAACACTTGCCTACTTTTCAAAACACAACACACTTTCAAACAACTTTCAAAAACATTGAAAACTTTTCATAAGATATACACCTTTGTATACATCCAAACATGGATCATTACAAAGGTTTCCACAACAAATGGCCTCTTTTTTGAAAAACATTTTCAAACCCACACACAAAGCACCATTTCAAACAATTGAAAATCAAGGCAAGTTGATCTAATCAAGTAACTAAGAGCCCATGGATAACCATGGATAGAAAGGGTGATAATACCTTCCCTTTCTATAATCTACCCCCCGAACCCAAGAAAACATCTCAAAGGTTTTTGCTGTGCTTTTTAACCTTTCCTTAGGATAAAATAAAAAGTCGGTGGTGACTTTTGCTCAACCGAAACATTTGCGAAAACAAACGCAAAACCTCAAGTCAAGTCTCCCACCGTATCACAGAACTGGCGACTCTGCTGGGGATAAACTTAAAAGTGGGGTTACCTTAGGATTAGATTATTTACATGTTTTCAATTGATTGCTTTGTTTGCTTTTATATTTGTGGGCTTTGCATCGGAGTTTCATAGATCCTAACCCGGATCTGGGGAATACCCTTTTAGGTAGCATAAGCTATGAGGGACCTGTCCGGCGTAGACCGGCATGGGTGAAACAGTGGCTACGTTGGTGTGACACCTTAGTCTGTACCGATATCCCTTGTGTTGTAACAAGGGGAATATGGGTCTTATAAGGAGTCATTAAACACCAACCGAACTTAGAACCCTAAGTTGACCAAACTTGGCCATAGAACAGTAGCAGTATGCTACACTCATTGAGGCTAAACTCTCGCGATGGTTCTGGCCGCAAGAAAATATTGCGATGCTGGAGTTATGACCGATTGAGGGTAGTCAATGATATTGAGATCCTCTAGAACCCGGTTACTTTTGGTAGGACAGGTCTTAACCAACAAAAATGAAAGAGGGTAATACCTAAACTTCATGCTGGCCTAAACCCTAAGGGTTGTCTTGTGTGACTTGTGTGCCTTATCATGCTTGCCTTTATGAATACTTGTGGTGTGCTTTACCATAACATCATACCATCATACCATTGCATGCATCCCGCATAAGGACTGACCCATTTCAAAGACAAGAGGGTTTCATCTTTGCTCTGTTTTGTAGGACATCATGATGCCCGTGCGTAGGAATACTATCCGGCTCAACTTTGTTCAACCACCTACTTTGCTCAAGGATCTGGTTGGTAGGATTCCAAACACTACTTCCTTCATCAAGAGGCATGGTTATCTCCTTGGTTTAGTCACTTCAAAGTGGGACCAACAACTGATGAGTGTCCTGACCCAGTTTTATGATCCCCTGTACCATTGCTTCACTTTTCAAGACTTCCAGCTGGTCCCTACCCTGGAAGAATTCTCTGATTTACTTGGTATCCCTGTTTTGGAACAAACTCCATTCACTGGTTGGGAGAAGACTCTTAGGCCTGAAGAGATTGTTGCAGTCTTTCCCTTGACCAAAGAAGAGGTAATGGCTAACTGGGAAACTAGAAGTGGAGTTAAGGGCTTTTTGGCTAAATTTCTGGTTGGCAAGGCTAATAGTTTCTGGAATGACTTAGACTTCAAGGCATACGAAGATATCCTGGCTCTCTTAATCTATGGTCTAGTATTGTTTACAAATCCTGATAACTTTGTCAATATCAATGCCATAAGTATCTTCATGTCTCAAAACCCTGTACCCACTCTCTTGGGTGATATCCTGCAACAGCTCTATGCTCGTACTGCCCGAAGACGGGGAACTCTGTGGTGTTGTGCTCCTTTGTTAGTGAGGTGGTTTATTTCGCATCTCCCTAAGTTCGCGATGAAGAATGAAGAAGGAAAAGGCTGGGCTCATAGGTTAATGTCTCTCACTGATAGTGACATCATTTGGACTCTCAGAGGATTGGATGAAGTAGCCATTATTGATCGTTGCGGAGAATATCCTAATGTTCCATTGATTGGTACCCAGGGAGGAATCTCTTATAATCCATGTTTAGCTCTCCGTCAGTTTGGAAGAGCCAGAAGAGCAGGGCCTCATGAGATGTTGGTGCCTCACGTCAGTTTTGAGTTTCAGGTAGACAGTGACGAGCTGCACCGTAGATTCATCAAGGCTTGGGACAGAATTCACAAACCTGACCCACATGAGTTAGGACCGGGGACTTCTCTACCTATGAAACCCTACTGCAGATGGGTATGCATCCGTGCTCAGAAGTTAGGTATGCCATACGAAGCTGTCAGGCCTATCATTCTTGAATCTCCTGATGAAGACGGGGTTCCTCCAACTGTCCTCCCTCCTCAGATACCCACTGATGTTGATACACTAAAGAGATCTTGGGCGCAGCTACAGGAAGAACGGGATTTTTATCGGGAAAAGTTCAACGAACAGGAATAAAAGATCCAGAAGCTGACTAAGCAATTGGAGGAGGAGCGGATCCTGAATGACTATATCCGTACTGAGAAGAGGAGACTAGAGTTTGCAAAAGTAATTCAAAGAAAGTCTACAAAGCATGTTACAAGCTTTCTGGAAAGTCTGAGAACTCCTTCAGAACATGCTGGAGCAAGGAGATACAAAGATCAAAAGTTAGATGTCTATTCTAAGTTATGTTGAAGCTGAACTTCTGATCCAGAATTAAGCAATGATGCAGAATCTCACGTTGCAGGATTTCTAGTTTGATCAATCTCATAATCATTTAATGCTCACAACCACTTTTGGGTCTTTGTTAAAAGTATTTCCCCACGTGTGGCAAAGAGGTACCATCACTGTCTTGGAAAAGCAAACATTTGTACAAGAGTGTGTTGGGCCCATGCGTTTCTTTTGCTTTTGAGGTTACCTTTCCTTAATTTCTGCTTACAAATCCAGCTTAGGCGCTGCTAAAGCTTCTAACCACCATACTTGCTTCAAGAACAAGACAACACCCTAGCATGTGATGGTGGTACTCTCCAAGCTACAAGATCTTTTCCTATAAATTAAAAGCCATTGGCAAATATAAAAAAGGACCGGCGGGAGAAAGAAAAAGCCTTGAACCCCTGCTAAAATTCCAAGAGTCCAAAACTGCAAACACAAAAGAAGTCATCCTAACTTCTATAGTCAAACTGTAACACACTCTCCATCAATATCCATCTCAAAGAAGTCAGAACTTTGATCCTTGGCTGTTCCAGAATTTTCCAATCATTTATAGCCCGAGTTAAAATTTCCAGCCTACTGAGCACGTGAGGAAGTTGGTCAGAACATCACAAGCGGTCAGAACCAGACTCCAACTCACAGAATATTTTCCAGCTGCAAGGTAAGCTTCTGCTGACTCTCGTCATATCACTTAAACATTGTTGGATTTTAACGTTCAAAAATACAATGTAGATATCCTGACTTTGATTCAGTATATTCATATATTCCATGTATGTTTGCCTAAGTAGGGAGAATTTCAACCCAGAACTTCTTGAAGAAATTAGGACTCAGAATTAGGATTATAAAATTCATGCTTGCTTCTGATTTATAGTAATGATATCTCTTGTTTCTGAAACATTATGAAACCTGCCATAACTGTTATATAGGCATCTTCTGTTTTGTTGAGAAATGACTAAGTTGCAAATGTTCTGACTAACATGGAGAGGGAGATGAAGTTCTTCCAGTGGCATCAGAACTTCTGAAGTCTTCTTTGTTCCCAGCGGACCCAAAACTTCTGACTTTACCTATTTCTACTAATATGATTTCTGTTTTTGCAGCACGCCAGAGTCAGAACTTCTGATCTCTTTTAGTTCAGCAATGCGCTAATTCTATTTTCTTTTTCCATACTTTTTTTTCTATCACTTCTATTTTCACTAATCAAAAACACCAAAAACATTTTACATTTTACATGCTTTATTTTTTTCTTAAAACAAAAATATCAAAAACATTTTCTTAAACAAAACTTATTTCTTTTCTTAAACAAAACAAGTCCATTTCACATTTTCTTGTACATTCTTATCCATTCAATATGGTTGTAATAGTAACTTAGGATTTAATTTTATTTTCAATCCCTATTTGTAAATCTCTACACCCCATCCCCTAATGATTGTAATAGCGTAGGATATTTACTTTCCGCACTTTTTATTGCTTTCATATATTGCTAGTAATTATGGTGTGTATGGCAAGACATGAAATCAACAAATAGAGAACCCTAATCAAGACAAAAATGCATGAAATCAAACACACTTTTCACATATCACAGCTTAGGGTAATCTCACTTGTTTCCTATCAGAAAAAATAGTCATGTCCCTCGAACATGGGCGTTTTAGCAAAGACCCTCTATAAAAGATCGTAGTCCCTTGATGACCCTCGATGTTGCCTTTGGTAAACGATGTAGTCCCTAAACGACATTGCTAAAACATCCATGGGTTACCTTCTATGACTATACGATGACCCACGCCCGTACCTTCACTTCCAACGATGGGGCTTCTCACCAAATCAATGGTAAGATAGCAACACCTAAAGGAGGAGGAAAACAACATCTAAGACCTTTTGAGTAGGTAGATTCACTCCTAGTTGCTTACTTGCTAACAACAAAAACATTCTACACACCAACACTCTCACTTTAAAACATTTTTCAAAAGACAACACTTTGTATGTGTTCTTATAGAGACAAGAATCATTACAAAGACACCTTTTCAAAATCACTTTCAAAAACACATCTCACAAACACCTTTTTTGAATCATTTTCGAAACAAAAACTTTTGTATGCATTCTTATAGAAACGAGAATCATTACGAAGTTACATTTTCAAAATACTTTCAAAACCCACACCACACAAAGCATAATTTCGAAACAAAAGCAAGTGATCTAGCAAGTAACTAAGAGCCCATGGAAAACCATGGATGAAAAGGGTGCTAATACCTTCCCTTTTCATAATCTACCCCGCGAACTCAAGAAACAATCTCAAAGGTATTTCATGTTCTTTTCAGCCTTTCCTTTTGGATAAAAGAAAATTCGTTAGCGACTCTTGCTAAATGCAACATTTGCGATAAAAGGAAAAACACCCAAGTCAGTTTTCCCACCATATCACAGAACTGGAGACTCTGCTGGGGATCATTCTAAAAGTGGGGTTACCTTAGGGTTAGATCACATTTACTTGCTTGCATCGTTTGACTTGTATGCTTTACATTATGGTTCTTTGTTTGGGTTTGAATCCTCTACTTGGATTTGGGATACATTATAGGTAAGTAGCAATACATTATGGAAATTGTGCAGGGTATAACGACATGGTCTAAGCAATAGCTACGTTAGTGCGACATATTTCTGGGTACCAGTAGCCTTTGAGTTAATCAAAGAGAATACGGGGCCGCTGAGTGATGTCATGAAGCACTAATGAACTTTTAGAACCTTTACTTGACCAACTTGGCCTTTAGGACGTAGTGAGATGATCGGCTTTGGTGCAGTCCGATGTTGGTAGATAATCGATACTACACTCATTGAGGTTTGGATTTTTTGAGATATTTCGGTCGCCATTAAAGAGGCTTGTGCTGAGACAATACTCAAGGAAACAAATCAGTGATATTGAGATCCCTTAGAAGCCGGTTACTACTTCTAGGATAGGTTGAGCCAACTAAACTTCAAGAGGGTACTTACCTATGGTACTCCATGAAAGCCTAAACCTAAGGATTTGTCTTCTTTGTGTGCATATGATTATTTGTATATAAACTTGCTTACTTTGCATACTTTGTACATAACATCATGACATCATACCATAGCATTTTCAATAACATCGAACCATAGCATTTCAAGGATCTCAAGTGTCTTTGATGCAGGGTCACGTTAAACCAGACGTCTATCAAGGGGCAAGAGGATTTATTCTCCTCTAACCAAATGCCGTAAAAAAATCAAGTACAAAAAACATAAGTCAAGGGATACAACCCACTTGGCATGGTAAGCTTAATTCTTGTGAAAGGTCATCCACCGATACAAAGTTCTCCAAAAAAAGTTGTTGATCAAAGTTTAACTTCTAACTTTTTCTTGTGTTTACCCCGCGAGATCTTTGAAAACATGCATCCACATATCATGCATCATATCATGATAAGTTTCTCTAATACACATCTCCTTATATTCCTACTGTTTATTTCAAGAAGATGGATATGGAACAAACGGTGAAGGGCATCCAGGCTCAAAACGCTCAACCACAAGGATTGTTCTTGAACCTATCCAAGGGACAAGAAGAGGTGAGAGCTCTCCTAACCACGGGCAAGATCATGGGAAATCCTGGGGATGATAGAGATGAACAATTGGAGTGGCTACAAGATGAGATAGCCATAATGAAGGTCCAAATGATGGGACAACTAGTGGGCCAGACGGTTCTTATCCAAAATCTTGCTCAAGGACAAGAAGAGCTAAAAGTTCTTGTCAACCAACTTCGCCAAGACGGTTACAACCGTATGGGGCAAACAACTAGGGTTGGAAATCAAGTCACTATTCAGCCTCCCATGAGACAAGAAGTCGGTTTAAGGGAGAGAATACCTTCCCAAATGGCTTCCATGTCACAAGCCCAACAACGACTTCATCAACATCAACCGTAAAATCAGCAAAGGCAAAGCAAGCCCAAAAGACAGTTTACCAACATCAACATACCATTGTCTCAAGCTTTGCAACACATGCTGAGGATGAATCTGATCACACCAATAAGACCTCATCCAAATCCCAAAAAAATTTCTCCCAGCTACAATCCTGATGCCAGGTGTGCCTATCATGCCAATAGTCTCGGGCATGATACAAACGATTGTTGGGCGCTAAAGTACAAGATTCAAAACCTGATCAACGAAGGAATGTTGGAGTTCACACAAGATGGCCAGACTGAATTCTTTTACCGTCCCTCAAAGGATCACCACCTAAAGTGACAATTTCAGATAAAGAGGCTTCTTTTCATATGAATTTTCAATTGTAATTGCTTGTTCAAACACTTATCTATTATTGTCAAAACTTTGCTTCATTAATGCATTTCATATGTTTGTCTTGAATTAATCCATTCGTTTTCATTATATTTAAACTATATTGTTTTTACTTCCTTTATGACATTCAACTCTTGCTAAAAGTTACAAGCCTTTAGAGGGAGGATGACGAAAACAATGCCATAAATCTCATACAGTATGCTTTTGAACAGACTTTGCTGACGATGTACATGCGTTCTTTCAAATCCTAAACACTGGAGTTATAAGGAAGATAATCCCTAGTCAACCCCTTTGAGCTAAAGAAGTAGAAGTTTTCTTTCTTACACAAATTGAAACCTTTAATCAAAACCTGGGGCAGGGTAGTCTCTCAGTTAATTCAAATGCGCGTTTAGCCGCTATCTCTCATCTCGTAATACAACGAATGACATCAAAAACATTCCTGCCAAACCAAAAGATGGTGATTGGTTCCCTATCAAATAGGCAGTCATTATCTCTCAAAAGAAAAGCCAACTAAGTCAAAACCTACAAAGGAGACTTAAGAAAAACAGGGGCATCCCGCTGACCATAATCTCAAAACAAGAACAGACAGACAAAAATCAGGGATGATAAATCAAAAGAAAGAGGTCACTACAAACCTCAACAACATGAAAAATGTTGCAAAAATGACTGCCTTCCGACAAACTTAACTTGTTTAAACCATCTCTAAAGCACCATTCCAGACTCAATTGGAGTTCAAACACACAATTAACTGAGTTTAGGACTGAAGGACATCGCAAAGAACAGGTGGGTACAAATACACTTTGAGCCCTTACCCTTTGTTTCTTAAATCGTGAACCAAGCCACGCTACAACCCTTCAAAAGTCCTAATTGAAGCATGGGTTAGTTCGAAAACATACTGTTACAAAAGGTATCCTGACTCTTGTAAGGCTTTACCCTAAATCCTGAGTTTGAATTTTCTTACAAAACTTCTTTACTTGCTAAAACGCATTTTCAAAATTTCAAGACAAGCATAAATTTGGCATTATTTGAATACCGCTGTTTGCATATGGCTATTTTTTTGACAACAGAGAAATTCACACAACAAATATCTAGTGAATTAAAGCTCTCTTAGTGAACAAAATCACTTCAAGTAGGATGACACTTCCATTGACAAATCTCCTATCAACAAGGGGGCATGACATGTCACTATCCAACACACCTGGGGCAGTCCAGTCAAGATCTAAGAAATCTCTCAAGAAATGCGGAATAACCAGGAGCATGTCACCATCTCCATCACTTGGGGCATTGATTGGGTTACGTATAGTCCAACATCTCCTGGGAGTGCCACAAATACTTGCTACTATGGGCAGTGACAAATATTCCCAAGATCCTTCTCATGGGATGACTCTCAGACATAATTTTAATATCTAAAAACCTCTTTTCAACTGAGTCGACTTCAAGAATCCTCAAGAATTTCTGCCAGTGAAGTCGCCGCGTCTCCAACAGACTGAGCAACAGGGTTTATTTCCCAAACAAACGGAAGGATTCCCCAGCTTTAGTTTTCCTCTCCGACTACTACAAATCAGAGGACCATAACTCTTTTTCCCCGGTAGACTACTCTACAATCCCCATCAAGTTACTATGAAGCCTCGACCCGACCAGACATAAGTTTAATTTTAACTCCCCAGTAGAGCAACAAACAATCGAGATTCCTGAACTTTTTCCACAAGAAGGAATCAACACTCTATACAGAACTTTCAACATCCCCTAGCGGGGTCCTCCTCAACAAAACAGGGATCCTTAGTGGAAGCATTCCAAGCAAAGTTTAAAGACACGCCTACTCTTCAACAACAATCCAGGATTTAATAACTCCCCAGCACTTGTCAAGGATTTATTTTCCAAAGACAAAATTGCATCTCAACAACATTCATAGCATATGCATGCAAAATACATATAACACAAATCTTATCATGCATACATCATGACATTGCATACAATTATCTCTTTACCTTTTTAGAAAAGATCAATCAACAGATAATGGTTATCATCCTGCTGAGGTAGTAATCGTCCAAGATTCCGTCATCATCCTGCTGAGGTAATAATCATCAAAGATTCCTTCATCATCCTGCTGAGGTAGTAATCGTCCAAGATTCCTTCATCATCCTGCTGAGGTAGTAATCGTCCAAGATTCCTTCATCATCTTTTTGTGGTAGCAATCGACTCAGATGCCTTTATTACAAAAAGACAACTTTCAGATACAGTTCAGATACGCACTAGATACGGATGCCATCCTGATACTCATTCAGATTCAGCTTTCAAATACAGTTCAGATACGCACCAGATATGGATGCCATCCTGATGCTCATTCAGATTCAGATTTCAGATACAGTTCAGATATGCACCAGATACGGATGCCATCCTCAAACTCATTCAGATTCAGCTTTCAGATACAGTTCATATATGCACTAGATATGGATGTCATCCTGATACTCATTCATATTTAGCTTTTAGATACAGTTTAGATACGCACATGACACGGATGCCATCCTGATACTCATTCAGATTCAGCTTTCAGATACAGTTTAGATACACACTAGATACGGATGCCATCCTAATACTCATTCAGATTCAGCTTTCAGATACAGTTCAGATACGCACCAGATACGGATGCCATCCTGATACTCATTCAGATTCAGCTTTCAGATACAGTTTAGATACGCACCAGATACGGATGCCATCCTGATACTCATTCAGATTCAGCTTTCGGATACAGTTCAGATACGCTCTAGATACGGATGCTATCCTGATACTCATTCAGATTTAGCTTTCAGATACAGTTCAGATACGCACCAGATACTGATGCCATCTTAATACTCATTCAGATGCAGCTTTCGGATACAGTTCAGATACACTCCAGATATGGATGCCATCCTGATACTCATTCAGATTCAGCTTTCGGATACAGTTCAGATATGCTCCTGGTACGAATGCTATCCTGATACTCATTCAGATTCAACTTTCAGATACAGTTCTAATACGCTCTAGATACGGATGCCATCCTGATACTCATTCAGATTCATCTTTCAGATATATTTCAGATGCACTCTAGATATGGATGTCATCCTAATACTCATTCAAATTCAGCTTTCAGGTAAAGTCCAGATACAATCACCTTCGGATGAGATCTTTAAGCCCATCTCCAACAACTATCCATCATTTCTCCAAATGGCATCTTTAAGCCCATTCCCTACACAATCAACCATTACATCATTGAGTGCAAATTTTTGGGCACTCTAATGTTCAATCATCTTCCACCTTAAAGTCACGAATGGCAGATTTACCAATCTAACTCTTCAGGTGTAAGAAGATTTAACAAGGGCAGATGTTGTACCCCAAAATTTGCCCTCTCATTTCTCAAAGGATCAACCTAAACCCTCAAGTTTTCTTCCATCCAATTCCAAGCCTTGAATTACAAATTTTCCAAGAAAGTCATTCACAAGGGTAAAATGGTCATTTGCGCACTGAAAAGTCAAACTTTGACTTTTGATCAAAATCAAGTTTCAAGGATCATATTTCATCAAGACATGTTGAAATATGGATTTTGTTTCATCAAGAAATTCAAAAGTCAAAATTGCTTTGGAAAAGTCAAAATTCTAAATACTTAGAATTTTTCTAAGTGTTTAAGAAATATGACAAGCTCAGAACTTCTGATCAGATTATCACCATGATGCAAGCTGATTCTGGAAGAACTTCTAACACATGAGTTGTAGACTTCAACGAAATCTGAAACATTGCAGAATGGAACTTCTCCTGGAAATGTTGGAATTTCAAATTATAAATGTTCAAAGACATGTCCATGAAACTAAAGCACTCAGCAAATTCTGGACATTTTCAAGACAAAGTTTGGTTAGAACTTCTGGGAGAGTTTTCACGAAGGTTCAACCAGAGTTTGCAAAAGTAATTCAAAGAAAGTCTACAAAGCATGTTACAAGCTTTCTAGAAAGTCTGAGAACTCCTTCAAAACATGCTGGAGCAAGGAGATACAAAGATCATAACATGGATGTCTATTCTAAGTTACGCTGAAGCTGAACTTCTGATCTAGAATTAAGCAATGATGCAGAATCTCACATTGCAGGATTTCTGGTTTGATCGATCTCATCATCATTGAATGCTCACAACCATTTTTGGGTCTTTGCTCAAAGTATTTCCCTATGTGTGGCATAGAGGTACCATCATTGTCTTGGAAAAGCAAACTTTTGTACAAGAGTGTGCTGGGACCATGCATTGCTTTTGCTTTTGAGGTTTCCTTTCCTTAATTCCTGCTTACAAATCCAGCTTAGGCGCTGCTAAAGCTGCTTACCACCATACTTGCTTCAAAAACAAGGCAGCACCCTAGCATGTGATGGTGGTACTCTCCAAGCTACAAGATCTTTGCCTATAAATTAAAAGCTATTGGAAACTGTAAAAAAGGACCAGAGGGAGAAAGAAAAAGCCTTGAACCCCTACTAAAATTCCAAGAGTCCAAAACTGCAAACACAAAAATACAAAAAACATGTTAGCTTTTGATTCTTGCATTCAGACTCCATTTTTTCTCAAGTGTTTCTTGACCAAAGCCATCCATACAGTTTTTGATATGCATTCAGAAGTCATCCTAACTTCTATAGTTAAACTGTAACACACTCTCCATCAATATCCACCTCAAAGAAGTCAGAACTTTGCTCCATGGCTGTTCCAGAATTTTCCAATCATTCATAGCCCAAGTTGAAAGTTTCCAGCCTATTGAGCACATGAGGAAGCTGGTCAGAACATCACATGCGGTCAGAATCAGACTCTAGCTTACATAACATTTTCCAGCTGCAAGGTAAGCTTCTGCTGACTTTCGTCATATTACTTAAACATTGGTTGATTTGCATGTTCAAAAACATAATGTAGACATCCTGACTCTGATTCAGTATATTCATATATTCCCTGTATGTTTGCCTAAGTAGGGAGAATTTCAATCCAGAACTTCTTGAAGAAATTAGGACTCAGAATTAGGATTAGCAAATTCATGCTTCCTTATGATTTATAGTTCGGATATCTCTTATTTCTGAAACATTATGGACCCTGCCATAACTGTTATATGCGCATCTTCTATTTTGTTGAGAAATGACTAAGTTGCATATTTTCTGACTAACATGGAGAGGGAGACGAAGTTCTGCCAGTGGCATCAGAACTTCTGAAGTCTTCTTTGTTCCCAGCGGACCCAGAACTTCTGACTTTACCTATTTCTACTAATATGATTTCTGTTTTTGCAGCACGCCAGAGTCAAAACTTCTGATCTCTTTTAGTTCAGCAATGCGCTGATTCTATTTTCTTTTTCCTTACTTTTTTTTCTATCACTTCTATTTTCACTAATCAAAAACACCAAAAACATTTTACATTTTACATGATTTATTTTTTTCTTAAAACAATAAGATCAAAAATATTTTCTTAAACAAAACTTATTTCTTTTCTTAAACAAAACAAGTCCATTTCACATTTTCTTGTATATTCTTATCCATTCAATATGGTTGTAATAGTAACTTAGGATTTAATTTTATTTGCAATCCCCATTTGTAAATCTGTACACCCATCCCCCTAATGATTGTAATAGCGTAGGATATTTACATTCCGCACTTTTTATTCCTTTCATATATTGCTAGTAATTAGGGTGTGTATGGCAAGATATAAAATCAACAAATAGAGAACCCTAATCAAGACAAAAATGCATGCAATCAAACACACTTTGCACATATGCACACCTTAGGGTAATCTCACTTGTTGCCTATCAGAAAAAAATAGTCATGTCCCTCGAACATGGGCGTTTTAGCAAAGATGCTCGATAAAAGATCGTAGTCCCTCGATGACCCTCGATGTTGCCTTCGGTAAACGATCTAGTCCCTAAACGACATTGCTAAAACATCCATAGGTTGCCTTCTATGACTATAAGATGACCCACGCTCGTCCCTTCACATCCAATGATAGGGCTTCTCACCTAATTAATGGTAAGATAGCAACACCTAAAGGAGGAGGAAAACAACATCTAAGACCTTTTTAGTAGGTAGATTCACTCCTAGTTGCTTACTTGCTCACAACAAAAACATTCTATACACCAAAACTCTCACTTTGAAACATTTTTCAATAGACAACACTTTGTATGCATTCTTATAGAGACAAGAATCATTACAAAGACACCTTTTCAAAATCACTTTCAAAAACACATATCACAAACACCTTTTTTGAATCATTTTAGAAACAAACACTTTTGTATGCGTTCTTATAGAAAAGAGAATCATTACGAAGTTACATTTTCAAAATACTTTCAAAACCCACACCACACAAAGCATAATTTCCAAACAAAAGAAAGTGATCTAGAAAGTAACTAAGAGCTCATGGAAAACCATGGATGAAAAGGGTGCTAATACCTTCCCTTTTCATAATCTACCCCCCGAACTCAAGAAACAATCTCAAAGGTCTTTCCCGTTCTTTTCAGCCTTTCCTTTTGGATAAAAGAAAAGTCAGTGGCGACTCTTGCTAACCGCGACATTTGCGATAAAACACAAAACACCCAAGTCAGTTCTCCCACCGTATCACATATTGCATATTCAAAGCGTGTAGCATATTTTTGTACCCCAAAATTTTCCCTCCCATTTTAAAGACAAATTATTTCAATAGGTCTCCTCATACTCATGAAGGTCTCAAACACTCATGACTTATCAAGGATTGATCAGATACTCTCTCCTCCTAAGCAATTGACCTACAACTAGGGTTTTGTTTTTCTCAAGGAAAATTGAGCTTCTAAGGCCTCGAGTAGATTTCATGGTTCCTCATATGCTTCAAAGAATACTCATGTCAAGTTTCAAGCCTTACATCACAAATTTGTTTAGACAATTGCTCAGATGACTAAAAATCAATTGTATTGGATAAAAAAGTCAACATTGGTCAAATTACAGTCAAACTTCAAAAAATTTGGTCAACATCAATGTTTTGAAGTCATGTTCATCATTTGATCAAGGGTTGATCATGATTCATCAAGAAAATTCAAGATTCATCAAAAGACAAAAATTACCAAATTAGGGTTTTCTTAAGGAGAAGTCAACTGAACATTGACCAAGCATAAATTTCACATGCTTCATTAAAAATTCCTCAACAAAAGCGTATCTTAAAGTAAATGCAATTCTCTACAACTTTATCTCTCTAAGCTCAAGTCCAAAAATGCTTCATTTGAGAGATATAGGCCAAAACATTATAGGTAATTTTAAAAGTCAACAAAAAGACATCTTTTGTCAAAGCAATTTACATCAAGTTAAAGCCTTCAAATGAGAAAGTGACCAACATGAGAGTTGTAGGGGACATCTCTTTTTCCAAAAAGTCCAAGATCACCTTCATATGACAAAATTTGATAGAGTTACGATAGGTGCAAGTTGAGCAATTTTGAGAAAATGCTTGAAATCACAATTGAGAAATTTTGGACTTTTAGGCTAATGGGCCTAATTTTTGAAGTTCGAACATGTTTATGACACTTTTAGTGACCCTTAAGTCCATTCATGCATTATTTAAATTTTTATTTCATTTATTTTAATTTTATTCATTTAAATTCAAAATTAAATTAAATAAATATTAAATAAATGTACAAGGCATGTGGGCTTTTGTTTTAGATCATTTTGAAGCCCAAGATCACATATCCAACATAACAAGACTGAGAGGGATGAAGAAGGAAAGAGATCTTCATGTTTTGGAAAGTTTTGCAATTGTTTTGGAAACAAATAATGACTTTGAATGCGCATGTTTCCTTCCAAGAATGCTAACTTAAAAAATCCTCCATTATAAATAGAGGACACACTCCATAAGACAAGGACACATATTTGCTGCCATAGAAAAAAGTTCTCAAACCCAAATTTTTCAAAGAAGAGGTGCAAATCGTATCCCAGTTTTCCAGCCATTCTCAACTGAAACAAATCCTCGAATCATCATCCTGACATCCCCGGGAACCTCCTCAAGTCCATAATCACGCTCAATCGTGCCCAGAACGCCTCCCCTCAATCACACCAGTGATTGCAACCAAGCATGTCAAGAGAATAGAGGCGTTCGAACCCTAGCGATTCCAAAACCCTTTTTTCTTTACTTTCTTCATTTTTTCTCTTTTTTTATTAGTTATTTTATTATTAATTAAATTTTTTAATCAAAACTTATACATAAAAAAAATCAGAAAGAAGCCATATAATGAAATCAACAAAAATTAGTTTTAGGGTGTAAATTAATTAATTGATTTTTGGACAATTAGATTTTAGGCTTTTTTTACTAATTAAAATCAATTAGAATTAGGATTTTAGCTATTATTATTTAACACTTAAATTATTTTTACAAAAATATGAACTTAGATTTTTAGGGCATTTAAACTTTTTTTCCCAACATTTTCTTATTTTGTTTGCTATTTATTTTCTTAGACAATTGTATAGGTCACACAGTTTAATGTAATAGTTTAAATTTACATCCCCGCATTTTTCTAATTATGTAACTCTTTCAAAGCCCTGTAATAGCGTAGATTTACATTTTCGCTTTATCTTTTTCCTTTATATGTTTGTACATATATAACTGCTAGTAAATAGGTTTGTATAATAAGAATAAAATCAAACATAGATAACCTTAATTTTCAAGATAACATAATTGAAACCAATACACTTTGCATACTTCACCTATAGGGTAACCTCTCTTCGTTGCCTTGCGATACTAAAGGTCACGTCCCACGAAAACGGGAATACTTTAGCAAAGACCCTTGGTTAAACAATATCATCATGGTCCCTTTAGAATAAATATCATAATCCCTCGATGACCCTTCGAGTTTCCTACAAAATGATCTAGTCCCTTCGATGACCCTACGAGAAAAATGATGATAGTCCCTTCAAATTTCTAAAGTATCCTTACATGTTGCCTTCCGTGACCATACGACGACCCTACGCATGTCCCTTCACATCCAATAGACAGGGCTACCTACCAACTAATGGTGTTTATAGTATTATCTCTAACAGAGAAGGAAAATAAAAAGAACGACCTTTATTGGGTAAGAATCAACAAATTGCTTGCTCATAACAATTTCAAACAAACAAATTCATTTTTACACCTCAAGTTTCAAAACAAATATTTTTCAAAAAAACACTTTGTATACATTCTTGAGGACTGATACAAGAATTATTACAAAGTATACCTCACAATTGATATTCAAAAGATTTTTCAAATCACACACATAAATCAAGTTTAAAGAGAGCTAAGCAATTAAGAGCCCATAGATAACTACATATGAAAAGGGTGCTAACACCTTCCTTTTTCATAACTTACCCTCCGAACTCAAAATATATCAAAGATCTTTCCTGTTATTTTCACCTTTCCTCATTGGATAAAATAAAAGTCGGTGGAGACTTTTGCTATCTGCAACATTTGCAATAAAACGCTAATTAAGTCAGTTATCCCACCGTATTACACATATCCATTGAAATGGATCATTACGCCATGGAAAACTCAAACATGCATACGAAGCATAAGCCATATTTGGTACATTGCACGAAATCCTGAATCATTCTTCCATCAAAACAATGGTAAATCCCCAGCTGACGTTCTTTATTACATCACGATACCCAACTAATGGTTTCGGTACCTTATACTCCCAAACACATGTTTGTGTTACCCTTTCTTTGATAATCGTCTATATCTTCTTCTGATACTCCTCCATATTGATCTAAACACTTGTCCGTGTTACCATGTCCTCGAAAGCTTGTTCGTATCTTCTTTCGATACTCGTCCATTGAACAAAACACTCTTCCGTGTTACCCTCTTAATATGCGTCTGTATCTTCTTTCAATAATTGTTTGTATTGATCTAAACACTTGTCTGTGTTATCTCCTTGGTACTCGTCTATATCTTCTTTCGATAATCATTTGTATCTTCTTTTGATACTCGTCCATATTGATTCAAACACCCATCCGTGTTATTATTTCCTTGATACTCGTCTGTATTGATTCAAAAACTCGTTCATGTTATCTCCTTGATACTCATTCGTAACTTCTTTCGATACTCATCTATATCTTCTTTCGATACTCGTCCATATTGATTCAAACAATCGTCTGTGTTATCTTTTCTTTGTTACTCGTTTGTATCTTATTTCAATAATTGTCCATATTGATTCAAACACTCATCTATGTTATCCTTTCCTTGATACTCATCTGTATCTTCTTTCGATACTCGTCGGTATTTTTTAACCATAGTCCAATATGTTCAAGTTAATTATTAATGATTTAAGAACAAAAATAAAATTCCAAGTGGACAAAGGAAAAAGGTGCATAAACATAAATAATTTCCAAGTGGATAAAGGAAAAATGGCATAAAATAAAGAGCAAAACAATAAATGACATGAATGACAAAGATGCTAAAATTAAATGACATAAAGTAAATTGCGAGGAATTTAAATTGCATTAAGGAAAAAGTTAGTATAATAGTTGTTAGAGTTAGTATGTTAGTTTTCCGATTCGGGACAAATTTAGCGCTATGTTAAGCTATTACAGGCGGACTTATGTAGAAGTCAATACTATACGAGGTCGATCAATAACAATGTATGTATGATACATGTTATAGATATGATAGAAATCATACACCTAAACACATGTAGCACAAGTATGAAAAAAAGGATGGTCAAGACCTTAGTCAAGGAAGATACATCATGAAAAACTTTACACCAATCCAAAGTACCTTGAAAGATATAATGATCACTTAGAGGGAGATTTGAAATGATCAAAGTTTATCAAATATCCATAGGCTTAGATGAAAAAAAAAATTGCAAATGCTTTTCAAATTGATCAAAAGAAAAAGTAGAAGGAGATAAGATGAGCTAAAGTAAACAAGACAAAAAAATAGAAATTCAATTTGGATCATGAATTAAGTCTAACTTCAACAAAATCAATCATCTATTTTGGTGGATTTGGTCTTTCGACCTATCAACACCCAAGTTCCATTGATTTTGATGAAATTCATGACCTAAATGATCAAGATCCAAGCCAACTAGAATATACCAAATATAAATTACCAACAAAATAAAATAAGAAATTATTTTTTAAAAATGGTTTTAAAATGGAAATAAAATCTAAAATATAAAACTATATTAAAAACATCAAATAAAAATCAACTAAGACAATATAAAAATAAAATATGGTCCATAATATTTTTAGAAAATAGTTTCATCATTTTTGAAAATCAGAAACTATTTTTAAACTATTAAAAATTAAGCAAGAAGATCAAAAAATGATTAAAAAAATTAGTAAATCTAAAAATAAAAACCAAATAAAATCGCCATAGGTCAGAAACAATCATTGGATCATATAATATGTTTTTCAGAATTTAAAAAGTAATAAAAAAATTTCAAGGTTAAAAAACACTTAGAAAATTCTAAGTCTTTGAAATCTTGACTTTTTTGTTGAGTTTTTGACTTTCTTGATTCTTAATGATCAAGTTTGATATTTTTGAATGTCTTAATAAATTTTGATATTTGAAATTTAATGTTGAACAAAAAGTCAAAGTTTGACTTTTTGTGTATCAGTTGACTTTTCATCAGTAGATCAAATTTCAACTATCAATCCATTGATCTTGAGAAATTATTTGAGCCATGAAATTTGGTCAACATGTTGTGTTTGAGTCCTTTAGATCGTGTTTCAAGCCATTAGGTCATGTACTAGGTCAAAAGTCACTGATCAGTCCTTCTCAGTCAAAACCCTAATTTTGACAAATTTACCCCATTGATGATTTAAGTGCTTTTCTTGAGGCATTGTGATTAACCCTTGGTAAATTGATTAATATCACTTAAAAATGTTAATGTTGGCCAAAAATCATGAAGTTTGACTATATATTGACCATAATTTACTTTTTACCCAATACAGTTGGTTTTCAGTCATCTGAGCAATTGACTGAGCAAATTTGTGATGCGTGGCTTGAAACTTGGTATGAGAAATCTTGAAGACCTATAATGAACCATGAAATTCATTTGAGGCATAAAAATTCCAATTTTTCTTGAGAAAATCAAAACCCTAATTTGGAGGCTTAGTGTTAAGGAGGTGAACTTATCTGATCAAACCCTTGAGAACCCTTGAGCATTTGAGATCTTTGTCTTGAGAAAAGAGAGGGAAAATTTTGGGGTACAACAAAAGATCTATTTTTATAGGAGAAATGAAATCGAATGCTGAGGTTGGGTGAATGATAAGCTTTTCATCCAAATCGTGTGCACCTAAATCATAAACAAAATGAGACTTCACATGGCTCAAAATGTAAACATTTGAATGGTTTAAGGGTCGTTTTCAACTTTGGTAAGTCCCTAAACATGTTTAGAAGGAAAAATGCATGCTTAATTGGCTTTTAATTAGGATTGAGAAGATACAAAAATTTGGTCATGGTGCAAAGCTTCAATTTCAAGTGACCAACTTTAGATCCATGGGGCACCCATCATAGGTAGCTTTACGACTTCATTCATTTTGCAATTGAAAGATCTTCCTACAAGATTTACAATGTGCTAAAAAAGTATTCATTTGGCAGCTTGAATCAAAATTTATAATGCTTCAAAGTTGACTGAAAGTAAGCTCTTTGTACTTATAAATATTTCAAGTCCATAAGGATTAAAAATGACCTTAAATGTCTCCTTTAACTCAATGACCTTTCAAGCATTTTTAGGTCTTGCTCCTTGAATCAAACTTGTAGAAAACAAGCTCAATAATATGGTGGAAAAGGAATGAGCTTTCAAATAATGAAAATTGATCAAGTTACGATTCTTAAAATTTGGAAAAAAATCACTTGAAATTATGTAAAATCTACAAAGTGGCCTCTAATATATTCACACTTTTAATGATCCTCCAAACATAATTGGATATTGTAAAGAGTAGTTGATGCATAGAAAAATAATAACTTCAAAATGTTGAAAATTGAGAGAGTTATGCACTTGTGAGCATAGAATCAAGAACTTTCCTAATTAGGTCAAACAACTTGAATCAACCTTGTATATTTTGAACTTTAATTTCAATATCAGGCATGATGAAGCACATAGGACCTTAAAATTATGTTATCTTGAAGCACACTTGATGATGAGGTTTGTAGCTTGATGAAACATGTTTAAGAAGGCATAGAAATAAACACATGAACCAATGGAGTTTCTTGATGAATCAAACCATAATACCTTGAGATAAAATTGACCATATGAAGTTGAGAGATTCTCAAGACATGGAATTTTTATGATAGAGGCATAGCCTTGAGGCCCAATGAAAAATCAATTAACTGGGGATCAATTCTCAAAACCCTAGCTTAGGAGGTGAAATATATGCATTTAGCTCAACATCTAAAATGTACAAAACACAAAAGGGAAATAAAACATCTTGTTTGGATTTTAGTTAGAGATCAGTAAACATAAAACATGTATGTACAAGATACACAATTAGGGTGCTTGGTGATCCCTCAAAGGAAAACTTAAATAAGAGATAGATAGATAGAGAGAGAGAGAGAGAGAGAGAGAGAGAGAGAGAACAAACCCAAGGTTATGATCTTGATGTATTTTAAATATGTGAAATGATGAGGGAACTTAGGGGTAAAAATTAGGGTATAAAAGTTGTTGTTGTGGAGGTACCTGTTATTGTGGAAGCACCTATTACTTTGGAGGTGCCTGCTCCTGAGACTGTTGAAGTGCCTCCTAAGACTGTTGAGGTGCCTCCTAAGACTATTGAGGTGCCTCCTTGTTGTTATACCCCCATTTTTACCTCTAAGATTTCTCATCATCTCATGTTACAACGCATTAAGACACACACACTAGGGTTGTTTCTCTCTTTATCCTACCTTTAAGTTTTCTCTTGAGGGATTACCAAGCACCTTGAGTTATGTATCTTGTATATATTTTCTTTTAACTAACATCAATATATGTATATATGTTCCTTCGAATGTTCATATTGTAGGTGATCACAATTGCATTCATCTCACCATCTAATCTATAGTTTAAGGGGTGATTCTAAATCAAATAGATCTCTAATGGATTGAAAGAGCTCAATATTCAAGTTCATTTCTATGGCATCAAATATTTGTGGTTCAAGGAGTTCTATCACTTTATTTAGGTCAAGATCCCCCCAAAGTTGGTGGTGGAATTCATCAAGAAGATTCATAGGTTCATGCGTTTATTTCCATGCCTTCTTCAACAAGATTCGTTGAGACTTAAGCTCCATATTTGATTTTGATTCAAGAAAAAAATCATTTCAAGGCCTCTTATGATTCATCATGCTTATTTTTCCAAAAAAGTCCAAAAGATTTAAGATTGATTCAACAAGTTTCACCTAATTGAGAAAAATACTAAATTCAGTGATCACAAGCGTATAACTCATTCAATTTTAAACATTTTGAGTTGGTTCTTTTTTATATGGATTCTTATCATATTCTACAACAACCTCTCTTCACATGACAATTTCCAATTGTGCAAGAAAAATCATCAAAAGGTTAAAGGGGTTTCAAGTCATTTTGACACTCTCTGAGCTAGGGTTTGTTTACTTCTAAGGACCATATCTTGCTCATTGTTTGAGATTTTTGATTGGTTCTAAATCCATGATTATACTTAAAGGGTCCTTAAAAACCTCTCTTAAGAAGTCTAAGGCTAATTTTGAATGGAAGATGAGTAAAAGTTGAGAAAGATTACAAGTCAACTTGAAAGGCCTATGAATTTTAGGGTTTGACTTCAAAAGATCATAACTTGGTCAATTTTTATCTCCTTGAGCTCATTATTTTTCCATAATAATATTTAGAATGTGAAGTTCACCATTTCTTTTATGTGCAAAGCTTGTAAATGGTTATAAGATGCCTTAAGAGCTCAAAAGATTATAGGCCATTTCATGGATTTTCATCAACTTCACCAGATCATAACTCTCTCATTTTTTGGATTTTTTGAATGATTCAAGTTTCACAATGCTATTTAAGAAGTCTACTTCATACCATATTCAATGACCAAAACCTAGTTTTGAGTGGGAGGCCATGTATGAAGGAAAGAGATCATATGTAACTTTTGAGCTCAAAACTTAGAAATTTTTCTTAGTCCACAAATCCGTGTGTTTTTTCCAATTTCAATTGATCATAACTTTCAACTCAGATTACCAAATGAAAAATTTCAAGCACAACGTCAAGCTTGACTATTCATCTTTCTAAACAATCCAAGATTGTATCATAAAGGTCCCAAAGTTGTTTGCACCATGGTTTTAAAGTTGATGTTTTAAAACTGAAAATCACTTGCAGTTAGTTTGTAATTTCCATAATATGGCTTCTGATAACCAAATTACCATGTGTTTTCTACTTAAACATGATTATAAAAGATGTTTGAATCATTTAGAGTGTCAAAATGCATCATTTGGATGAGTTTTGGTGCACATGTGGTCACACTTTCTTCATGATCATAGGTGTGCATGATTTACACTCAAATTGCATTATTCACCCCTCCAATTGATTCCATTCACTTCTCCTATAATAAGAGACCTCCTCTACTTCATTTTACAATCTTTAGAGAGCCAAAGAACCTCTGTTGAACTCCCTTCATACCTCTCAATTCTGCAACTTCGAATTTGGTTGTAAAGCATCTTTCAATCCAATTTCTTTGTTGATTCTTCATCCTTGAACATCCCTGAAGCTAACAGAAGAAGAACCAAGCCTGGAGGTGTCCTAAATCTTGCTAGCCAAGCCCAGTTTCAAAGAAAATTCATATGACTTTGTTCAAGTAGTAATTGGCATTAATCATTCTAACTCAAATTACTGGAATGGTCTATGATGTTCACTGATGCTTGTTGATGGCTTAATTTTGATTAATTGATGAATTTGATGCATCTTTTTTTGATTTCAAAATTTTTTAAAAGTCTCTAGTTTTTCTCAAATCGACTGAGCTACAAGTTAAATAATTTTTTTGCGAGGGTACAATTGTCTTCGTCTTGATGAGACGAATCGAATGGAATTGGACTGAACCTCTAATTTTTTTATTTGAAGAATAACAATTTCTATGGTTTTTTTGAAGGTTGGAGGTTGAAGACTGTTGTACCCCAAAATTTGCCCTCTCATTTCTCAAAATTTTTCTCACAAGACCTTCTATGACTCAAACTTGTAACACTAATACATCAATTTAGGTTTAGAATTGGCACAAGGGAAAAATGGTCAAAATGCACACAGAAAAGTCAAAGTTCTAAACACTTAGAAATTTTTCTAAGTGTTAAGAAATATGATAAGTTCAGAACTTCTGGCCAGGTTTTCATCATGATGCAAGATGATTCCGGAAGAACTTTTGAAACAAGAGTTGTAGATCTCAATGATATCTAAAACATTGCAGAACAAAACTTCTCCTAGAAAGGCTGGGATTTCAAGTTATAAATCCTTGAAGAAACGTCCATGAAACTAGAGTACTTATTAAATTCTGAGCATTTCCAAGTCAGAATTTGGTTAAAACTTTTGAGCCAGTTTTCACGTAGGTTCAATCAGAGTTTGCAAAAGTGATTCAAAGAGGGGTTACAAATCATGTTACAAGCTTTCTGAAAAGTCTGAGAACTCCTTCAGATCATGCTGGAGCAGAGAGAATCAAAGATCAGAAGTTGGATATCTGTTCTTAATTTAAGTTACGTTTATACTAAAATTCTGATCCAGTTTCAAGCTATGCTGCATAATCTCATGTTGCAGGTTTTCTTGTTTGTTAAATCTCATCATCATTTAATGCTCACACCAAGTTTTGAGTCCTTATCCCAGTGTTTAAGCCTTAATCCAAAAGATCTTCCCACGTGTGGCATGAAAGCACCATTGATGTCCTTGAAAAGTAAACTTTTGTACAAAGTTTATTTTGAGCCCATACTTTACTTTTGTTTCTGAGTGTACTTCTCCATAAATCATGCCTACAAACTCAGATTAGGTGTGCTTAAAGCTGCTAATCATCCTACCTTGACTTGAAACATGCTTATCTAAACATGCTTCAAAAACAAGTCAACGAGCCATAACACATTGTGGTTGTGTTCCTTATTTATCCAAGATGCTAAATCCTTTTCCTATAAATTAAACTTCATTTGCAAACTGTAGGGGGTCGAAAAGATTGGAAAAAGCCTTGAAACCTTGCTGAAAATTTCCAAAAACCTGAAACTGTAAACATAAACACAAAACACAAAATCTGGTAGTTTCTGATTTTTGCATCCAAACTCTAATTTTCCTTGAGTTTTTCTTGGTCAAATTATCCATACAGTTTCTAGCATACACATAGAAGTTTTCCCAACTTCTGTTTTCAAACTGGAAAACAGTCCTCACCACTCTCTATTTCAAAAAACTAGAACTTTGCACCTTGATTGCTCCAGAACTTTCCAACCATTCATAGCTCAAGTTAAGAGTTGGTTTAGCTTTCTGAGAACTTGAGGAGGCTGACCAAAACATCACAGTAATCTGAACCAGGCACTAATTCACAGAACAATTTCCAGCTGCAAGGTAAGTTTCTTCTAACTTTTATCTCATTACTTAGGCATTGTTAGGTTTGCATTTTCAAAGATACAATGTAGATATCGTGGCTCTGATTCTATACATATTTATAGATTTCATTTATATGGCCTAAGAAGAGAGAATTTCAGATCAGAACTTCTTGAGAAAATTAGGGATCAAAATTAGGATTAGCAAAATTCATGTTTGCTTCTGGTTTACAGTTTTGATGCTTTGTATTTCTGAAACCATGATGAAATTTTCCATAACTTCTATATTTGCATTTTCCATTTGTATTTAGAAATGACTAAGTTGCAGATACTCTAGTTGGCATGAAGAAGATGAAGTTTATCACCAGAACTTACTTTGTAATATATGTTTATGTTTTTGTTTCTAATACCGGATGCATAGCCACCCCAGTGGTAGAGAGCGCGCGCATAAGGCATTAGTGTTAAGGGTCCTGAGTTCTAGCCCCAGAAACACCTTTTTATGTTTATTTCTTGACATTTTTCCTCCATTATTTGTCAAACTGTGATCCTGGACCAGAACTTCTAGATAAACCCCCTTTAGTTATTTGTCAAAACAGTGATCCTAGACCATAACTTCTAGATATTCCCATCCAACAACATTGACACCTCACGGCCCCATTATCAGAACTTCTAGCTTTCCAGTAACACTAGAAATTCTAGGTTTCCAACTGCATTAGAACTTCTGGACTCTCTCAACAACAAGAACTTCTGACCTTCCAATAACACTAGAACTTCCAAGCTCCCTCAGCAACCAGAACTTCAAACCTTACAGTAACATTAGAACATCTAGGTTTCCAGTTGCATCAGAACTTCTAGGATTTCCTTTGTTCCCAGCAACCCTAGAACTTTTGGCTTTCCCCATTTTCTGCTAACATTTTCTTTCTGATTTGCAGCACACCAGAGTCAGAACTTCTTCCCTTTCTCATATTTCTATTCTTTCAGCCATGCGCTGACTCTAATTCTTTTTTTTCTTTCTCTTATTTGAAGAAGTGAAAAACACAAGAAGGGGGGTTGAATTGAAACTTAAAAATCAATGGAGTAAGGAACACGTTTATTTTTATCCTGGTTCGTTTGATCTCAAACAACTCCAGTCCACCCTCCAAGGTGATTTCTCCTCTCTCCAATGAGGACTTAATTCACTAATCAAACTAATTACAATTCTACTTTAACAACTGTTAAAGACTTCTTGAGTCCAAAACCACAACCCCATTTTCTCAAGGAATTTCACTAAACAGTTAATTGAATAAAAGTGTACAAAGATGTTTCTGAATAAACAGTATCACAAACTTATGATGTATTACACAACTTAATATTGAATCGTTTAAGATGAAGAATGAAAGTTGCGTTGTTAACTTTTTCACGTGAGTTTTTCTTTATGAGCGCAGTTGTTCATCATTATGAAATCTTCTTCTAGTCTACTTTATATAGGCCTTGCAATAGAGACATAAGAAGATACTTTTGGTAAGTCTATAACACGAGTTAATGAGATTTCCAAATCAGGAGATCCTTGTATGTTTGTAGCCGTTACTTATGATCTTGCATTGATGGAATTGTAACGCTCCAGAGCTTCTCACATCAGAGGATGAATATTACAGTTGAGAGTTCTTTACAGCTTGATCAGAATTTTTCACATCAGAGTATCACAGATTCTGTTTTGCAGTGCTGGTGCATTCCAAAGTTCAATCATAACTTCTTCATATAAGCGTGTCATTTATTTTTGATGCGTTTGAATCTTTCATTGTCCTCTCATCTTCTGTGCTCGCATAATCAGAACTTCTGGTGATATTCTGGAAGAACTTACAGTTGCCTCAGAACATCTTTTTAACATCAGAACATACTGCATGTAAAGATACTTTTTATTAGCGAGCATATTTGGTCTTTATATCATGTGTTTGTTATCATCAAAACTCTTGCTGGGATGTAGAACCAAATTATGTTCAAACAATCTCCCCCTTTTTGATGATGACAAAAACTAGTATATTTTGATGTAATATAAAGAACAAAAATTAAAAGGAAGGCTCCCCTGAGTAGAGTACTCAGCTAACGAGAAAATAAAATACTTCGCTGAAGATCTTCTGATTATGAGTCAAAATATCCTTCATTCTCCCCCTTTTTGTCGAGAATCAAAAAGTGGAAAAGACTCTGTTTGGCTTGCTCTGATAGAAGTTTCTTGAAAATGTGTGACATCCTCTTCTGGATATATCTGAGATTCTTTAGAGAGCTTCTGATGTTGTATTTCCATTCCTGTTTCCAATAGTTTCAGAGCCAGTAATCTTCTATTTTTGATTGCCTCTGAAACCTGCGAATTTTTTAAATTCCAGGCTTTGGAACATATGCTATCTTTCCTCCATGTGTAGAGAGCATCCAGAAGTCCAGGTGTTAATACTTGTGTTTCAACCTTGCTATTAAAATTATATGTAACGTAGATGATTTTGTCTTTTGGTACCCATATATTTTTGGGTCCATGACAGTTAGAGTTTCTAAAATTCTGTCTGAAATTTTGGTTTAGTATAAAACGCCTTACCAGTATGTTTTATATCATGTGTTTGCCCAGTGGTGAAGTGAGAATAGAGAGGAGTGCGTTTGATAACCAGATCCTTAATATTCTTAGGTTTGGATACTTTACCTTTGTATCCTATACCTATTCTTCTGTTCCTGCTAACTCTATAGATCATTGAAGCCATTTTGCTTCTATTTATGTTTTTAGCCAGAAACTTCTGAAAGCTTTGATCATATTCCTTTATGATCTTATCAGCATTACTGGGATCCTCTGAGATTATTTCCTTCTGAGAGTTTGGTAAATCATTTTCTAGTTTTGAAATCTTTTATTTTAACTCAGAGTTTTCTGATCTCAGACTCTCAGTTTCTTCAGAGTCAGAAGTAAGATCCTTTTTCAAGTTCCTGAATTTGACTCGAAGCTGCTAATACCTTTCCAGAATTTCACTCTGTCTTTATCCTAGTTCAGCTTTAGTAAAATTAACAGTAAAGTCAAGAAATACCTCTTCAGCGTCTGATTCCGATTCTGACCCTGATTCTGATTCAGAAGATTCATAGACATCTAATAACTTGTCTGTTTGAGCTATATTGGCTTGTTCATCTTTTGATTCTATTCCATCTTCAGAAGATTCAAAGTCATCCCATGTTGCCATAAGACTTTTCTTCTTCTCCTTAACAAACTTCCATTTATGTTTCTCCTTCTGAATCCTTGGACAATCACTTTTATAGTGACCTTGTTTATTGCATTCTTAACAGGTAATGATTTTGTTACTTGATTTTCTGTATCCAGAGGATTGTTCAGATTCATTTCCTGTTCTTGTGGTGTTTCTGAAATTCTTCTGCCTATGCTTCCACAGCTGATTGATTCTTCTGGATAGAAAGAACAGCTCATCTTCTTCTGACGAGGATTCTCCAGAGTTTTCTGCTTCTGCTTCTGGCTGCAAAATTTTGGTTTCATATTTGTTAGATTTCAGAGCGACGGACTTACATTGCTTCTAAGGCTCATCATCTTCTAACTCTATCTCATGGCTTCTGAGGGAGTTGACAAGTTCTTCTAGAGATATTATGTTCAGATCTTTTTCCAGTTTGAGAGCTGTGACCATTGGTCTCCATTGTTTCGGTAAACTTCTGATGATCTTCTTTACATGATCAGCAGTTGAGTATCCTTTGTCCAGCACCTTTATCCTTGCCACCAGAGTTTGGAATCTAGAGAACATTGTTTCAATGGTTTCGTCTTCTTCCATTCTGAAGGCTTCATATTTCTGAATGATCGCCAGGGCTTTAGTTTCTTTTACTTGCATGTTGCCTCCATGCGTCATTCTCAGAGAATCAAACATGTTCTTAGTTGTTTCCCTGTTTGTGATCTTCTCATACTCTGAATATGACATGGCACTTAGGAGAATTGTTATGGCTTTGTGATGATTTCTGAAGTATTGATTTTAATGATCTGTCATCCTTTTTATGTCAATCTTCTGACCGCTTTCATCAACAGGATGTATGTATCCATCAGTTACCATATCCCAGAGGTCAGCGTCATAGGCTAGGAAGAAACTTCTGATGATATCTTTCCAGTAGTCAAAATTTTCACTGTAAAAAATTGGAGGGTTGTTGCTGATGTTCTGACTTGTTCCCATCATAGTGTTTTCCCCCCTTTGGATCTTTTATCTGACATGGTTAAGTGTTTGCACCCAGACTCAGGAGCTCTGATGCAAATTGAAGAAGTGAAAAACACAAGAAGGGGGGGTTGAATTGAAACTTAAAAATCAATGGAGTAAGGAACACGTTTATTTTTATCCTGGTTCATTTGGTCTCAAACTACTTCAGTCCATCCGCCAAGGTGATTTCACCTCTCTCCAACAAGGACTTAATTCACTAATCAAACTGATTAAAATTCTACTTTAACAACTGTTAAAGTCTTCTTGAGTCCAAAACCACAACCATGTTTTCTCAAGGAACTTCACTAAACAGTTAATTGAATAAAAGTGTACAATGATGTTTCTAAATAAACAGTATCACAAAATTGTGATGTATTACACAATTTAATATTGAATCATTGAAGATGAAGAATGAAAGATGTGTTGTTTAGTTTTTCACGTGAGTTTTTCTTTATGAGTGCAGTTGTTCATCATTATTAAATCTTCTTCTAGTCTGCTTTATATAGGCCTTGCAATAGAGACATAAGAAGATACTTTTGGTAACTCCATAACACGAGTTAATGAGCTTTCCAAATCAGGAGATCCTTATCTTTTTGTAGTTGTTACTTATGATCTTGCATTGATGGAATTGTAACGCTTTAGAGCTTCTCACATCAGAGGATGAATATTACCTTTGAGATTTCTTTACAGCTTGATCAGAATTTTGCACATCAGAGTATCAGAAATTCTGTTTCGCAGCACTGGTGCATTCAGAAGTTCAATCATAACTTCTTCATATAAGTGTGTCATGAATATTTGATGCGTCTGAATCTTTCATTGTCCTCTCAACTTCTGTGCTTGCATAATCAGAACTTCTGGTGATGTTCTGGCAGAACTTCCAGTTGCATCAGAACATCTTTTTAACATCAGAATATCCTGCATGTAAAGATACTTTTTATTAGTGAGCATATTTGTTCTTTATATCATGTGTTTGTTATCATCAAAACTCTTGTTGGGATGTAGAACCAAATTATGTTCTAACATTATTATTTTATCATCACTTTTATTTTCATTAATCAGAAACACCAAAAAAACTTTATATTCATACACTTTGCTTTATTCTTTTAAAACAAAAAGACTAAAAACATTTCCTTAAGCAAATTTATTTCTTCTCTTGACCAAAACAAAAAATCTTTTTAACATTGCAATTCTTATACATTATTTCATTATGGTTGTAATAAATAATTAAGACTTTAATTTCTTGCAATCGCCATTTGTAAATTTGTACACCTCATTCCCCAAATGATTGTAATAGCGTAGAATATTTACTTTCCGCAATTTATCGTTTTCATATAAATGCTAGTAAAGTAGGATTTGTATGGGAAGATAAAATCAATCTTGGAAAACACTAATCCAAGATAAACCAAGCATGAAATACAAACACTTGCACACTTGCATTTCTAGGGTTAACTCCACTTGTTTCCTTATGAAAATGGTCATGTTATGCATGTGAGGTGTCTTAGCAAAAACAATCAAAAATACAAGATCATAGTCCCTCGATGACGCTTCGAATGTTGCCTTACAAATGATCTTAGTCCCTCAAGAGAAATGCTAAGATATCTCACAATATTGCTATCATGACTATACGATGACCCGCACCCGTCCCTTTACATCCAAAGGTAAGGCTTCTTACCAATCAATGGTAAGATAGCAACATCTAAAGGAGGAGGATAAGAACAAAAGACTTTTGAGTAGGTAGAAACATTATTAGTTACTCGATCATCTTCAAAACAAACATATTTTCAAACACACCAACACTTTCCATGAAATATTTTCAAAAGTCCAACACTTTGTATACATTCTTATAGAGACGAGATTCATTATAAAGTTTTCCTAAACGGAGGCGCTTTTTAAAAATACTTTTAAAAACACACCACAAGCACATTTTTAAAACAAAGCAAGTGATCTTGCAAGAAACTAAGAGCCCATAGATAACTATGGATTAAAACGGTTCTAACACCTTCCCTATTCATAATCTACCCCCCGAACTCAAGAAATTAATCTCAAAGGTATTTCTTGTTCTTTTCACCCTTTCCTTTATTGGATAAAAGAAAAGTCGATGGCGACTCTTGCTATGCGTAACAATTGCAATCAAATGCAAAACAACCCAAGTCAGTTCCCCCACTGTATTACAAAGATGATGATATGTTTCATCTCAACCAATCAGAGCGCGCCAATTATTTTATTTTGATTGGCCAGGATTTATTTCAATCTGTGTTTTTGAATAAGGTCCATAACATGCACAACATGCTAGGTCCTTTGGATTAGCTTACTAATGCGTTTGACATTTATGAGATGGTCCACATTACTTTGGTTTTAATTTTATTTTTTGATTTTATACTTTAATTGTTTTAAACTTCAAAAATTAAAAAAAAAATCATCTCAACTTCAAATATTCTCAAAAATACCTTTAATTTTTCTCTTTCTGATTCTTACTTTTTCACAATTTTATTTTATGATTTGGTATTTTTTATGATTTTTCACTTTATTTAAATTATTTTAATTGTTTAAATATAATTTTCTTAATTTTTAAATTCTGTAAAAAATATGGAAGGATCCAATGACCTCTTGACAAATATTGGTGACTTTATTTTATTTTTATTTCTGATTTAACTTTTTTTATGATTTTTGATTTATTTTGCTTATTACTTTGAATTTAAAAAAATAGTATCTTGCTTTAAAAAATTATGAAAATTTTTGTCAACGCTTATTAACTCATGGTTGACCTCTGACTATTTTTTAGGATTTTTATTTGATGTTTTAATATACTTTGTGTATTTTACCAATTATTTCCTTTTTATTAATCATATATATTATTTTATTGAATATTATTTTATTATTTTTTATAGGTCCTGATTTGTGTGTTATTTTTGGGACAAATTCCTTAACCTCATTGGATCTTGGTTGTTGATAAGTTGAAAAGACAAATCCACCAAAATGGATGAATCATGTTGATGATATTTGAAACCTTAATTCATCTGTGTGATACGGTGGGAGAACTGACTTGAGGTTTTCCGTTTGTGTTCGCAAATGTTGCAGTTTAGCAAGAGTCTCCACCGACTTTTCTTTTATCCAATAAGGAAAGGTGAAAAAGCATAGGAAAGACCTTTAGAGATGTTTTTGAGTTCGGGGGTAGATTATGAAAAGGGAAGGTATGAGCACCCTTTTCATCCATGGTTTTTCATGGGCTCTTAGTTACTTGCTAGATCACTTGCTTTTGTTTGAAAATGTGCTTTGTGTGGTTTTTGAAAGTATTTTGAGAAGGTGCCATCGTTTAGCCAAACTTTTGTAATGATTCTCGTTCGTAAGAATGTATACAAAGTATTGAGCTTTAGAAAATATTTTATGATTGGAAAGTGTTTTAAAAGTGATTTTGAAAACGTCTTTGCAACGGTTCTCGTCTCTATAAGAATGTGTACAAAGTGTTGTTTCGAAAATGTTTCAAAGTGGAAGTGTAGGTGTACGAAAAGTTTTTGTTGTGAGCAAGAGAATAACCGAGAGTGAACCTACCTACTCAAAAGGTCTTAGATATTCTTTTTCTCCTCCTTTAGATGTTGCTATCTTACCATTGTTTTGGTAAGAAGCCCCACCGTTGGATGTAAAGGGACGGGCGTTTGGGTCATCATATGACCATGATAGCAATATTGTGAGATGACTTAGCACTTTTTCTTTAGGGACTAAGATCATTTTTGGAAGAAAACGTTGATAGCGTCATTGAGGGACTATGATCTTGTATTTTCAGTTTGTTTGTGCTAAGACATCCCACATGCATAACATGGCCATTTTTGTAAGGCAACAAGTGAGATTATCCTAAGGGTGCATGTGTGCAAATGTGTTTGATTTCATGCATTTGCCTTTGATTTTTGGTGGTCTACTTGTTGGTTTTATCTTGCCATACACGCCTAATTACTATACATTATAAGGAAAACAGTAAATTGCGGAAAATGAAATTCTACGCTATTACAATATTTAGGGGATGGGGGTACATATGTACGAATGGGGATTGCAAGTAAAAATAAGTCCTAAGCTACTATTACAACCATATTGAAATGTACAATATAAGAAAGAAATAGACATATTTAGTAAATATTTTTGTCTTAAGGAAATAAATTAAAAGGAAATATTTTTATGTTTTTTATGTTGATATTAAAATAAAGTTAATATTAAAATGATGAAAAGGAAAATAAATGCAAAACAAAAACAGCGTGCTGCTGCATAAAGAACAACTAGGATCAGAAGTTCTGAAGCCAGGCGCGTGATGACTCAAAAAGGAACGTCAGTGGGCATCAGAAGTTCTGGATTGGCATACTCTGAGATCCTGCAAGACACGTTAGAGTGAAAACACAGAGGTTCTGGGTGGTATGCAACCAGTGAACCAAAAGTCAGAAGTTATGTATTAGACTAAAATAGTGAGCAAACGTCAGCAGTTTAGTACATTGTTAGCATGTGAAAGTCATAAACTCTGAGTGTTTGAAAACAGTTGATGGAAACATCAGAAGTTCAGTGTATTTGACATGTGAGGAGAACTCAGAAGTTTTGTGTCGTGTTAGAACAATGAGTGAATCTTATAAGTTTTGCGTGTTAAAGTGGTGAGTGAAAAAATAGAAGTTATGTGTTACGTTTCAACTCTTAATCAGCACATCAGTAATTTACTCAGTTCAGCAAATCAGAATGATCACAGCACAACAAATCATAGAAGTTCCAATCCTAAGTCTGAGCCTAGCATTATTCTAGAAGTTCTGATCCATAGTTTTTCTATTCATATAATTATATGTACAACATTAATACTATGATATTTATATGTTAATGATATTCAGAATTAAAAGAAAGTAAAGTCAGAAAAACTTGCTTGGAGCGTGCTTGGAGCTTTGAGTGGCTGCCTTTGGATGTTCTAAGTCAACAAGTGAACGGGGGAGTGGTGGTGCCAAGTTCTTTGGTTTAAAAGGAAGAACAAAGGTTTGTTTTTGTGTATGAGAAATCTGGATTTTTATGAAGGTTTCACAACTTCTTTTTCTCTCTTTTGGCCAATCTCTCTCTTCAAAAGTCAACCCCTTGAACGTGTGATGGAGCCAAGTATTTATAGATGAATTTGCTGTGATTTTTTTTGGGGGGAGGGGGGGGGGAACTAATGGGATTTGAACCTGTTTTGGCATCCTGTTCCTTTGCTTTTTCATCACAGTTTTCGTATGCTAGTTTGGTGCAATCATGGGATGCAGGCGTAGGATGAACCAGTTGTTGGTCATAGGTCTGCAGCAGGTTGTATAAACAAGGTTTTGGGATTTGGTCATGTTCTGACCAAAGCGTTGAATATAGACTTCATGTGCTGGAGTGTTGCCTTGTTTTTGAAGCAAGCATGGTGGTTATCAGCAGGAATTAAGGAAAAGCAAAAAGCAAAGCATGGGCTTAGTAGCAAAGTTTCTATCCCAAGACAGTAGAGGTACACATGGTGAAAATCATTTGGATAAAGACTCAGAAGGTGGTTGTGAGCATTAAATGAGCATTAAATGATGATGAGACTTATCACAACCAGAAATCCTGCAATGTGAATCTCTACACCAAGGCTTAGTTCTGGATCAGAAGTTCTGAGCTTGCATAGCATCTAATCTTCTGATCCTCTTATCTTCTGGCTCCAGCATGTTCCGAAGGAGCTTTCAGACTTTCACGAAAGCTTGCAGCATGCTTCTTAACCTTCTTTGAATTACTCTGGCAAACTCTGACTGAAGCCTTTGTGAAAACTTGCCCAGAAGTTCTGACCAAACTATGCCTTGAGAGTGTCCAGAATTTGCTGAGTGATAATATGGTCAGAAGTTTTGAGCTTGTCATATTTTCTTAAACACTTAGAAAAATTCTAAGTATTTAGAATTTGACTTTTCCAAGGTAAAATTTGACTTTTGAATTTCTTAATGAAACAAACTTCATATTCTAACATGTCTTGATGAAATATGATTTTTGAGATTTGATTTTGATCCAAAAGTCAAAGTTTGACTTCTCAGCGTGTAAATAACCATTTTGCCCTTGTGAGTGATTTTCTTGGAAAATTGCAGTTCAAGGCTTGGAATAGGATGAAAGCAAACTTGAGGATCCATGGTGATTCTTTGAGAAAAGAGAGGGAAAATTTTGGGGTACAACGGCTGCCCCTGTTCAATCTTCTTACACCTGAAGAGTTAGATTGGTAATTCTTCCATTCGTGACTTGAAGGTGGAAGATCATTGAACACTAGAGTGCCCATAAAATTTACACTCGAAGATATATTAGTTAATTATGTGGGGAATGGGCTTAAAGATGTCATTTGGAGAGGTAATGGATATTTGTTGGAGATGGGCTTAAAGATGCCATTCGAAGGTAATTGTATCTGGACTCAGCGGGATGATGAAGGAATTTTTGGGCGATTACTACCTCAGCAGTATGGTGAAGGAATCTTTGGCCGACTTCTACCTCATTAGGATAATGAAGGAATCTTGGACGATTACTACCTCAGCAGGATGATGAAGGAATCTTGGATGACTTCTCCCTCAAAAGGTAATAAAGGAATCTTTGACGACTGCTACTCCAAACAGATGATGAAGGAATCCTTGACGACTGCTACTCCAAACAGATGATGAAGGAATCTTGGCTGATTACCACCTCAAACAGATGATGAAGGAATCTTGGACGATTGCTACTCCAAACAGATGATGAAGGAATCTTGGACGACTGCTACTCCAAACAGATGATGAAGGAATCTTGGACGACTGCTATTCCAAACAGATGATGAAGGAATCTTGGACGATTACTACCTCAAACAGATGAGGAAGGAATCTTAGACGACTACTACTCCAAACAGATGATGAAGGAATCTTGGATAAATACTACTCCAAACAGATGATGAAGGAATCTTGGATGACTGCTACTTCAGCAGGATGATGAAGGAATCTTGGATGATTACTACCTCAGCAGGATGATGAAGGAATCTTGGATGAATACTACCTCAACAGGATGACGAAGGAATCTTGGATGACTACTACCTCAACAGGATGATGAAGGAATCTTGGACGATTACTACCTCAGCAGGATGATGAAGGAATCTTGGATAACTTCTACCTAAAAAGGTAATGAAGGAATCTTTGACGACTGTCACTCCAAAAGGTAATGATAACCTTTATCTGTCGATCGATCTTTCCTGAAAAGGTAAAGAGTTAGTTGCATGAAATGTTATGATGTATGCATTGTGTAATGATGTTCTCAAAATAAATGAGATTTATGTTATACGTATTTTGTATGCATATGTTATGAATGTTATTGAGATGTAAGTGTGTCTTCAAACTTTGCTCAGAATGTTTCCACCGGGGATCCCTATTTTGTTGTGGAGAACTCTGTTGGGGAAAGTTGAAAACTCTGTGGAGAGTGTTGATTCATGCTTGGGGAAAAAAGTTCAGGAGTCTCGGTTGTCCGTTGCTCTACTAGGGAGTCGAAGTTGAACTGATATCTGGTCAGTTCCAGGTTTCACAGTAACTTACTGGGGATTGTAGAGTAGTCTACTGGGGAAGAGGAGTTGTGGTCCTTTGATTTGTAGTAGTCGTAGAAGCCAACTCAAGTTGGGGAATCCTACCATTTTTAGGGGAAATAAACCCTTTTGCCGGTCTGCTTGAGAGGTGACGATTTCATTGGGGAAAGTCCTCGAGGATTCTTGAGGTTGTCTCAGTTGGGGAAAGGTTTTTAGAGGTTAAACTCTTGCTGGGAAATTATCCTATGAGAAGTGTTTTGGGGAGATTTGTCACTGCCCATAGTAGCGAGTGTTTGTGGAATTTCTAGGAAATATTTGACTGTACGTAACCCTTTGCTGAGATTGGCGTTCAATGCCCCAAGTGACGGAGACGGAGACCTGCCCCTGGTTACTCTGCACTTCTTGAGAGATTTCTTGGAATCTTGAATGGACTGTCCTAGGTGTGCTGGATAGTGACATGTCATGCCCCCTTGTTGATAGGAGATTTATCAATGGGAGTGTCATCCTAATTGAATTGATTTTATTCACTGATAGAGCTTTCATTCACTGGATATTCGTTGTGTGAATTTCTCCGCTGTATATGCAAACAATGATATTCAAGTAATGCAAGGTTTATGCTTGTCTTGAAGTTTTGAAAAAATGTGTTTTTAGCAAGTAAAGAAGTTTGTAATTAGACTTTGGATTTTGAGTAAAGCCTTACAGGAGTCAGGATACCTTTTGTAACAGTATGCTTTCGAACTAACCCATGCTTCAATTAGGACTTTTGAAGGGTTGTAACATGGTTTAGTTCACAGTTTAAGAAACAAAGGATAAAGGCTCAAATGTATTTGTACCCACCCGTTCTTCGCGATGTTCTTCAGTCCTAAGCTCAGTTAATTGTACGTTTGAACTCTAATTGATTTTGGAATGAAGTTTCAATGATAGTTCGAACAAGTTAAGTTTGTCGGAAGGCAATCATTTCTTGCAACATTTTTCATGTTGTTGAGGATTTATAGTGACCTCTTTTTTTTTATTTGTTATCCCTAATTTTTGCCTGACTGTTCTTGTTTTGAGATTACAGTCAGCGGGATGTCCCAGTTTTTCTCAAGTCTCCTTTGTAGGTTTTGACTTAATGGGCTTTTCTTTTTGAGAGATAATTACTTCCTATGTGATAGGGAGCCATCACCGTCTTTTGATTCTAGAGGAATGTTTCTTGACGTCATTCGTTGTATTACGAGATGAGAGTTTGCGGCTAAACGCGCATTTGAATCAACTGAGAGACTACCCTCCCCCGAGTTTTGATTAAAGGTTTCAATTTTGTGAAGAAGAAAAACTTCTACTTCTTTTGCTCGAAGGGGTTGACTAGGCATTATCTTCCTTATAACTCCAGTGTTTAGGTTTTGACAAAAAAGGCTTGTACATCGTTAGTAAGGTCTGTTCAAAAGCATATTGTATGAGATTATGGCATTGTTTTCGTCATCCCCCCTCTAAAGGCTTGTAACTTTTAGCAAGAGTTAAATGTCATAAAAATGAGTAAAAAGCATAGTTTAAATGTAATGAAAATGAGTGGATCAAATCAAGACAAACATATGCAATGCATTAATGAAACAAAATTTGACATTAATAGATAATTGTTTGAACAACAAAAGAAATTACAACTTGAAAAATCAAATGAACAAAAGCTTTCAATGATTCGTCATAGGAGAAGTGATCACGTTTGGAGTCTCCGGAGGGTCAAACTCGATCTCCTTGGCATCAATCAAGTCTTGAATCTTGTTCTTCAAAGTCCAACAGTCGTCGGTGTCATGCCCGAGACTGTCAGAATGATAGGCGTATCTTACTCTCAGATTGTACTTAGAAGAGGAGGTGTCAGGATTTTGAGGAGGATCCTTTGGCGTGACCAGCTTCAACTTCAGAAAATGTTGTAGCGCTTGAGACAAAGGCATGTTGATCTTAGTGTACTGCCTTTCTTGATATCTTACCCTATGCCTACTGCTCTGTCTTTGTTGAACAGACGTGGGATTAGAGATCAGGATTGCCCCTACGTGTTGGTCATGAAGACTCTTTTGACCATACACAACATTGGACTCTTTCTTCCCATTGTATGGCTTTTTTTGAGCATCAGAAGGTGTAGCTTCTTGAATCTTTCCACTTTTGATTCCAGCTTCGACCCTTTTGTCTGTCAGTATTAGCTCGGTGAACACGACTGAGGAGCTTCCGATCAAGTGTTTAAAGAAAGGCCCTGTCAAAGTTCCCATGAAGATTTCAATCAGCTCCCTGTCAGATAAAGGGGGTTTCACCCTACCAGCCAGATCTCTCCACTTTTGGGCGTATCATTTGAAGCTCTCGTTGAAACCCATGGTCATGTTCTGCAATTGCATACGAGTTGGTTCAAGATCAGCATTGTACTGATACTGCTTGTAGAAAGCAGCAGCTAAATTCTCCCAGATGTGGATGCGAGAATTCTCCAATTGATAGAACCATTCGAGTTGAGTCCCTACTAGGCTCTCTTGGAAGAAATGGATCCAAATCTTCAGATCAGTTCTGTATGGTTGAATCTTGCGAACATAAGACTTTAAGTGCATCTTAGGGCAAGAGACTCCATCGTACAGGGCAAAGGTAGGGACTTTGAACTTTGGCGGGATGACCACTCTAGAAACCAAACCCATGTCTCTTAAATCCCAGCCAAGTATCTGTTGAATCTCCATAGCACAGAGGCGATCCTTCAACTGTTTGTACTTGTCATCAGCAGGAGGATATTGTTCCTTGGAGTAGTCATCTTCAATTTCATCAATCTCCAAATTGTGGTCTTCTTCAAGACTATCGCCCATGTTGGATGGAGTTTAAAGATCTAGATCTCTCTTGACTGGTCCTCCAGGTCTTCTTCCCATGTTCAGGATGCCTATTGACTTCTTGGGCTTTTTCTTCTTGTCTTTGAGAAGGAGAGCTTTCAGGTCCTCTTACCCCTTAGCCATAGCCAGAAACATTTGTTGGAATTGAGCGTTTTAAGCTTGGAGATCTTTCACCATTTGTTCTGTATCCATCTTACTTAAATAAACAGTAGGAAGATAAGGAGACCTGTATCGGAGAAACCTGTTATGATATGGTGCATGATATATGGATGCATGTTTTCAAGGATCTCGCGGGGTAAACACAAGAAAAAGTTAGAGATTGAATTTTGATCAACATATTTGATTAAAGAACTTTGTATCGGTGGATGTCCTTCCACGAGGATTAAGCTCACCATATCAAGTGGGTCATAGCCCTTGACTCAAGTTTGTTGTACTTGATCTTTGACAGTGTTTGGTCAGAGGAAAATAAATCCCCCTGCCCCTTGCTAGACGTTTGGTTCATCACAACCTGCATCAAAGACCTTCGAGTTCCTTGAAATGGTTATTGAAAATTCTATGGTATGATGTTATGATGTTATGTACAAGTATGCGAGGTAAGCAAGTGTATATACAAAAAATCATATTCACACAAAGCAGACAAGTCCTTAGGTTTAGGCTTGCATGGAGTTTGTAGGTAAGTACCCTCTTAAAGTTTAGTTGGCTCAACCTGTCCTAGTTAATAGTAACCGAGTTCTAAGGGATCCCAATATTACTGACCTTTCCCACAAGCTTCGTTCAATAAGCAATTGACTCGCAACCGAACAAAACTCAGGGGTCAAGTCTCAATGAGTGTAGCATCGAGTATCAACCAATTTTCAGCTTTACACTGAAACCGGCTATCTCACTACTTCCTAATGGCCAAGTTGGTCAAGTAAGGTTCTAAGGTCATTTGATGCTTCACGACACCACGCGGCGGCCCCGTACTCTCCATGACTCGACTCAAGGGTTACTAGTACCAACCAAAGTGCCACATCAACGTAGCTACTATTTCAACCATGTCGGTATACGCCGCATAGTTCCCTCACAGTCTATTGCTACTTACCTAAAAGGTGTCCTCAAATCCTGGTGTAGGATTTTTAACTGTAACCCAAACAAGGAACCAAAATGTAAAGCATGCTAATCAAACAATGTAAGCAAGTAAATGTGATCTAACCCTAAGGTAACCCCACTTTTAAGTAGTTCCCCAGCAGAGTCGCCAATTCTGTGATACGGTGGGAGAACTGACTTGAGGTTTTGCGTTTGTGTTTGCAAATGTTGCGGTTAAGCAAGAGTCGCCACTGACTTTTCTTTTATCCAATAAGGAATGGTGAAAAAGCACAGGAAAGACCTTTAGAGATGTTTTTGAGTTCGTGATGTAGATTATGAAAAGGGAAGGTATTAACACCCTTTTCATCCATGGTTTTCCATAGGCTCTTAGTTACTTGCTAGATCACTTGCTTTTGTTTGAAAATGTTCTTTGTGTTGTTTTTGAAAGTATTTTGAAAATGTGTCATCATTTAGGAAAACTTTTGTAATGATTCTCGTTCGTAAGAATGTATACAAAGTGTTGAGCTTTTGAAAATATTTTATGATTGGAAAGTGTTTTGAAAACGTCTTTGCAACGTTTCTCATCTCTATAAGAACGCGTACAAAGTGTTGTTTCGAAAATGTTTCAAAGTGGAAGTGTAGGTGTACGAAAAGTTTTTGTTGTGAGCAAGCGAGTAACCGAGAGTGAACCTACCTACTCAAAAGGTCTTAGATATGCTTTTCCTCCTACTTTAGATGTTGCTATCTTACCATTGTTTTGGTAAGAAGCCCCACCGTTGGATGAAAAGGGACGGGCGTTTGGGTCATCGTATGACCATGATAGCAATATTGTGAGATAACTTAGCACTTTTTCTTTAGGGACTAAGATCATTTTTGGAAGGCAACGTTAATAGCATCATCGAGGGACTATGATCTTGTATTTTCGATTTGTTTGTGCTAAGGCATCCCACATGCATAACATGGCCATTTTTGTAAGGCAACAGGTGAGATTACCCTAAGGGTGCATGTGTGTAAATGTGTTTGATTTCATGCATTTGTCTTTAATTTTTGGTGGTCTACTTGTTGGTTTTATCTTGCCATACACGCCTTAATACTATACAGTATAAGGAAAACAGTAAACTGCAGAAAATGAAATTCTACGCTATTAAAATATTTAGGGGATGGGGGTACATATGTACGAATGGGGATTGCAAGTAAAAATAAATCCTAAGTTACTATTACAACCATATTGAAATGTACAATATAAGAAATAAATAGGCTTATTTACAAAATGTTTTTGTCTTAAGGAAATAAATTAAAAGGAAATATTTTTATGTTTTTTATGTTGATATTAAAATTAAGTTAATATTAGAATGATGAAAAGGAAAATAAATGCAAAACAGAAACAACGTACTACTGCAAGAAGCACAACTAGGATCAGAAGTTCTGAAGCCAGGCGCGTGATGACTCAAAAAGGAACGTCAGGGGGCATCAGAAGTTCTGGATTGGCATACTCTGAGATCCTGTAAGACACGTTAGAGTGAAAAAATAGAGGTTCTGGGTGGTATGCAACCAGTGAACCAAAAGTCAGAAGTTTTGTATTACACTAAAACAGTGAGCAAACGTCAGCAGTTCAGTACATTGTCAGCATGTGAGAGTCATAAACTCTGAGTGTTTGAAAACAGCTGATGGAAACATCATAAGTTCAGTGTATTTGACATGTGAGGAGAACTCATAAGTGTTGTGCTGTGTTAGAACAGTGAGTGAATCTTAGAAGTTCTGCGTGTTAAAATGCTGAGTGAAAAAACAGAAGTTATGGGTTACGTTTCAACTCTTAATCAACAAATCAGTAATTTATTAAGTTCAGAAAATCAGAATGATCAAGCACAACAAATCATAGAAATTCCAATCCTAAGTCTGAGCCTAGCATTATTCTAGAAGTTCTGATCCATAGTTTTTCTATTCATACAATGATATGTACAACATTAATACTATGATATTTACATGTTAATGATATTCAGAATTAAAAGCAAATAAAGTCATAAAGACTTACTTGGAGCGTGCTTGGAGCTTTGAGTGGATGCCTTTGAATGTTCTGAGTCAACGAGAGAACGGAGGACTGGTGGTGCCAAGTTCTTTGGTTCAAAAGGAAGAAAAAATATTTGTTTTGTGTATGAGAAATCTGGATTTTTATGAAGGTTTCACAACTTCTTTTTCTCTCTTTTGGCCAATCTCTCTTATCAAAATCCAACCCCTTGAACGTGTGATGGAGCCAAGTATTTATAAATGAATTTGCTGTGATTTTTTTTGGGGGGGGGGGGGGGGGGACAAATGGGATTTGAACCTGTTTTGGCATCCTGTTCCTTTTCTTTTTCATCATAGTTTTCGTATGCTAGTTTGGTGCAAACATGGGATGCAGGCGTAGGCTGAACCAGTTGTTGGTCATAGGTCTGCAGCAGGTTGTATAAACAAGGTTTTGGGATTTTATCAAGTTCTGACCAAAGCGTTGAATATAGCCTTCATGTGCTGAAGCGCTGCCTTGTTTTTGAAGCAAGCATGGTGGTTGTCAGCAGGAATTAAGGAAAAGAAAAAAGCAAAGCATGGGCTTAGTAGCAAAGTTGCTATCCCAAGACAGTAGAGGCACACGTGGTGAAAATCCTTTGGATAAAGACTCAGAAGGTGGTTGTGAGCATTAAATGAGCATTAAATGATGATGAGACTTATCACAACCAGAAATCCTGCAACGTGAAACGCTACACCAAGGCTTAGTTCTGGATCAGAAGTTCTGAGCTTGCGTAGCATCTAATCTTCTGATCCTCTTATCTTCTGGCTCCAGCATGATCTGAAGGATCTTTTAAACTTTCTCGAAAGCTTGCAGCATGCTTCTTAACCTTCTTTGAGTTACTTTGGCAAACTCTGACTAAATCCTTTGTTAAAACTTTCCCAAAAGTTCTGACCAAACTCTGCCTTGAGAGTGTCCAGAATTTGCTGAGTGATAATATGGTAAGAAGTTCTGAGCTTGTCATATTTTCTTAAACGCTTAGAAAAATTCTAAGTATTTAGAATTTGACTTTCCAAGGTAAAATTTGACTTTTGAATTTCTTGATGAAACAAACTTCATATTCCATCATGTCTTGATGAAATATGATTTTTGAGATTTGATTTTGATCCAAAAGTCTAAGTTTGACTTCTCAGCGTGTAAATGACCATTTTCCCCTTGTGAGTGATTTTCTTGGAAAATTGCAGTTCAAGCCTTGGAATAGGATGGAAGCAAACTTGAGGATCCAGTGTGATTCTTTGAGAAACGAGAGGGAAAATTTTGGGGTACAAAAGTTTCCCCTGTTCATTCTTCTTACACCTGAAGAGTTAGATTGGTATCTGCCATTCGTGACTTAAAGGTGTAAGATGATTGAACACTAGAGTGCCCAGAAAATTTGCACTTGAAGATGTGTTAGTTGATTATGTGGGGAATAGGCTTAAAGATGCCATTTGGAGAGGTAATGGATATTTGTTGGAGATGGGCTTAAAGATGCCATCCGAAGGTGATTGTATCTTGACTCAGTAGGATGATGAAGGAATCTTGGATGATTACTACCTCAGCAGGATGATGAAGGAATCTTTGGGTGATCACAACCTCAGCAGGATGATGAAGGAATCTTTGGGCGACTTCTACCTCAGCAGGATGATGAAGGAATCTTGGACGATCATTACCTCAGCAGAATGATGAAGGAATCTTGGATGACTTCTACCTCAAAAGGTAATGAAGGAATCTTTGACGATTGCTACTCCAAACAAATGATGAAGGAATCTTGGACGACTGCTACTACAAATAGATGAAGAAGTAATCTTGGACGATTACTACCTCAAACAGATGATGATGGAATCTTGGACGACTGCTACTCCAAACAGATGATGAAGGAATCTTGGACGACTGCTACTCCAAATAGATGATGAAGGAATCTTGGATGACTGTTACTCCAAATAGATGATGAAGGAATCTTGGACGATTACTACCTCAAACAAATGATGAAGGAATATTGGACGACTGCTACTCCAAACAGATGATGAAGGAATCTTGGACAAATACTACTCCAAACAGATGATGAAGGAATCTTGGATGACTGCTACTTCAGCAGGATGATGAAGGAATCTTGGACGGCTACTACCTCAGCAGGATGATGAAGGAATCATGGATGACTACTACCTCAACAGGATGATGAAGGAATCTTGGGTGACTACTACCTCAACAGGATGATGAAGGAATCTTGGACGATTACTACCTCAGCAGGATGATGAAGGAATCTTGGATGACTTCTACCTCAAAAGGTAATGAAGTAATCTTTGACGACTGCCACTCAAAAAGGTAATGATAACCTTTATCTATCTATCGATCATTCTTGAAAAGGTAAAGACTTAGTTGCATGCAATGTCATGATGTATTCATTGTGTAATGATGTTCTCAAAATAAATTAGATTTATGTTATATGTATTTTGTATGCATATGTTATGAATGTTATTGAGATGTAAGTGTGTCTTCAAACATTGCTCAGAATGTTTCCACCTGGGATCCCTGTTTTATTGAGGAGAACTCCGTTGGGCAAAGTTGAAAACTCTATGGAGAGTGTTGATTCATGCTTGGGGAAAAAGTTCAGGAGTCTCGGTTGTTCGTTGCTCTACTGGAGAGTCGAAGTTGAACTGATATCTGGTCGGGTCCAGGTTTCATAGTAACTTGCTGGGGATTGTAGAGTAGTCTACTGGGGAAGAAGTGTTGTGGTCCTTTGATTTGTAGTAGTCGGAGAGGCCCACTAAAGCTAGGGAATCCTACCGTTTGTCGGGGAAATAAACCCTGTTGCCGGTCTGCTTGAGAGGTGACGACTTAGTTGGGGAAATTCTTTGAGGATTCTTGAGGTTGTCTCAGCTGGGGAAAGGTTTTTAGAGGTTAAACTCTTGCTGGGAAATTATCCTATGAGAAGGATTTTGGGGAGATTTTTCATTGCCCATAGTAGCGAGTGTTTGTGGCATTGCCAGGAAATGTTTGACTGTACGTAACCCTTTGATGAGATTGGCGTTCAATGCCCCAAGTGACGGAGACGAAGACCTTCCCCTGGTTACTCTGCACTTCTTGAGAGATTTCTTGGAATCTTGACTGGACTGCCCCAGGTGTGCTAGATAGTGACATGTCATGCCCCTTATTGATATGAGATTTGTCAATGGGAGTGTCATCCTAATTGAGTTGATTTTATTCACTGAGAGAGATTTTGTTCACTGGATATTCTCTATGTGAATTTCTCCGCTGTATATGCAAACAATGATATTCAAGTAATGCAAGGTTTATGCTTGTCTAGAAGTTTTGAAAAAATGTGTTTTTAGCAAGTAAAGAAGTTTGTAATTCAACTCTGGATTTTGAGTAAAGCCTTACAGGAGTCAGGATACCTTTTGTAATAGTATGCTTTCGAAATAACCCATGATTCAATTAGGACTTTTAAAGGGTTGTAACATGGCTTAGTTCACGGTTTACGAAACAAAAGATAAAGGCTCAAATGTATTTGTACCCACCCGTTCTTCGTGATGTTCTTCAGTCCTAAGCTCAGTTAATTGTAAGTTTGAACTCTAATTGAGTCTGGAATGACGTTTCAATGATAGTTCGAACAAGTTAAGTTTATCAGAAGGCAGTCATTTCTTGCAACATTTTTCATGTTGTTGAGGATTTATAGTGACCTCTTTTTTTTATTTGTTATCCCTAATCTTTGCCTGATTGTTCTTGTTTTGAGATTATAGTCAGCGGGATGCCCCAGTTTTTCTCAAGTCTCCTTTGTAGGTTTTGACTTAGTGGGATTTTCTTTTTGAGAGATAATGAATGCCTATGTGATAGGGAGTCATCACCGTCTTTTGATTCCATAGGAATGTTTCTTGACGTCATTCATTGTATTACAAGATGAGATTTTATGGCTAAACGAGCATTTGAATTAACTGAGAGACTACTCTCCCCCGGGTTTTGATTAAAGGTTTCAATTTTGTGAAGAATAAAAACTTCTACTTCTTTGGCTCGAAGGGGTTGACTAGGGATTATCTTCCTTATAACTCCAGTATTTAGGTTTTGAAAAACAACGCATGTACATCGTTAGCAAGGTCTGTTCAAAAGCATACTGTATGAGATTATAGCATTGTTTTCGTCATCCCCCCTCTAAAGGCTTGTAACTTTTAGCAAGAGTTAAATGTCATAAAAATGAGTAAAAAGCATAGTTTAAATGTAATGAAAATGAGTGGATCAAATCAAGACAAACATATGCAATGCATTAATGAAACAAAATTTGACATTAATAGATAATTGTTTGAACAACAAAAGGAATTACAACTTGAAAAATCAAATGAACAAAAGCTTTCAATGATTCGTCATAGGAGAAGTGATCACGTTTGGAGTCTCCGGAGGGTCAAACTCGATCTCCTTGGCATCAATCAAGTCTTGAATCTTGTTCTTCAAAGTCCAACAGTCGTCGGTGTCATGCCCGAGACTGTCAGAATGATAGGTGTATCTTACTCTCAGATTGTACTTAGAAGAGGAGGTGTCAGGATTTTGAGGAGGATCCTTTGGCGTGACCAGCTTCAACTTCAGCAAATGTTGTAGCGCTTGAGACAAAGGCATGTTGATCTTAGTGTACTGCCTTTCTTGATATCTTACCCTATGCCTACTGCTCTGTCTTTGTTGAACAGACGTGGGATTAGAGATCAGGATTGCCCCTACGTGTTGGTCATGAAGACTCTTTTGACCATACACAACATTGGACTCTTTCTTCCCATTGTATGGCTTTTTTTGAGCATCAGAAGGTGTAGCTTCTTGAATCTTTCCACTTTTGATTCCAGCTTCGACCCTTTCACCGATCAGTATTACCTAGGTGAACCCGGCTAAGGAGCTTCCGATCAAGTGTTTGAAGAAAGGCCCTGTCAAAGTTCCCATGAAAATGTCAATCAGCTCCCTGTCAATTAAAGGGGGTTGCACCCTACCAGCCAGATCTCTCCACTTTTGGGCGTATCCTTTTAAGCTCTCATTGGAACCCATGATCATGTTCTGCAATTGCATACGAGTTAGTGCAAGATCAGCATTGTACTGATATTGCTTGTAGAAAGCAGCAACTAAATCCTCCCAGGTGTGGATGCGAGAACTCTCCAATTGATAGAACCATTCGAGTTGAGTCACTACTAGGCTCTCTTTGAAGAAATGGATCCAAATCTTCGGATTAGTTGTGTATCGTTGAATCTTGCGGACATAAGACTTTAAGTGCATCTTAGGGAAAGAGACTCCATCGTACAGGGCAAAGGTAGGTACTTTAAACTTTGGTGGGATGACCACGCCAGAAACCAAACCCATGTCTCCTAAATCCACCAGGTATCTGTTGAATCTCCATAGCACTTAGGAGATCCTCCAACTGTTTGTACTTGACATCAGCTGGAGGATATTGTTCGTCGGAGTAGTCAGCTTCAATTTCATCAATCTCCAAATTGTGGTCTTCTTCAAGACTATCCCCCATGTTTGATGGAGTTGAAAGATCTAGATCTCTCTTGACTGGTCCTCCAGGTCTTCTTCACAAGTTCAGGACGCCTATTGACTTCTTGGGATTTTTCTTCTTGTCTTTGAGAAGGAGAGCTTTCAGGTCCTCTTGCCCCTTAGCCATAGCCAGAAACATTTGTTGGAATTGAGCGTTTTGAGCTTGGAGATCTTTCAGCGTTTGTTCCATATCCATCTTACTGAAATAAACAGTAGGAAGATAAGGAGACATGTATGGGAGAAACCTGTCATGATATGATGCATGATATGTGGATGCATGTTTTCAAGGATCTCGCAGGGTAAACACAAGAAAAATTTAGAGATTGAATTTTGATCAACATCTTTAATTAAAGAACTTTGTATCGGTGGATGTCCTTCCACGAGGATTAAGCTCACCATATCAAGTGGGTCATAACCCTTGACTCAAGTTTGTCGTACTGGATCTTCGATCGTGTTTGGCCAGAGGAAAATAAATCCCCCTGCCCCTTGCTAGACGTTTGGTTCATCACAACCTGCATCAAAGACCCTCGAGATCCTTGAAATGGTTATTGAAAATGCTATGGTATGATGTTATGATGTTATGTACAAGTATACGAGGTAAGAAAGTGTATATACAAATAATCATATTTACACAAAGCAGACAAGTCCTTAGGTTCAGGCTTGCATGGAGTTTGTAGGTAAGTACCCTCTTGAAGTTTAGTTGGCTCAACCTGTCCTAGTTAATAGTAATCGGGTACTAAGGGATCCCAATATCACTGACCTTTCCCACAAGCTTTGTTCAATAAGCAATTGACTCGCAACCGAACAAAACTCAGGGGTCAAGTCTCAATGAGTGTAGCATCGAGTATCAACCAATTTTCAGCTTTACACCGAAACCGGCTATCTCACTACTTCCTAATGGCCAAGTTGGTAAAGTAAGGTTCTAAGGTCAGTTGATGCTTCATGACACCACCCGGAGGCCCCGTACTCTCCTTGACTCGACTCAAGGGTTACCGGTACCAACCAAGTGCCGATCAACGTAGCTACTGTTTCAACCATGTCAGTATACGCCGCATAGTTCCCTCACCGTCTATTGCTACTTACTTAAAAGGTGTCCCCAAATACGGGTGTAGGATTTTTAACAGTAACCCAAACAAGGAACCAAAATGTAAAGCATGCAAATCAAACAATGTAAGCAAGTAAATATGATCTAACCCTAAGGTAACCCCACTTTTAAGTAGTTCCCCAGCAGAGTCACTAGTTCTGTGATACGGTGGGAGAACTGACTTGAGGTTTTGCATTTGTGTTTGCAAATGTTGCAGTTTAGTAATAGTCGCCACCGACTTTTCTTTTATCCAAAAGGAAAGGTGAAAAAGCACAGGAAAGACCTTTAGAGATGTTTTTGAGTTCGGGGGGTAGATTATGAAAAGGGAAGGTATTAGCACCCTTTTCATCCATGGTTTTCCATGGGCTCTTAGTTACTTGCAAGATCACTTGCTTTTGTTTGAAAATGTGCTTTGTGTGGTTTTTGAAATTATTTTGAAAAGGTGCCATCGTTTAGGCAAACTTTTGTAATGACTCTCGTTCGTAAGAATGTATACAAAGTGTTGAGCTTTTGAAAATATTTTATGATTGGAAAGTGTTCCGAAAGTGATTTTGAAAATGTCTTTGCAACGGTTCTCGTCTCTATAAGAACGCGTACAAAGTGTTGTTTCGAAAATGTTTCAAAGTGGAAGTGTAGGTGTACGAAAAGTTTTTGTTGTGAGCAAGCGAGTAACCGAGAGTGAACCTACCTACTCAAAAGGTCTTAGATATGCTTTTCCTCCTCCTTTAGATGTTGTTATCTTACCATTGTTTTGGTAAGAAGCCCCATCGTTGGATGTAATGGGACGGGCGTTTGGGTCATCGTATGACCATGATAGCAATATTGTGAGATGACTTAGCACTTTTTCTTTAGGGACTAAGATCATTTTTGGAAGGCAACGTTGATAGGGTCATCGAGGGACTATGATCTTGTATTTTCGATTCGTTTGTGCTAAGATATCCCACATGCATAACATGGCCATTTTTGTTAGGCAACAAGTGAGATTACCCTAAGGGTGCAAGTGTGCAAATGTGTTTGATTTCATGCATTTGTCTTTAATTTTTGATGGTCTACTTGTTGGTTTTGCCTTGCCATACACGCCTAATTACTATACAGTATAAGGAAAACAGTAAATTGTAGAAAATGAAATTCTACGCTATTACAATATTTATGGGATGGGGGTACATATGTACGAATGGGGATTGCAAGTAAAAATAAGTCCTAAGTTACAATTACAACCATATTGAAATGTACAATATAAGAAAGAAATAGACTTATTTACAAAATGTTTTTGTCTTAAGGAAATAAATTAAAAGGAAATATTTTTATGTTTTTTATGTTGATATTAAAATGAAGTTAATATTAAAATGATGAAAAGGAAAATAAATGCAAAACAGAAACAGCGTGCTTCTGCAAGAAGAACAACTAGGATCAGAAGTTCTGAAGCAAGGCGCGTGATGACTCAGAAAGGAACGTCCGTGGGCATCAGAAGTTCTGGATTGGCATACTATGAGATCCTGTAAGACACGTTAGAGTGAAAAATTAGAGGTTCTTGGTGGTATGCAACCAATGAACCAAAAGTCAGAAGTTTTGTATTACACTAAAACAGTGAGCAAACGTCAGCAGTTCAGTACATTGTCAGGATGTGAAAGTCATAAACTTTGAGTGTTTGAAAACAGCTGATGGAAACATCAGAAGTTTAGTGTATTTGACATGTGAGGAGAACTCAGAAGTTCTGTGCTGTGTTAGAACAGTGAGTGAACCTTAGAAGTTCTGCGTGTTAAAATGGTAAGTGAAAAAATAGAAGTTCTGTGTTACGTTTCAACTCTTAATCAGCAAATCAGTAATTTATTCAGTTCAGAAAATCAGAATGATCAAGCACAACAAATCATAGAAGTTCCAATCCTAAGTCTGAGCCTAGCATTATTCTAGAAGTTATGATCCATAGTTTTTCTATTCATACAATGATATGTACAACATTAATACTATGATATTTACATGTTAATGATGTTCAAAATGAAAAGCAAGTAAAGTCAGAAAGACTTACCTGGAGCGTGCTTGGAGCTTTGAGTGGCTGCCTTTGGATGTTCTGAGTCAGCGAGAGAACGGAGGACTGGTGGTGCCAAGTTCTTTGGTTCAAAAGGAAGAACAAAGATTTGTTTTTGTGTATGAGAAATCTGGATTTTTATGAAGGTTTCACAACTTCTTTTTCTCTCTTTTGGCCAATCTCTCTCTTCAAAAGCCAACCCCTTGAACGTGTGATGGAGCCAAGTATTTATAGATGAATTTGCTGTGATTTTTTTTTGAGGGGGAGGGGGGGGGGGGGAACAAAGTGGATTTGAACCTGTTTTGGCATCCTGTTCCTTTGCTTTTTCATCACAGTTTATGTATGCTAGTTTGGTCCAAACATGGGATGCAGGCGTAGGCTGAACCAGCTGTTGGTCATAGGTCTGCAGCATGTTGTATAAACAAGGTCTTGGGATTTTGTCAAGTTCTGACCAAAGTGTTGAATATAGCCTTCATGTGCTGCAGCGCTGCCTTGTTTTTGAAGCAAGCTTGGTGGTTGTCAGCAGGAATTAAGGAAAAGCAAAAAGTAAAGAATGGGCTTAGTAGAAAAGTTGCTATCCCAAGACAGTAGAGGCACACGTGGTGAAAATCCTTTGGATAAAGACTCAGAACGTGGTTGTGAGCATTAAATGATGATGAGACTTATCACAACCAGAAATACTGCAACGTGAAACTCTACACCAAGGCTTAGTTATGGATCAGAAGTTCTGAGCTTACGTAGCATCTAATCTTCTGATCCTCTTATCTTCTAGCTCCAGCATGATCTGAAGGAGCTTTCAGACTTTCTCGAATGCTTGCAGCATGCTTCTTAACCTTCTTTGAGTTACTCTGGAAAACTCTGACTGAAGCCTTTGTGAAAACTTGCCTAGAAGTTCTGACTAAACTCTGCCTTGAGAGTGTCTAGAACTTGCTGAGTGATAATATGGTCAGAAGTTATGAGCTTGTCATATTTTCTTAAACGCTTAGAAAAATTCTAAGTATTTAGAATTTGACTTTTCTAAGGTAAAATTTGACTTTTGAATTTCTTGATGAAACAAACTTCATATTCTAACATGTCTTGATGAAATATGATTTTTGAGATTTGATTTTGATCCAAAAGTCAAAGTTTGACTTCTCAGCGTGTAAATGACCATTTTGCCCTTGTGAGTGATTTTCTTGTAAAATTGCAGTTCAAGGCTTGGAATTGGATGGGAGCAAACTTAAGGATCCAGGGTGATTCTTTGAGAAAAGAGAGGGAAAATTTTGGGGTACAACAATCTGATACATACCCTCCCTCTTCATCTTATCCATTTCTTACTTGTGATACATGTTGTTGGAGAATAATCTACATATCATTTCTCTAACATGTGGTACTTAGATTGCTATTGATCGGCCTCAAAATAGGTGTAACTTCTACATAAGTCCACTAACGATTGCTTAACATAGCGCTAAATTTGTCTTGATTTGAAAAATGATCATTTGTGGCCAAAACCTATGTTTGCAAGCCCAAGTTTGTTTAATTTGAAACCTTTGATCCAATAACGTTGAGGTTTATTGTTAGGAGGCTTTGATCTTATCAATCCTCTAATGAACTTTCATGAATTTTGGTCTAAGTGAATCATTTAAACATCATTGATCATATACGCTTGCCTTGAGTACTTTAAATGAATGATATACTTGACAAAAAGCCAATGAAACTTGTTGTTGAGAAGCTTTTATTTTATCAATCTTCTAATGAGTATTCAAATGTAAGATTCAAGATGATCATTCAACTAACCTCCAATTTCTAATTCATTAACAATTGACTTTACTTTGAGCTTTTACTTCATACCCTTTATTTTATGCCTTTACTTTTATGCACCATTTACTTTAGCATTTACATTTCATGTTATTTTTATCTTTGCTCACTTGAGCGTTTATCTTTATGTCATTTTATCTTTGCTCATTTGAGCATTTATCTTTATGTATTTTTTATTTTATTTTCCTCACTTGGACTATTTGGTTACTATCCTTAGCATTATGGAGTTGTGGACCTCTTGGACTTAGGATGAAAAGCCATGATACCCTTGGGACCTTGTGATTATGTTGTTATCTTGTTTGAAATTCTTGGGGTTTACTCCATTACATTGGGTTGATTTTCTTTGTGTGCAGGTTATTCTGATTATATAATGTTTCTATGATTGAGAATTCCCATGTTTTCTTGAGAGGTTTAGTATTCTTACTTTCTTGTTTTCAATCCAAAGGATGGGAATTCTACATTGACTCTTTAGGTCAAGTGTTGGCTTTTTGTTGGATAGATCGTTATTTTCCTTAGCTTTTACCTTATGCTTTAGGATAGTCCCTTCATATATTCCCATCTTCTTTAATTTCAAATATCTTCTACCGCATTTTCAAAACTCTTCTTGTTTTCTAACTTGAACCGCTTTGATAATAAACTTGGACTTAGGTCCATGCATTTTAAAAAATCATTTTTTAATCAAAATTTAACCAACTTAATCATACTTTGACATTTTTTTGTGAGAAGACTAAAAGTCAAGCAAACTCATTCAAACCATTTTTCCACTTTGGCTTTTTACTTTAAAACTTTTTCTCAAAAGATTAAACTCTTGTCAATTCTTGTAGTGATGCGAGCTACTATACTTCTACAATATATAGTGAAGTGAGATATTATCCACTTGGGTGTTGAGTGAGGCTTTGTTGATTTTAAAATCCAAGCTATATCCTCAACTTTGAGATGATGCAAATTCTCCTTTCTCATAATCGTGGATAGTAAGTATGTTTTTCACTCAGATGTGATGATGAAGTCTCTTCTCTTAAAATTAACCAACATGCATGTGTTTTAAATTTTTTAAGGTGAAATACGAGTACCATGATCCCCTATTGCATGAAAGGTGGTACATAGGCACTAAATGTTTGCAACTGCGGAGGGTGCAAAATTGTAAAAAATACTGCTTTTCTCATCTCCACCATATATTTTTGTATACACCATTTATAGCCAAAATACACAAATTTCCAAAGAGTTTCCTACGGAGTATCGTAGATGTTTAGGGTTCTAATACCTTCCCTTTGCATAACCAACCCCTTACATAGATTCTCTCCCCCCTCTCTTTTGGGTTTATTCGCTCGTTTCCCATTCCTGTGGAAACAATAAAGTGTGGTGGCGATTTTTATTTGATCAGTGCGAGTTAAGCAAATCCAAAGGCTTAGTCTCAATATTTCTACTGCTACAGAAAAATGGCGACTTCACTGGGGACAGATCGACCAAATATTGGTCCATCTCTAAGTGTGTTGAGCCTATCTTTTTTTATTGGTGTATATGTTATTATTTGTTGTAAATTATGTGTTGCATATATGTTTTTCTGGATTTTCCTGGTTTTCAGGGTGCTTGGTGATTTCTCATAGGCCATCTACCCGGACTTTGGAAAACTTAAGATAGGACGGGAGGTATAGTCATGTTAACTTTTAGGTAGGAATCTCAAAAAAGGAGACATGAGATCCCCCAGTCAGCGGAGGCCCCTTAGACTTTAGTATTCGTTTACTGAGCAATCGGGAAGACGCGTTGCTTTCGACCTGGGAGCCTGCTAAAGCTAAGGACCGTAGAACCATTAAATCATCTTGGCCTTTTAGGTGTACTGCAGAAACTATGACGGAGAAATATGGAAGCGGTTATCACGCGATGCTGCATTTAGACAAGTTTTTCCTAAGAATATTTTTAATTATTGGGTTAACCAAGACGTTGGTAATATCTGAAGGAAGGATGTAGACTCTCGGAACCTTTTAGAACCTTGTCCAGCAGGTGATAAACTACTAGTCCTTACCTTATGGGTAGTACCTTTGACTTCATGCTCGTGACATCGAACCTTTGAACCCCCCATGTTTGTGATCTTGTGCGTGATTGTTGCATCATGCATTCATGCACCCATGAGCATTATTTAAAACAATTGATTCAATGAACTTAAAGTTGACTCTTAAAAATATCTCAAGTACTTTTTGGATATGGATTTTGAAAGAAGAAATACTCAAAAGTACAGTTTCAAGGATCCTAAGATAGAGGAACTGAAGAGTTTGATTCTTGAGATTGAGAGCTCTACAAATTCCCAAAAGAAGTATGGATCTGTCGTGCCTCTTATGAAGCTTAAAATGAAGGAGGGTATTATTTCTACATTGGTCCCCATGATCACCTAGTGATGTATGTCAGAAGAATGTCCACTCATAATCATGACCAATGCTTGCTTATCCATTTCTTCCAGGATAGTTTAATCGGTGTTGCTTTGAAATGGTATATGGGATTGGACAGTAGCAATATTCGCACTTTCAATGACTTGGGCGAGGATTTAGTCAAACAGTATAAGTATAACACGTTTATCGCGCCTGACTGTGATCAATTGAGGGTGATGGCTCAAAAGGATAAAGAGTCATTTAAAGAGTATACGCAGCGTTAGCGCGAGGTTGCTGCCCAAGTGGTACCCCCGATGGGAGAGCAAGAAATGACTAAGGTCTTCCTAAAAACTCTTGTTTCATTTTATTATGAAATAATGGTTGCAAGTGCACCAAGTGATTTAACTGAGATGGTAAGTATGGGTGTTCGTCTAGAAGAAGCTGTCAGGGAAGGACAATTTACAAAAGGCGAAGGTTCTAGTCGAACAAGGAAATCATCATATGGGTTTTCTAAGGAAAAGGAAAGTGAAACAAATGTTGTTACTGAAGAAATAAAGGTTAGACCTCCAAGAGGATCTCATAAACATCAATAACAGGTTGCTTCTGTGACTCTGGTCGTCAATGTGTCTTCGGTTGTTGTTACCTATCAAAAGGTACCTCAACAAGTTAATCAAGGGAAAGGTCAAAAGAGAGAAGTTTTTGATCTTATTCTGATGATTTATGCAGAATTGTTTTTGGATTTAATTCAAAATAAATTGGTGCAGGCTGGGCCTCCCCCTGCTATCCCTTAGCCTTTACCATGGTATTATAAGATGGATCAGACTTGTGCTTTCCATCAAGGATCCCTGGACACAACATTTAAAATTTCTATCCATTGAAGTCTGAGGTGTAGAAGATGGTAAGATTTGGTCTCCTATCTTTTAAAGATGTTGGTCCCAATGTGAAGGATAATCCACTACCCAAACATGAAGGTTGAAATGTTGTAAATATGGTTGTTGTTTGTCCTGGAGATTTCTGGATTTTTTTTATATCAACCTAGTCAGAGGTGATTTAGTGAAGATGCATGTTGATCTCTGTGAGTTCAGTTATTATACACTATTACCATACTAGTTGTAGTATTTACATTTCAGATATCCACGGATGCGATAAAGTGAGAACCAATCTTCAAGAAATGATGGATGAAGGTTTTATCCATATAATCAGACCAAGGGCTGAATACGAAGAAGATGTGAATATGGTTTATGGTTTCCCCTAAGAATTTCATATTTTTTATGTGAATTACATGAATGATGATCTGGTGCAGTTGCATGCCACATTTTGTCACGTGGATGGCCAGGAGGTACATCATTATGGGTCTTGTCAGATCTACTGTAGGGATTCCCGTGGTTGTTCTGTTGTAAAAAGAGGTGTTCAATTGTTGTTAGATAATGGAAACTATCAGAATCACAGGAAACAAAGATGATTATAATTAAGTTAATATGATTGAAGACTACTATATTAAGGCCATGTCTGATGATGAGTATATTTCTGCTGATGAATTCTTTTCTTTCGATGTGTCAAAATCTATGAATGAGGATGTTTTGTCTAACATTGATTCCATGTCTCTTGAGTATTCTGAAGAATCAGGGGTGAATGTTATTGTACCATGTTTTGGTGATCCTGCTCCTGTAGAGATTGAGTATTGTAGCAAGCATGTTGTTGCAACCGTGGTTATTTGTCTGCCTGGTCCTATCCAATATGAATCAGATAAAGTTGTGCCTTGTAAGTACAATGCAACTATCCTGTAAGATGGTGTGGAAATTACTATCCAACCTTTGTCCCATGTTGAGAATATTGCTGAAGCTAGTCAGGTAACTCGCATTGATCGTGTCTTCACCCCTACCTTTCAAGGAGATGTTAATCCTTGAAAAACATTATTGAGACTTATGCTGAGCCTAAGAAAGTGGTAGGAGGATCTAGTGGCGCCGCCTTGGAAAAAGATGTTGATGATCTGTTGAAAATCATCAAGATGAGTGATTACAAGATTATGGATCAATTGTTGCAAACTCCATCAAAGATTTCCATTTTAACCTTGTTGATGAACTCTTCTTCTCATCGGGAATCTCTGATGAGGGTGTTGGATCAGACTTTTGTTGAACGTGATATGTCTCTAGATCAGTTCAAATGTGTTGTGGGGAATATTACATCTGGTAACAATATGAGCTTTTGTGATGACGCGTTTCTAGATGAAGGGAGAAAACATAACCTGGTTGTGCATATATCTATGAATTGTAAGAATGACTCTTTGTCTAATGTGTTGATTGACAATGTGTGATCGGTGGGAATAGAACTGACTGTTTTGGAATGCTGGTTCGCGAAATGTTGCGGTAAGCAAGAGTCGCCACCGTCTTTTATTTTCTCCAACATGGAAAGGACAAAAGCACAGCAAAATTCCTTTTCGAAATGTTTCTCGGTTCGGGAGGTAGATTTATAGAAAGGGAAGGTGTTAACACCCTTTCTATCCGTGGTTATCCACGGGCTCTTAGGTACTTGCTCACTATGTTTTCAAAAATTGTTTGCTTTTCTTGTGTTTGTGGGTTTTGAAAAAAAGTTTCGTTTGAAAACTTCTAGGTAACTCTTGTATCAGTCCTCAAGAGTGTATGAAGTGTTTGTTTGAAAACTCTTTGAAAGTGTGAGTGCGAAAAGTTGTTTTTGTTTTTGAAAGAGCAAGTACCCAGGAGAAATCCACCTACTCTAAGGAATTTAGCTGTGTAAGAGTCCTTTAGACAGTACTATCCCACTATTGAGAAGTAAGTAGCACCGTCGTTGGAGTTTTCGGATCAATTCGATTATAGGGACATGTGTGGTCACCAAAGTAATAGTAGGACACCTTAGCGGTAACCCTAATGTCCTAGATCCTTTTTATCCGAGGCAACCGTTTCGAGGCAACTGGATCTTTAGACAGGAGGGCGACCTCTAAAACACCCTATACTTAATGACCACTGTGATACGGTGGGAGAACTGACTATGGTTTTGCGTTTGAATTCGCAAATGTTTCGGTTGAGCAAGAGTCGCCACCAACTTTTTATTTTATCCTAAGGAAAGGTTTAAAAAGCACAGCAAAAACCTTTGAGATTTTTCTTGGGTTCGGGGAGTAGATTATAGAAAGGGAAGGTATTAGCACCCTTTCTATCCATGGTTATCCATGGGCTCTTAGGTACTTGCTTAGATCAACTTGCCTTGGTTTTCAATTGTTTGAAATGGTGCTTGGTGTGTGGTTTTGAAAAGGTTTTGAAAAAGATGCCTTGCTTAGGCTACCCTTGTAACAATTCTTTACTCGAATGTTTTACAAAAGGTGTTTGTCTTTTTGAAAATATGTTTCAAGGTTTTTGAAGGTTTGTTTTGAAAGTGTTTGTGAAGTGTGGTTTAAAAATAGGCAAGTGTTTTCTTTTGCAAATTGACAAGTACTTAAGAGCTATCTACCCTAAAGTTCTCAAAGATTTTTACTATGTTTTAACCCTTTTGAAAATTTTGTTCCACCATTGCATCTGGTGGACAATCTTGTATTAGGAGGTGAAAGGGACGGGCGCGGGTCATCGTTTAGACCATAATTGCAATAGTGCTAAGTATCTTTGGGCAATTTCTCTTTGAAAGGGACTTGATAATTTTAGGCAACTTTTCGAAAGCGTCATCGAGGGACTATGATCTCTTTGAATTGTTTGTTTTACCCAAAGAAACCTAACATGCAATATGGCCCAATTATTCGAAGGCAACAAGTGGAATACCCTAGGGGTGCAAGTGTGATATGTGTTGTCCATATTTCATGCTTGTTTATCTTGAAATTAGGTCAAACTATTTTGTTCTTTTTATTTGCATACAAACCCTAATTCTAGCATGGTATATTTAGAAAGCGTTAAAGTGCGAAAAGTAAAATTCCTACACTATTACAACACAATATGGGAAGGGGGTACAAATGTTCAAATGGGGGGATATTTAGACAAGAATTTAAAACCTAGCTATTACATCAATTTTTGGAATATTTACAAGATAATTGATTGCATAATTTAAATGGGAAATAAAATAAAGATGCAAAATGCAAAAAGGGTTTTCACATGTATGAAAAAAAAGTATTATTTATGTCAAATAAATAAAAAAATAAAAAAAAGCATTATTTGGGAATTTTTGTATTTTTAGGGTAAAACCCTAATTTTTATTAAGTAAACATATATCTTATTTAATTTATAAAAGTATTTATTTATTATGTACAAAAAATAAAATAAAATGAAATATATTTATAAAAAGTATTTTTCATGTCAAACATTAATAAAATAAAAAATGTATGTATTTTGGTATTTTTGCCCTAAGTATATTAATATATAAATATCTTTATTATTTACTAAATAAATGTTATATATACAAAAATAACAATATTTAATATTTATAAAAAAAGTATACTTTGTATAAAATATTTTCAAAAGAAAAATGAAACAAAAATCAGAAATAAAGTATATTTGCACTATTTTTTCTAGTTTTCTAAATAATAGTATATATATATTATTTATGCACAAATGATTCTTATAAACAAATAAATGCTTAAAAATAGAAAAATGGTGTAAAAATAATTTTTCATGTTTTTAATATTATTAGCAAAAATAAATAAGTCAAAATGAAAAAAGAAAAGTCAAAAAATCATGCAAATAAACATAATGGGCTCAGGGGGTATGAAACCAAAAATGTGGTGTGAAAAGGAAAGACAAAGCTGGCCCAGCCCATGAAACTTCTTCTTCAACCTCTGAACAAAAAATGTTCAAAAAACGCGCGCCTGAAACTCCATTCAAACATCCTGATTCCTTAATCTTTTGCACAAACTTCCAACATAAGAAATGTTAAGCATTGAATCACGATTCTAAATATATAAAAAACTCATCCTAACTCTCAGAAATGAGAGAGAATTTTGACATTCCCAAATCCTGACCTAAGTTTTCTTCCATATTCAAACCTTAAATTCTCACAGCTCAAGCAAAATAAATGAAAAGTAAAAGCATGTACAGATTCAGGGGCATGAGTAGAACACTTCTTATTCATAAACTTGGAGCTAATGATGCCTAGACTAAGAGTTAGAAGTTCAAGAAAATACCTGTTCAGTTGAAGTTCTATCTGGCAATGGGGGAGCTTTCAGAGCAAGATGATGATCTGTACAGCTTGCCTGAAGTGTGGTGATGCTATTCCAATGCTTACTTTGCCTTGAGACACCTTGAATCGAGCTATGGACCTTCAACTGCAAAATAAGAAAGTGAAAATGGTGGAACTGGTTAGAGGAATTACAGGTCGTGTTTTAGGTTTTGGTTAGCTTGCATTGATGCTAGGGAATGTGTTTGATGAGCTTTGGGCAAGAAATCATGCAAGGGATGAGAGTTGGCACTCAAACTGCAGTGAGAACTCTGTTTGAGCAGTTTTAGGGTGGTTCTGAGTTTATGGAGGTATATGAGGTATTGGAGTCGTGTGCTAGATTAGTTAGGATGATTAGAAGGTGTACAAAACAATTGCTTAAGTGTTCTAATGCTGAGATGAGAGTTCTGTTTTGTTATGCCACTTTTCTTCACACTTAAGCAAGCAAAGCCAAGTTGATGTTCTAGGCAAGTAGAGGCCCCCTAAACATGCTGCTAACCTTGTCTTGATCAGAGTGTTTTGCTCATAATCTTGTGCCAATTGGATTTGATCTGTACCTCTTGGATTTGCATTATGACATAAAGCTTGCTTTTGCAAAAATGGCCATTTTACTTTTTCCATTTATGGCTTAATTCAACATGTAATGCACAAACTCATGAAACAAAGCCTTAGCACAGTGAACATGTATTAAATTATTGAGTGTTGGATGGTTTAAGGGTCTGTAATGTTGCACAAACCAAGCTGACTTGAAGATGGCATAAGTTATGAACATGTGCATGACCAATTCAAAAATGAGTTTTTGCCATATTGCAAAATTCGAATCTCTCAAGTTATGAGGTTGTTTGATGAGTTCTTGGACATTTTGGAAAGCTTGGAATGTGTACTACAATCCAACTTTGAAATGCAAATTGAAATTCCAAGTGGAAGTGTATGGAAAATGGCCTTGAAGTTAGGTAGAAAACCTTGCCAAAATAGGTTGAAATTTCACTAAGTTAAGAATGGTTTAGTACCCTTATTCCAAAAATTGTAACTTGAGATACAAGCCTCATTTTGGAAAACTTTGTGAATCAAAGTTGTGGATTATGCAACAAGCTACAACTTTCATGTTTTGACTTTTGTTTGAATCCAAATGAATCTTGGTGAGAAAGTGGGGCAAAGTTGGGAAAAAATTAGGATTTTTCATAACTTAGAAAAATTCTAAGTTATGAAAAATTCTCATTTTTAACCCTAATTTGCATTTTTTGATTTCTTGGTGAAAAAGTTTCATGATTTGGCATGTTTTGATGAAAAATGAATCTTGACCCTTGATTTTGACCAAAAAGTCAAAGTTTGACTTTTCAGTTTGCAGTCAAAATTGATCAATTGACTGGGAAATTCAACTGTCAATTTTGTGCATTTGGGATCTTTTGAGTTTGTTGAGCATGTCAAGATAATTCCATGGGGTCTTTGAGTCCATATGTGAGCTTGGTTTTCCATTGGTTGGGTCAAACAGTCAAAAATTGCCTTTGTGCAGTCAAAACCCTAAAAATTACCATTTTGCCCTTTTGGTGATCTGATCAAATTTCTTGTGGAATTGTGATCCAAACTTGACCAAATGGTTCATACGATTTCATAATGTTGATGTGGGTCAATTTTCATGAGGTTTGACTGTCAATTGGCCACAGTTGACTTTTTCCCCAATACAGCTGATTTCTAGGTCAACTGTCCAATTGACTGGGCAAAACTTGGAATCAAGACTTGAAACTTGATATGGATAACCTTGGGAGTCCATCATGAAGTAAGAAAGTCATCTTAGGCATTTTAGGTCAAAACATCTTTGTGCAAACTCAAACCCTAATTTGGGTCAACAGTACAAGGAGAAGTCTTGAGCAGATGAAACCCTAACTGGATCTTGATCTCCAAGGACTTTGTGATGAGAAATCAATGAAAAATGGGAGGGCAAATTTTGGGGTAGAACAGTTGCCCCTGTTCAATCTTCTTGAATCCGAAGAGTTAGATTGGCCATTTTGCCTTTCGTGACTCGAGGGTAAAAGGAGATTGGACACTAGAGTGCCCGGAAATTTGCACTCGTCAAAGCAATGGATGCGGGAATGGGCTTAGAGATGCCATTTGGAGATGGGCTTAATGATGCCATCGGGAGGAGTGACGGAAACTTGTCGGGGATGGGCTTAAAGATGCCATCTGGAATGAGTATCAGGAAGGTGTCCATGCTTTGGTCCATCTCTGAACTGGGGGTCTGAATAAGCAATAGATTGACATCCGTTGTTGGGAGGAATTCGTAAATTGTTTTCAAAAGTTGTATCTGAACAAGTTGATAGATTAACATTCGTTGTTGGGAAGAATCCCTAAACTGCTTTCAGAGGTCTTGAGAAGAAACTGAACAAGCGATAGGTTAACATCCGTTACTTGGAGAAACCGTAAACTGTTTTCAGAAGTTGAGAAGAATCTGAACAAGCGATAGATTAACATCCGTTGTTGGGAAGAATACATGAACTGTTTTCAGAAGTCTTGAGAAGAAACTGAACAAGCGATAGGTTAACATCCGTTACTTGGAGAATCCGTAAACTGTTTTCAGAAGTTGAGAAGAATCTGAACAAGCGATAGATTAACATCCGTTGTTGGGAAGAATCCATGAACTGTTTTCAGAAGTCTTGAGAAGAAACTGAACAAGCGATAGGTTAACATCCGTTACTTGGAGAACCCGTAAACTGTTTTCAGAAATCTTGAAGTTGAATAAGCAATAGAGCAGCATTCGTTGTTGGGAAGCGTCCGTAAACTTTTTTCAAAGATTGCATCTGAACAAGTGATAGATTAACATCCGTTGTTGGGAAGAATCCATAAACTGTTTTCAGAAGTTTGGAGAAGAATCTGAACAAGCGATAGGTTAACATCCGTTACTTGGAGAACCCGTGAACTGTTTTCAGAAATCTTGGAGTTGAATAAGCAATAGAGCAGCATCCGTTGTTGGGAAGCGTCCGTAAACTGTTTTCAAAGGTTGCATCTGAACAAGTGATAGATTAACATCCGTTGTTGGGAAGAATCCATAAGTTGTTTTCAGAAGTCTTGAAGTTGAAGGGAGAACCGGCATAGAGTTCTCTGATGATGAGCTCGTGTAAAACTGCATCTGGATAAATCTGGAATAAGCATTAGAATGTTGCCATGTCTGGGTCACATCTGAACTATTCCTGGAAAGAATCTCGGAAGATAATGATTCTAATCTTTTGACTGGTCTTACCTGAAAAGGTAAAGAGTTAGTTATATGCAATGTCATGATGCATGATGCAATGTATGTTATGTAATATGAATGTAAATGAATGCGCATGTAAGCTGGAGAGCTGTCTTGCAAAGGATAGATGAATCCGAGATGGCTGAAGATGACAGTATCTTGACTGCTGCCGGGAAGAATAACCCTTGGTTGTTGCTGGATAAAGAACTTGGGTTGTATACCAATCTTCTAGGGAATTCCCGATGACTTTTACTGGGGAGTTCCAATCTAATAGACTCATGCTGGGGATGCAAGACCGAGAATCTTCAGTTTGGCGGGAAGTATCTCTGGTGACTTCGCTGGGGAACTCAAGATTTGTTCCCCTAAAACTCTGTGGGGAGAAGGTTCATTAGTCTGGCTTCGCTGGGGATTCTGAAACTTAAACTCTGAGGGGAATTGAATTCCGGAGGATCCTCTGGCTGGGGATAACAAAGATAAACTCCTCGGGGATTGTATTGATAGGTTATGCTGGGGAATTTTGACGAAACTCCGCTGGGGATAGGAAGAATTTTGGCGAGTGCGATCTTCCGTGGCAATAAGCTGAGGATAACCCAGTTATAAGCCTTTGTGAGGAATAACTTTGGATAAAACTCGGGAGAGACGTCCGTACTCTGTAGGATAAGCTTCCAGAATCTACTGGGGATAAGCTTCAGGGTTTGCTGGGATATGGATTCCAAATCTCTTAGGGGTTTCCTTTGAGGGGTATCAAGATATCCAACAGTACTTTTGACCTATCAGTAATCCTCTTTCTTGTAAGGGAATGATTATGTTCAAATGCATATGCCTATTTAACAAAACATTGGACGTTTCTCAAAACAAATAGTGCAAGAGAAAAGAAAAGGAAATGACACAAATTTTTGGGAAAAGTATTTGTATTGACTTTTTATGAGTATATTTGTACAAAGGAGACAACCATCCTAGTAAGAGGATTTTGTCGTAAATATTGAAAGATTTATACAAAATAAAGATGGCTATGTGAAATAATTCCATGGGATTCCATTTCGCTATAGCTTTCACAACTCTGAATATCTGTCCATTCAATGCTTCGTTTGCCGATGACTGGATTGATCAGAAGCCTGGAACTGGTTGATGAAGAGATTGTCTTTGAAGTGACCCGACGAGACATAGTCATACACTTTAATTCCCTAACTTTTGCCTGAATCGCCCTTTCGGGTTTTCGATCCACCGGGAAACCCCTTTTTGCCCAAGCCGCCCTTTCGGGTTTTCGACTTGCCGGGTGTACAGATTTTTTATATTTTTATCCCTAACTTTTGCCTGAATCGCCCTTTCGGGTTTTCGGTTCACCGGGATGCCCATTTTTGCCAAAGCCGCCCTTTCGGGTTTTCGACTTGTCGGGTTATTTTATGCGTAGTATCTTTTGACTATGTTTGCGTTCGCAGGGTGCGGCAAATCGTCGCCGTCCATGGTGGTCAGAATCATTGCACCACCAGAAAATATGCTCTTGATCACAAATGGTCCTTCATATGTAGGAGTCCATTTTCCCCTGGGATCACTTTGCGGCAAGATAATCCGCTTGATCACGAGATCTCCGACTTGATATACTTGCCGTCTGACTTTCTTATTGAAGGCCTTGATCATTCGTTTTTTATATGCCTGACCATGGCATATAGCAGCAAGTCGCTTTTCGTCGATCAGATTGAGTTGATCAAGTCGGGTCTGCATCCAATCATCTTCATTCAAACCTGCATCCTTCATAATCCTTAGAGAAGGAATCTGAACTTCCATAGGCAAAACAACTTACATGCCATAAACCAAAGAAAATGGGGTTGCCCCAGTTGAAGTACGTGCCGTCGTACGGTATCCATGCAGAGCAAACGGTAACATCTCATGCCAGTCTTTGTAAGTGACTGTCATTTTCTGAATGATCTTCTTAATGTTTTTTTTCGCAGCTTCAACAACACCGTTCATCTTCGGCCGATAGGGAGATGAATTGTGATGATAAATCTTGAAATGTTCGCACAATGCGGTGATCATTGTGTTATTCAGATATGTACCGTTGTCTGTGATGATCCTGTCTGGAACACCATACCGGCATATGAGATTTTGCTTGATAAAGCGGGCAACCACATTTTTAGTAACAGAGGCGAAGGAAGTTGCTTCGACCTATTTGGTGAAATAGTCAATGGCAACCAGGATGAAGCAATGTCCATTGGAAGTTGTGGGCTTGATCTCTCCAATCATATCAATGCCCCACATTGCAAAGGGCCACGGAGCAGTCAGAACGTTGAGAGGAACCGGAGGGATATGAACTTTGTCAGTGTAGACTTGACATTTGTGGCAAGTACGGGAGTGTTGATGGCAGTCAGCTTCTATGGTAGACCAGTAATAGCCTGCCCTTAGGATCTTCTTAGCCATTGTATGCCCGCTCAAATGAGTGCCAAATGTGCCGCTGTGTACATCAATCATGATCAACTCTGCTTCAGCTTTGTCTACGCATCGGAGTAGTACACAATCATGGCTTCGTTTGTAAAGGATGTCGTTGCTCAGGAAGAACTTGGCAGCAAATTTCATTAAGAACTTCTTGTCATTTACGGAAGCTCCTTCGGGATAATCTCTGGTCTCGAGATACCTTTTGATTTCATGGAACCAAGGTGGTTCCACTACCTCCTCGGTATTAATCTCATGAGAATGCGCAGGTTCATCCATTCGCTCGATGGTGATTTGGGGAGCCTCGTTATCCCAGTTGAGTTTAAACATGGAGGACATTGTGGCTAGAGCATCTGCTAGCTGATTCTCTTCTCGCGAGAAATACTCGAAGGTAATTTGCTCGAAATGAGGCAACAACGTCAAGACATGTTCTTTGTATGGGATAAGATTAGGATGCTTGGTATCCCACTCTCCTTTGATTTGACTGATAACCAAAGCCGAGTCCCCAAATACGATCAAAGATTTGATCCCCAAGTCTATAGCAGCCTTGAGACCAAAGATGCAAGCTTCATATTCAGCCATGTTGTTTGTGCAGCTGAAGCAAAGTTGGGCCGTGAAAGGTGTGTGACAACCTTCCGGAGAAATGAGTACCGCGCCTATACCGTTTCCAAGTGCATTTGAGGCACCATCAAAGTAAAGGGTCCATCGGGATCCTTTTTCGGGTCCGTCATACGGTCCGTTACTTTCAATGTTGTCCAAATTCATGATGTCCTCGTCCGGGAAGTCAAATCTCATGGGTTGATAATCTTCGATAGCTTGATGAGCCAGATGGTCAGCTAGTACACTCCCTTTTATAGCTTTTTGGGTGGTGTACTGGATGTCATACTCAGTCAGGATCATTTGCCATCTAGCTATCCTTCCAGATAAGGCGGGCTTTTCGAAGATATACTTGATAGGATCCATTTTGGAAATCAACAAGGTAGTATGAGTCAACATATACTGTCTTATTCGGCGAGCAGCCCATACCAAAGCGCAGCAAGTTTTCTCGAGCAGTGAGTAGCGGGTCTCACAGTCGGTAAACTTTTTGCTAAGGTAATAAATAGCATGCTCTTTTCGACCAGACTCGTCATGCTGGCCCAAAACACACCCCATTGAGTTGTCCAAGACGGTCAAATACCTGATCAATGGTCTTCCTTCGACGGGTGGCATCAGAATAGGAGGTTCTAGCAAATACTCCTTGATCCTATCAAAAGCAGCTTGACAATCGTCGTTCCATTCAACTACCTGATCTTTCTTCAAGAGTTTAAAAATTGGCTCACAGGTAGAAGTCAGATGCGAGATGGATCTGGCAATATAGTTCAAGCGCCCCAAGAATCCTCTAACCTCCTTTTCAGTACGGGGAGTAGGCATCTCTTGTATTGCTTTTACTTTTGCTGGATCGACTTCAATGCCTTTGTTGCTTACAATGAATCCCAGGAGTTTACCAGACCTAACTCCAAAAGTGCATTTACTTGGATTCAGCCTGAGCTTGTATTCTTTCAACCTGGCAAACAGCTTTTCTAGATGTTCAAGGTGCTCTTCCTCTGTTTGTGACCGAGCTATCATATCGTCTACGTAAACTTCAATCTCATGATGTATCATATCATGAAATAAAGCTACCATGGCGCGTTGATAAGTTGCCCTTGTGTTCTTCAGCCCGAACGGCATCACCTTGTAACAGAAAGTGCCCCATTGTGTGACAAAAGTAGTTTTCTCCATGTCCTCGGGGGCCATTTTGATTTGATTGTAGCCCGAGAATCCATCCATGAAGGAAAACACTTTGTGCTGAGTTGTATTGTCGATTAAAATGTCAATGTGTGGGAGTGGAAAATCGTCTTTGGGGCTGGCCCTATTCAAATCCCGGTAGTCCACACACATCCTGACTTTGCCATCTTTCTTAGGTACTGGCATGATGTTAGCGACCCATTGAGGATAGGACGTAACAACCAGAAAGCCAGCGTCAAATTGCTTCATTACTTCTGCCTTGATCTTTTCAGACATGTCAGGCCTCATTCGGCGAACTTTTTGCTTGATCGGTGGACAATCCTCTCTTGTGGGGAGACGGTGAACCACGATGTCTGTGTCTAAACCTGGCATGTCTTCATAAGACCAAGCGAAGATTCCAACATAATCATTCAACAACTGTACCAGGCGCTCCTTGACTCTTGGTTCCAGATTGGCACCCACTTGTACCTCCTTCCGGTCTTCCTCGGTCCCTAAGTTGACAGTTTCCAATGACTCTTCATGAGGTAAGATGGCCCTTTCCTCTTGCTGTAGAAGTTTGGATAGTTCCCCGGGTACTTCACAACCTTCGTCATCTTCATACTCGGCTTGATTGACCAGATCTTCAGAGTTATTGAAAGTTACAGCAGAATAGTCACCCATGGAATTCGGAGTGGATGGGTACCTGCATTTGTGAGTGTGGGTGTGTGTAAGGGATAGCCATCCTTAAACAAAAATGCAAAAGGAAAGAAAATGAACACAAGCAGTTTATCAAATGAAAAACGTCCAATGAATCATTAAACATGGCATATGGATATGAAAAATAATCAAAACCCTTACAAATGGACCTACATGCCCCGGGCAAGGCATAAGGTGAAAAGGTAGTGTATGGATTGTTTGAAAATAAATATTACAGACCAAATAGGAAATGTTTAACAGATAAATTACTGATGAATAAAAGTGATGGGGACAAAGTCTTTTGCCTCCCAGTTGCTCAGTACTCCTCTGACAGTTGGATAAATCCACTCTTCGATGTTGCTCTCTTTGTCTTCGTCTTCCAAAGTGTTGACTCTGTAGGGAGAAATTTTGACTGGCGCTCTTTCAATCTTCGACCGGTGCATAGCTTTCTGGCCAGCGGCTGTGAACCCTAATCCAAATTTGTCTGTCTTATGTGGAATGTCAGGTAACTGCCCCCATGCTGAATTCTTCCCTTCCTTTACTGCGGCCCTTGCGTCCTCCAGAGATGCCATCCTGGCCATCTGCCTCGGTGTCTCAGCTTCCAACTTCGCTACTGCTATTTCAGGAAGGACTTCTTTGAAATGCTGAAAAGGCGTTTCAATGAATTCCCCTTCAACCTCCACATATCGGAAAGAATTCAAGTGGCTAATCATGTACTCTTCTTCACCGTGGACAGTAATGATCTTTCCCTTGACAGGATACTTCAACATCTGATGTAAGGAGGAGGTGACTGCCCCAGCATGGTGTATCCAAGGCCTACCCAGCAAGCAAGAGTATGACGGACGGATGTCCATCACATAAAAAGTATATTTAAACACCTCGGTGCCTATCTTGATGGGAATTTCAACCTCTCCATGGACCATTCTCTTCGAACCATCGAAAGCTCTGACAACAATATCACTCGGCTTCAATTCCAACCCTTCACAATCTAGTCGGTCCAAGGCCTTCTTAGGCAGTACATTCAGCGACAAACCAGTGTCGACCAAGACGTGTGCGAGAGTGGTTCCTCGGCACTCGACTGAAATGTGCAAGGCATCATTGTGGTTTCTTCCTTTAGGAGTTAGGTCGGCATCAGAAAAACCCAATCCATTGTCCGCAGTCAGGCTAGCCACGCAATTTTGAAATTGATCCGCAGAGGTCTCCTGGGGCACATGGGCTGCCTTCAGGAATTTTATCAGGGCTTTAGCGTGCGCTTCCGAGCAAAGTATCAGTGCCAGTATGGAGATCTTTGAGGGGGTTTGCCCCAGCTGTTCTACCACATCGTAATCACTTCTTTTGATTATCCTCAAGATCTCATCCATTTCATTCTTGGAGGTTTCAGGGATGACCAAGGGCTGAGCCCTCGTCCTGACGAGCTCATCTTGGATTCCGTTACCTTTGTCAGCAGCGGTAGGAGAGACAGTACTAGGAACAACAACGTCTTCAATCAAAGGAGTTCTAGCAGAAAATTTTATTGGCGCAAGGATGACTTTGTCAGCTGACGAGGGTCCAAAGATTACTCTTGGAGGGGCAATCTCTGGAGAAAATATTCTCCCGCTCCTGGTGATTTTGCTAGTGCCTGCAATGTTACTAATGCTGGCTCCTTCATCATCCGAACTTTCTTCAATTATTTCGATTTGTTTGATACCATGGTAGTAAACGTCACTGCCATAGTTCCACGGTATGGACTTCTCAGAAACATAGGGGACAGGCCCTGACATTGTTATCTTCAAAGGAACAAATTTCGTAGCTGGTGTAATCTTAACAGGCTTTTTGACGGCCTTGGAAAGATTGGCGTGAATGGTTATGATTGAGACATCTTCAGTATGAATCGGAACAGCAGAAACTTTTTCAAACAAAATTTATCGACTATCCATAAGGCCCTGGATGCCTTTCTTCAGTAACAGACAATCAAACGGCAGAGAGTAACAACAATAGCAGTCTTCCTTACATCCCGGGAAGATCCCGGCCCTTGACAGATTCAACTTAATGGTTAGCAATGGAGTTACCAGATCATTAACATCAGCAACATACAAATCTTCTTCAATGGCATTGACATTTCGGCCGTGCTTCGGCATGGGTGCAGATATCACATTAGGCTTCTCCGGAGCGTCAAACTCCACTTCCTTCGCCTCTATCAGGTCTTGGATTTTATGCTTGAGTGCCCAACAATCATTGGTGTCGTGCCCAACACTGTCTGAATGGTAGGCGTATTTAGCATTAGCATGATAATGCAGAGAGGACGTATTCACATTCTTTGGTGCCTCCTTGATGGTGGCGAGATTCAACTTTAACAGATGGGGAAGCACTTGTGTTGGCGTCATATTAATGCGGGTGAACTGCCGTTGTGGCCGTTCCACCCGTTATTGATTTGGTCTGGACTGGTTATAGCGAGGCTGCTCACTTGGAGTATTTTGAATCATTACGGCCCCCACAGTTGGCCAGCGTTCAGTCTTCCCTGCTCTTCTCTGAGAATATACCACAACTGTCTCCTTCTTAAAAGGCTTCTTCTCAACACTTACAGCAACACTCTTCTGAATCTTTCCTGACTTGATGCCAGCTTCTATTCTTTCGCCTGTTAAGATCAAATCGGTAAACCCCACGGAAGAGTTACCAATTAGATGATTGAAAAATGGCCCAGATAGGGTCCCTAGAAACATATCAACGAGTTCACGGTCGGTTAAAGGAGGACGCACCCTGCCAGCCAAATCCCTCCATTTTTGTGCATATTCTTTGAATCCCTCGCCTGTTCCTAATGACATACCCTGAAGTTGGGTACGCGTAGGAGCAAGGTTAGAATTGTACTGATATTGTTTATAAAAAGCGGTGGCCAAGTCTTCCCAGTTTCGGACGCTGGTTCCCTCTAGCTGATAAAACCACTCCAACTGAGCTCCAGAAAGTCTGTCTTGAAAGAAATGAATCCAAAGGTTTTTATCTGCCGTATAGGGTTGGATCTTTCTCACGTAGGACCTGAGATGCATTTTTGGACAGGACAGCCCATCATACGTCACAAACACTGGCACCTTGAACTTTGGGGGAATCACAATCCCGGCAACCAAACCCAAGTCTTCAAAGTCCAAACCCGGCACTCTTTGTAGCTCCATGGCGGCCAATCTGTCTTCTAGCCCCTTGTATTTGTCATCAGCTGGAGGGTATTGTTGATCAGAATAATCTTCATCCTCTTCGACCTCTTCTTCTTCCGCATCGGACTCGGAAGGTACCGCAACTCCACCTCCTTTGCTGGTTCCTTCATCAGAGATAGGAGGAAATTCAAGCACTCTTCGAGCTTCTCCGTCAAATCTTCTCCCCAAAGTAGCCACCCCGAGCCTCTTTTTCTTCTTTTTCACTGGGTCTTTGTTCCCCAATTGAGTCTTGATATCCTCCTGACCCTTAGCCAAGGTCATCAGGAGTTGCTGGAACTGTGCATTCTGAGCTTGCAGGTCTTTGACTGTTTGCTCGAGATCCATCCTACTGAAATAAACAGCAGACAGATAAGGAAACCTGGAGTGAGACCTGCTTATGCACATGATGAATGGTATGCTTATGTATGCAATGCATTCAAGGATTTAGGACATTCAAAATTGTTTCAGACAAAGAAGAACGCACGTCATATTAATAAGAAGAAATTTGTTAGTACATAAATGCCCCATGGGCCAAATATTACAAAATAACTTCTCAAGGCAAAAAGACATTGCGCATCCTCTTTGGTGCGATGTAGGTGTTGAGGGCCTCTTGCTCATGGAGTCAGCGGGTAAGCTCTAGAACCTTCTTCTCATTGGCGTAGAAGCTAGCTTCAAAAGTATTCCGTTCTTCCTTGAGCTGAATCCAACTTTTCTGCATTTCCTCCCACGATGTAGGCATGTCTGGATGTAGGATGGTGTAGGGGACCTCTCCTTCCTTGACGGGCTCTTTAATCACAGGGAGAACATGAGGATAAGGCATCATCAGACTTTGGGCTCGGGCTCGTACCCACTTGAGATAAGGCTCAAGAGGGATGGAGTTCTTGTGTCCCAGAGTCTTGCTATCAACCTTGTTGGGTATTCCCCAAGCTCTGATGAATCTTTGGCGAAGTCCTTGCGCATCGTTGTCGAAGTCAAAAACTAGGTCAAGAATCAACATGTCATGAGGGCCATCCCTCCGTGCATATCCAAATTGCCTCAAAGCTAGGCAAGGGTTGTAGGTGATACCTCCCCTAATTCCAAGTAAAGGAACATTAGGAAACTCTCCGCAACGATCGACGATGATGACATTTTCTCTGGACCGAGAACACCAATGTACATCAGAGTGAGTAAGAGTCATCAACCGTTGGGACCACCTTGAGCCTTGGTCATTCTTCAAGACAGATTGTGGAAGGTGCGAAATAAACCACCTTGCAAGGAGAGGAGTACAGCACATGAGAACACCCCTCTTTCTCATTGTTCGTGTGTAAAATGAGTGAAGAATGTCCCCAAGCAATGTTGGTATTGGATTTCTGGACAAGAAGATTTTGACGGCGTTGACATCTACCAATTGGTCAGGATTTGGGAACAAGACCAACCCATAGATAAGGAGTGCCACAATTTCTTCAAAGGCTTGTAGGTCCAATGAGTTCCAACATTCTTGTGCCTTCTCAAACAAGAATTTTGCTAAGAATCCTTTGACGCTGCTTCTGGTTTTCCAATGCCCCTTGATGTCGGATGGTTGTAGATGTAATGCTCGAGCAACATCTTCCGGCTTTGGTTCCTTTTCCGTACCGTTGAAGGGTAGTTGATTAAGGATAGGAATTCTCAGGAGTTGAGAAAACTCCTCCAAAGTGGGCACCAACTGAAAATCAGGGAAAGTGAAACAGTGGTGAAGAGGGTCAAAGAACTGGAATAGCACTTTCATCATGTCTTCTTCAATGTTGGTGTTGACTAGGCTGAGCAGTCTACCATGTCTTTCACTGAAGGATGAGTTTTCCGGAATTCTTGAGGTAAGCTCCTTGAGTTGAGGAGAGATTCTCACAAGGTTGACTTGAATGGTGTTTCTGCGAGGAATTTCCATGACCTACAAAACAAGAATAAAGATGAAGATCCAAACCCTTGAAATGGTTAGTGAATGCATATGATGGTTTATGATGTTTATGATGTATGCACAAAACATATGTACAAGCAAATCACACCAAACCCTAGTTTCAGGCTTGCATGGGGTTTCATAGGTAAGTACCCTCTTGAGTGTAGTTGGCTTAAAAAACCTGTCCTATAAATAGTAACCGGGTTCTAAGGAGCTCAATATCACTGGATTGTTTTCATTGTTCATTGTTTTGGTTTAGCCACTTAACTAGCGACCAAAATATTCCAAGAAAACAACCCTCAACGAGTGTAGTATCGAGTATCTACCAACTTCGGACTGCACCAAAGCCGGTCATCTCACTACCCCTAATAAAAGGCCAAGATGGTCAAGTAAGGTTCTAGGTCATTAGTGCTTAGTGACATCACTCAGTGGCCCCGTACTCTCCTTGATTGAACTCAAGGGTTACCGGTACTCACAAATATGTTGCACTAATATAGCTATTGCTTCGACCGTGTCGGTATACCCCGCACAGTTTCCACAATGTATTGCTATCTATGAATGTTTCCCAAAATCCGGGTGTAGGATTGCAAACCCAAACAATAGAGCCAAGATATAAAGCAATCAATTCAAACAATTAGTCATGCAAGAGGGTGATCTAAGCCCTAAGGTTACTCCACTTTTAAATTTATCCCCAGCAGAGTCGCCAGTTCTGTGATACGGTGGGAGAACTGACTATGGTTTTGCGTTTGAATTCGCAAATATTTCGGTTGAGCAAGAGTCGCCACCGACTTTTTATTTTACCCTAAGGAAAGGTTTAAAAAGCACAGCAAAAACCTTTGAGATTTTTCTTGGGTTCGGGGAGTAGATTATAGAAAGGGAAGGTATTAGCACCCTTTCTATCCATGGTTATCCATGGGCTCTTAGGTACTTGCTTAGATCAACTTGCCTTGGTTTTCAATTGTTTGAAATGATGCTTGGTGTGTGGTTTTGAAAAGGTTTTGAAAAAGATGCCTTGCTTAGGCTACCCTTGTAACAATTCTTTACTCGAATGTTTTACAAAAGGTGTTTGTCTTTTTGAAAATATGTTTCAAGGTTTTTGAAGGTTTGTTTTGAAAGTGTTTGTGAAGTGTGGTTTAAAAATAGGCAAGTGTTTTGTTTTGCAAATTGACAAGTACTTAAGAGCTATCTACCCTAAAGTTCTCAAAGATTTTTACTATGTTTTAACCCTTTTGACAATTTTGTTCCACCATTGCATTTGGTGGACAATCTTGTATTAGGAGGTGAAAGGGACGGGCGCGGGTCATCGTTTAGACCATAATTGCAATAGTGCTAAGTATCTTTGGGCAATTTCTCTTTGAAAGGGACTTGATCATTTTAGGCAACTTTTCGAAAGCGTCATCGAGGGACTATGATCTCTTTGAATTGTTTGTTTTACCCAAAGAAACCTAACATGCAATATGGCCCAATTATTTGAAGGAAACAAGTGGAATACCCTAGGGGTGCAAGTGTGATATGTGTTGTCCATATTTCATGCTTGTTTATCTTGAAATTAGGTCAAACTATTTTGTTCTTTTTATTTGCATACAAACCCTAATTCTAGCATGGTATATTTAGAAAGCGTTAAAGTGCGAAAAGTAAAATTCCTACACTATTACAACACAATATGGGAAGGGGGGTACAAATGTTCAAATGGGGGGATATTTAGACAAGAATTTAAAACCTAGCTATTACATCAATTTTTGGAATATTTACAAGATAATTGATTGCATAATTTAAATGGGAAATAAAATAAAGATGCAAAATGCAAAAAGGGTTTTCACATGTATGAAAAAAAAGTATTATTTATGTCAAATAAATAAAAAAATAAAAAAAGCATTATTTGGGAATTTTTGTATTTTTAGGGTAAAACCCTAATTTTTATTAAGTAAACATATATCTTATTTAATTTATACAAGTATTTATTTATTATGTACAAAAAATAAAATAAAATGAAATATATTTATAAAAAGTATTTTTCATGTCAAACATTAATAAAATAAAAAAGGTATGTGTTTTGATATTTTTGCCCTAAGTATATTAATATATAAATATCTTTATTATTTACTAAATAAATGTTATATATACAAAAATAACAATATTTAATATTTATAAAAAAAGTATACTTTGTATAAAATATTTTCAAAAGAAAAATGAAACAAAAATCAGAAATAAAGTATATTTGCACTATTTTTTCTAGTTTTCTAAATAATAGTATATATATATATTATTTATGCACAAATGATTCTTATAAACAAATAAATGCTTAAAAATAGAAAAATGGTGTAAAAATAATTTTTCATATTTTTAATTTTATTAGCAAAAATAAATAAGTCAAAATGAAAAAAGAAAAGTCAAAAAATCATGCAAATAAACATAATGGGCTCAGGGGGTATGAAACCAAAAATGTGGTGTGAAAAGGAAAGCCAAAGCTGGCCCAGCCCATGAAACTTCTTCTTCAACCTCTGAACAAAAAATGTTCAAAAAACGCGCGCCTGAAACTCCATTCAAACATCCTGATTCCTTGATCTTTTGCACAAACTTCCAACATAAGAAATGTTAAGCATTGAATCACGATTCTAAATATATAAAAAACTCATCCTAACTCTCAGAAATGAGAGAGAATTTTGACATTCCCAAATCCTGACCTAAGTTTTCTTCCATATTCAAACCTTAAATTCTCACAGCTCAAGCAAAATAAATGAAAAGTAAAAGCATGTACAGATTCAGGGGCATGAGTAGAACACTTCTTATTCACAAACTTAGAGCTAATGATGCCTAGACTAAGAGTTAGAAGTTCAAGAAAATACCTGTTCAGTTGAAGTTCTATCTGGCAATGGGGGAGCTTTCAGAGCAAGATGATGATCTGTACAGCTTGCCTGAAGTGTGGTGATGCTATTCCAATGCTTACTTTGCCTTGAGACACCTTGAATCGAGCTATGGACCTTCAACTACAAAATAAGAAAGTGAAAATGGTGGAACTGGTTAGAGGAATTACAGGTCGTGTTTTAGGTTTTGGTTAGCTTGCATTGATGTTAGGGAATGTGTTTGATGAGCTTTGGGCAAGAAATCATGCAAGGGATGAGAGTTGGCACTCAAACTGCAGTGAGAACTCTGTTTGAGCAGTTTTAGGGTGGTTCTGAGTTTGTGGAGGTATATGAGGTATTGGAGTCGTGTGCTAGCTTAATTAGGATGATTAGAAGGTGTACAAAACAATTGCTTAAGTGTTCTAATGCTGAGATGAGAGTTCTGTTTTGTTATGCCACTTTTCTTCACACTTAAGCAAGCAAAGCCAAGTTGATGTTCTAGGCAAGTAGAGGCCCCCTAAACATGTTGCTAACCTTGTCTTGATCAGAGTGTTTTGCTCATAATCTTGTGCCAATTGGATTTGATCTGTACCTCTTGGATTTGCATTATGACATAAAGCTTGCTTTTGCAAAAATGACCATTTTACTTTTTCCATTTATGGCTTAATTCAACATGTAATGCACAAACTCATGAAACAAAGCCTTAGCAAAATGAAAATGCATTAAATTATTGAGTGTTGGATGGTTTAAGGGCCTGTAATGTTGCACAAACCAAGCTGACTTGAAGATGGCATAAGTTATGAACATGTGCATGACTAATTCAAAAGTGAGTTTTTGCCATATTGCAAAATTCGAATCTCTCAAGTTATGAGGTAGTTTGATGAGTTCTTGGACATTTTGGAAAGCTTGGAATGTGTACTACAATCCATCTTTGAAATTGAAATTGAAATTCCAAGTGGAAGTGTATGGAAAATGGCCTTGAAGTTAGGTAGAAAACCTTGCCAAAATAGGTTGAAATTTCACTAAGTTAAGAATGGTTTAGTACCCTTATTCCAAAAATTGTAACTTGAGATACAAGCCTCATTTGGGAAAACTTTGTGAATCAAAGTTGTGGATTATGCAACAAGCTACAACTTTCATGTTTTTACTTTTGTTTGAATCCAAATGAATCTTGGTGAGAAAGTGGGGCAAAGTTGGGAAAAAATTAGGGTTTTTCATAACTTAGAAAAATTCTAAGTTATGAAAAATTCTCATTTCTAACCCTAATTTGCATTTTTTGATTTCTTGGTGAACAAGTTTCATGATTTGGCATGTTTTGATAAAAAATGAATCTTGACCCTTGATTTTGACCAAAAAGTCAAAGTTTGACTTTTCAGTATGCAGTCAAAATTGATCAATTGACTGGAAAATTCAACTGTCAATTTTGTGCATTTGGGATCTTTTGAGTTTTTTGAGCATGTCAAGATAATTCCATGGGGTCTTTGAGTCCATATGTGAGCTTGTTTTGCCATTGGTTGGGTCAAACAGTCAAAAATTGCCTTTGTGCAGTCAAAACCCTAAAAATGACCATTTTGCCCTTTTGGTGATCTGATCAAATTTCTTGTGGAATTGTGATCCAAACTTGACCAAATGGATCATATGAGTTCATAATGTTGATGTGGGTCAATTTTCATGAGGTTTGACTGTCAATTGGCCACAGTTGACTTTTTCCCCAATACAGCTGATTTCTAGGTCAACTGTCCAATTGACTGGGCAAAACTTGGAATCAAGACTTGAAACTTGATATGGATAACCTTGGGAGTCCATCATGAAGTAAGAAAGTCATCTTAGGCATTTTAGGTCAAAACATCTTTGTGCAAACTCAAACCCTAATTTGGGTCAACAGTGCAAAGAGAAGTCTTGAGCAGATGAAACCCTAACTGGATCTTGATCTCCAAGGACTTTGTGATGAGAAATCAATGAAAAATGGGAGGGCAAATTTTGGGGTACAACAACCACCTCGAGGCAACCAAGTGAGGCGTACCCTAGGAGTGGCATGTGCGAGTGTGTTGTTTTTCAATTAATTTTATCTTGGCACATGTATTGTGGTGAGCTACGGGTTGATTTTATTTTTCAGGTAAGTCTTGTCATGCATCGTTAACAGTTAATAATTGTGCGAAAAATAAATTGCGGAAAGTGAATCTACGCTATTACAAGGCGTCGGGTATTTACATCGCCAAAAACATAACCCTTGAAAAGTAAATGCGGGAAAATAAAAGAAAGCGATAAAAGTCCTAATTATCTATTACATTCTCGGAGCAAATACATAAATATGATCAAAATAATAATAATGCGCGAAAGAAATTGAATCGGGACGTCCTTAGGGTTTTGACCCTTTTTGAGAAAAGAATGAAATTTGGTCCTTTTTTGCATTTAATTAAACCTAATCTAATTTACTAATTAATTAATTAATTACAAGAAAAAGTGTTTTTTTGGTTTTTTAGGTTTTAATGAAAATAAAAATAAAAGAAAGTAAAAGTTGTCAAAAACCCTAATTCTAATTTATTTTATTTGTTATGAAAAAGTCAAAATTAAACCTAATTAAACTAAATTAATTTATTAGCATTTTATTTACTAAATAATTAAATTAAGGTGAAATTAATAATAATAATAATTATTATTATTATTATATTTCTGATTTTATTATGAAAATAATAATTTGTGAGTTAATTAAATAATAATAATAATAACTATAATTAACAAAATAACTAAATAGAAATTAAAATAGAAAAGAAAAAAGAATAAAGAAAACCAGGGGGGTGCTGGGCCCTTAGGAGGTTTGTTCTGGAATCTGAAGCCCATTTGTTTCTCAAGCCTGTTTGACTTTCTGGTTGTCCAGCGCATGGTTGACTAGGGAACATCATGGTCAGCACCTCATGGCCATTAGATCTATGCTTAAGGACACATGGCACCTGGGATGTGGGAGTCCATGGTGGAACGCCTTTGAATATCTGCATGCAATCACGTTATGAAAAATAATATAGAGCTTTTGGGTGGACCTGGGAATCGAACCCAAGTTCCAATGATACACAACCAACTCACTAGCCACTACACCATTCGCTTGCATTTGTTAGTATAATAATGAACAAATATTATATTGGACAATTAATACATATGCTGAAAATATAAAAAAACGTGCGCTCGTTTGAACGCTCCAACCATGACTCAACATGTCACCGTCTTCTTCCTCGTGCCTTCAAAATAAAGGTCAGATAGCGGGGGTTTTTAACCCCCACAAAACAGGATAAGGAAAAATAGCGATTAGCTCCCTAGGCTACATAAATATTTCGCGAGCATGGCATTCAATTCGTCTGGTTGCAACGATTTCAACCATAGGTCTTAGAGGTCCCAATTTTGCCTGGATAGCAAAGCCCTAAATTCAAAGCTTAGAAACCCTAGATTTCTTCAATGGCAACTTTCGATTCTGGGTGTTTTAATCCAATTAACCTGTGCCAAAAGCTTTACATGAACTCAAGCAATGCAAAACAAGGATTAGAACATGTTAATTATGCATGAATCATGAGTTACGATTATGGAAAAGTCAAGCAAACCGTGGGTCTGTGAATGATGAATTCTTGAGCTTGGGCGTGTGATTTTAATTGCAAAAGGTCCCTGGGAGTTCCTGAAAGGTATTAGAAACCACAAAATGCTTTGAATCACGTTGGAATGTGGAATTCAGTTTTCACTTTTCTTTGATTTTTTTCAATATGCTTATGGCTTTTCTGCAGCAATTCTCACGTCCATGGCATTAGGTTTAGCTTGTGTATATATAGTAGAATGGAATTAGGTTAAATCTTGGCCAAGAATTCCATGGAATAATGGTTTCAATATTTGATTTGCAATCACATATTTTTGCATCTTTTTGATTGAGAAAACTTTCCAAACTTGGAGATTTTTGTCCCTTTGATTGGCACACGAAATCTCCAGCACATATTGGTCATCTTTGCTTCACCAAAATATTGAAAAATCATATCTTTGAATTTCCTACATTTTAAATTAATTAAATGAATTAAAATCAATTAAAAATCCAATTAATTAATAAAAAATAAGAAAATAAATTCAAATAATCTTAATGGGTCGTGCATAGGCCTTGGATAAAGTTTCAAGAAGAAATTTGAGGCCCATTAGCAAAAACAAGGTGTTTTGAGCAAAGTTGACTTTTAGAAATTCACAAAAATTTCCCAACTTCTCCAATGCATATCTTGCTCAATTTTGATCATATGAACATGTTCTTGGACATTTTGGAAAGGTCTTGAAGTCCTCTAACCAATGCCTTTGGTTCCATGTCTTTTGGATTTACCAATCTCAAGTTATGGACTTTGACTTAAAGTTCATTTTTGTTGACTTTTGAAATTGACCTATAATGTAGAAATTGATAACTTTTTGTGAGAGCATTTCTTAGACTTGGAATGTGAAGATGAGTTGTAGGAAATGTCATCCCCTTCAAAATGAGAATTGGATGGGATTTTTCTGATGAACCATGAAAAAGTTATGCCTTGGTCAAGATACAGTTGACTTTTCTACTGTCCAAAAATAGTAACTTTTGCATCCTTGATGATTTTTGAGCCATGCTTGAGGAATCATGATCAAGACTTGATCAAATGATGATTGTGACCTCAAAATAAGATGTTGACCAAAAATTCTGACTTTTGACTGTAAAATGACCATTTTACCCCTGTAGTTGATTGTGAAGCAAATAGGGCCTTTGACTATGCAAACTGGCATTGTGAGACTTGAGACTTAACATGTAGGTGCTTGAGGATGTATATGAGCCTATGAGACTTTATTGAGCCATTGAAAATCCCAAATTCATTGAAGGAACCAAAACCCTAATTTTGACTGGCTTAGGAGGCATTTGGATTGTGCAACCCTTGAGGAATCCTGAACCATTTGAAGATGATCCTTGACAAACCTTGAAGAAATATGGGAGGAAAAATTTTGGGGTACAACAGTTGCCCCTGTTCAATCTTCTTAGACCTGAGGATGTAGATTGGCTTGCGTGTCTTTCATGATCCAAAGGTGGAAGATGATTGAACACTAGAGTGCCTAGAAATTTGCACTCGCATAGTGGAGTATCAGCAATGTGATGTCGGGAATGGGCTTACAGATGCCATTTGGAGATATGATGGATAGGAGGATGGGCTTATAGATGCCATCTGGATATGTAATGGATAGTTGTGGAGATGGACTTAAAGATGCCATCCAGGGGTGTCGATCGCGTAAGAGATTCCTTAGCGAGAACTGGCATACTTGAGAAAGAAAGATGGTTTCCTGGCTTGCTACAGGTATTAATCTTCAAACTCTTCATGCAGATACTTTCCTGGCTAGTTACAGGTATAGATCTACAATCAATCGCTCACAGATATGCCCTGGCTAGGTACAGGTATCGAATATGGAATTAGCCGTCTACAGATATGCCCTGGCTAGATACAGGTATCGAATCTGGAATTAGTCGTCCACATATATGCCCTGGCTAGATACAGGTATCGAATCTGGAACTTCAAAAGGTTGATCGAGATAGCTTTCCTGGCTGGATACAGGTGTAGACCTCTAATCAGTCGCTCACAGATATGCCCTGGCTAGATACAGGTATCAAATCTGGACCTTCAAAAGGTTGATCGAGATAGCTTTCCTGGCTGGATACAGGTGTAGACTTCTAATCAGTCGCTCACAGATATGCCCTGGCTAGATACAGGTATCGAATCTGGAACTTCAAAAGGTTAATCGAGATAGATTTCCTGGCTGGATACAGGCGTAGACCTCTAATCAGTCGCTCACAGATATGCCCTGGCTAGATACAGGTATCGAATCTAGAATTAGTCGTCTACAGATATACCCTGGCTAGATACAGGTATCGAATCTGGAATTAGTCGCCCACAGATATGCCCTGGCTAGATACAGGTATCGAATCTGGAACTTCAAAAGGTTGATCGAGATAACTTTCCTGGCTGGATACAGGCGTAGACCTCTGATCTGAGAATGAAAGATAATTTCCTGGCCTCTTACAGGTGTTGATCTTCAATCTCTTCATGCAGATACTTTCCTGGCTAGATACAGGTATAGATCTACAATCAATCGCTCACAGATATGCCCTGGCTAGATACAGGTATCGAATCTGGAACTGCGAAAGTTGATGGTAATCGTCTATTTTGATTGACCTTTTCCTGAAAAGGCAAAACATTAGTTGTATGCAATGTCATGATGTATGAAATGCATGATGTCATGATGTTCTCAAAAATAAATGAGATCGTGTCGTATGCACTTTATCATGTATGTAAGCAGGATGTATGAAATGTGAAATGTCTATGAATGTATTTTCGTCTAGGAAAATAAATCCTTGACGAATGCCAGGAGCTTGTTAAATCCTGGGCTGATGTTGAAGAGTAGAGTTCTTCATCTTTGTTGGGGATGATGATTGCAAGATGTTTGCCAGAATAAACCAGTAGGAGAAGATGAATCCATTGGGGAATAAACCGGTGAAGAGATTACTTTGCAGGGAATTACTCTGTGGGAAGAGATACTTCGCTGAGATTTTGATGATAACTCCGTTGGGGATTCCTGTTGATAAGCTCTGTTAGAGGATTTTGATGAACTCTGCTGGGGGTAGGAAGAACTTCTCCGAGGATGATCTTTCCGTTGTAATCTACTGAGGATAACCCAGTTAGACTCTGGTGGGGAATAACCTTTGAATATGGCCGAGAGAGATGCGTTGGTACTCTGTAGGGGACAAGCTTCCAGAATCTACTGGGGATAAGCTTCCAGAATCTACTGGGGATAAGCTTCCATAATCTACTGGGGATGATGATTCAACTCTCCTGGGGAAACTTTTGGACTTAACTAGGGAATGGCTTCACTGGATGTCTGTACTCCGCCGGGGAACAATCTTATACTTCTGTCGAGGAATATTAAGACTGTCGGGGATGCTTGCTGAGGAATATCTATACTCCACTGGAGAATATTGAGATTTTTTGGGGATACCCAACTTCTTTGGGGCTGACAGTAGCCTAACTCTGCTTGGGGAGAGTATTGCTGACTTGTTATGGGTAATGTGCCTTTTTAGGGCTGATGGTAGACCAACTCTGCTTGGGGAGAGTATTGTTGATTTGTCCTACTCCCGGGGAGTGAAGGTATCCTGGTTACATTCTTCAGCCGAACTTACCTTGGTACCTTGGTGGACAGAGCAACTAGATCACTTAGACAATTCTTATTGCCCCTGTTTCTTATGTCACATGTAATTAGTCCTTTGTTTCGTATGCGAATATTTATGATCAGCAATTAATGTCAAATGCATATATCAAAAATGAACATTGGACGTTCTTTGCAAAACAAAACAGATAAAGGAAAAACAGTTGGCAATTTGTCTGAAAAGTGAGTTTGTATTGATTTTGAATTTTGCCTGTAAATAGGCGTTTTGTGTACAAGAGGCTGACGTCCTAGTAAGAGAACACCGCCGAACAGAATAGAGTTTATACAATTTGTACAAAGGAAAACAAAACAGCTATGTGAAAAAATAATACCACTGGGTTCCAACTCTGCTATCGCCTTTATGTCTTCAAGCGTCTCATCACTTTGCTGCTTAGTTGGAGATGAAGCTGACTGATTGGTGTCGTCTGAGCCTGATAGTTGATACTGAAGTCTGGATGCAGGGTGATCCAATGAGACCTAGTATTACGCTTATCCCTAATTTTTGCCTGGACCGCCCTTTCGGGTTTTCAGTCCACCGGGATACCCATTTTTGCCCAAGCCGCCTTTTCAGGTTTTCGACTTGCCGGGTGTACAGATTTTTTTCATTTCATCCCTTATTTTTGCCCGAACCCTTTTGGTTCGCCGGGAAGCCCTTATTTTTGCCTAGGCCAGTCGACCTAGCGGGTCTTTAGTCATGTGTAGTATCTTTTTACTATGTCTGCATTGGCGGGGTGAGGAAGGTCGTCACCATCCATGGTGGTTAGAATCATCGCACCTCCTGAGAAGATGTTCTTAACCACAAATGGCCCTTCGTACGTAGGGGCCCATTTTCCCCTGGGATCATCTTGAGGTAGGATGATGCGCTTGATTACCAGATCCCCAACTTGATACTCTTGTCGTCTGACTTTCTTGTTAAAAGCCTTGATCATCCGTTTTTGGTACGTCTGACCATGACAAATAGCAATGAGTCTCTTTTCGTCAATTAGGTTTAATTGATCAAGTCGAGTCTGGATCCAATCATCTTCTCTCAAACCTGTATCCTTCATTATCCGGAGAGAGGGTATCTGGACTTCAATAGGCAAGACTTCCTCCATGCCATAGACCAAGGAAAAGGGTGTTGCCCCTGTTGATGTCCGTGCTGAGGTACGGTACCCATGAAGAGCAAACGGTAACATTTTGTGCCAATCTTTGTAGGTCACTGTCATCTTCTGCACAATCTTCTTGATATTCTTATTAGCTGCTTCTACAGCCCCATTCATCTTTGGTCGATAAGGGGAAGAGTTGTGGTGCTGTATCTTGAATTGCTCGCAGAGCTCAGTGATCATCTTGTTGTTAAGATTGGTACCATTGTCCGTAATGATCCTCTCAGGTACACCGTATCGACAGATCAGGTTATGCCGAATGAACTGTGCCACGACGTTCTTGGTTACGGTAGCAAAGGAAGCTGCTTCAACCCACTTTGTAAAGTAATCAATTGCTACCAGGATGAAGCGATGCCCGTTGGATGCCGTAGGTCTGATCTCGCTGATCATATCAATGCCCCACATTGCAAAAGGCCAAGGTGCTGCCAAGACGTTCAGAGGAACTGGAGGAATGTGCACCTTATCAGCGTAGATCTGGCATTTGTGACATGTCCGAGAATGTTGGTAACAGTCGGCTTCCATTGTGGACCAGTAATATCTTGCTCGAGGGATTTTCTTTGCCATGGTATGTCCACTGGAATGTGTTCCGAAGGTACCTTCATGCAGCTCTGCCATGATCCTTTCTGCTTCAGTCTTATCCACACAACGCAACAAGGTTGAATCATGGTTTCGCTTGTAGAGAATGCCATTGCTGAGGAAGAACTTTGCCGCTAACCTTCTCAGAAACTTCTTGTCATTAACAGATGCACCCTCGGGGTATTCTTGGGCTTCCAAGTACCTCTTCACTTCATGATACCAAGGTTTTTCTGTTACCTCTTCGGTCTCAAGATCTCAATAATGTGCAGGTTCATCCAGTTTCCAAATGATGATCTGGGGACCCTCGTTGTCCCATTTGACTTTGAACATAGAAGACATCGTAGCCAGCGCGTCCGCCAACTGATTCTCCTCTCTTGGGAAATGTTCAAAAGTTATCTCCTCGAAATGGGGAATCAACGTCAACACATACTCCTTGTAAGGAATGAGATTTGGGTGTTTCGTATCCCACTCGCCTTTGATCTGACTGATCACGAGAGCGGAATCTCCGAAGACACTCAAAAACTTGATCCTTAGGTCAATTTCATCTTGAAGGCCCATGATGTACGCTTCATACTCCGCCATGTTGTTGGTGCAGTTGAAACATAGTCGGGCGGTAAGTGGAGTATGAGTGCCTTTTGGGGATATGATCACAGCGCCGATACCATTACCCAAAGCGTTTGAGGCTCCATCAAAGTGCATAGACCATCCGGATCCTTCCTCAGGTCCTTCATCCGGTCCAGGTACTTCACAATCAGTCACTACCATGATGTTCTCGTTTGGAAATTCAAAGTTCATCGACTGGTAATCATCCACTGCCTGGTGTGCCAAATGGTCTGCCAATACACTTCCCTTGATTGCTTTTTGAGTCGTGTACTGGATGTCGTATTCGGTCAAGATCATCTGCCATCTTGCTATTCTTTCGGACAAGGCGGGCTTTTCGAAGATGTACTTGATTGGATTCATTTTTGAAATCAACAGGGTAGTGTGAGTCAACATATACTGTCTCAGCCGGCGAGCAGCCCATGCCAAAGCGCAGAAAGTTTTCTCGAGCAGTGAGTATCGGGTCTCACAGTCGGTAAACTTTTTGCTAAGGTAATAAATAACGTGCTCTTTTCGGCCAGACTCGTCATGCTGCCCCAACACACACCCCATTGAGTTGTCAAGTACTGTCAAGTATAATATTAGAGGTCTCCCTTCAACCGGTGGCATAAGAATGGGTGGCTCTTGGAGATACTCTTTGATTCTTTCGAAAGCGGCCTGACATTCATCGTTCTAACGTAATACTTGATCTTTCTTCAGTAGCTTGAAGATTGGTTCACAGGTAGCAGTTAGATGTGAGATGAATCGGGCAATGTAGTTAAGCCGTCCTAGAAAACCTCTGATTTCTTTCTCTGTCTTGGGAACTGGCATCTCTTGTATGGCTTTCACTTTGGCAGGGTCCACTTGAATACCTTTGTCGCTCACGACGAAACCTAGCAATTTTCCAGATCTCACCCCGAAGGTGCACTTGTTCGGGTTCAACCTCAGCTTGTACAACTTCAACCGGGCAAACAGCTTATGTAGATGTTCAAGGTGTTCCTCCTCAGTTTGGGACCTTACAATCATATCGTCGACATATACTTATATCTCATGATGGATCATGTCATGAAACAAAGCAACCATGGCACGTTGGTAGGTTGCCCCAGCATTCTTCAACCCAAAAGGCATGACCTTGTAGCAAAAGGTGCCCCACTGAGTAACGAAAGTGGTCTTCTCCATGTCTTCAGGAGCCATCTTGATCTGATTATAACCTGAGAACCCATCCATGAAGGAGAATACCTTATGTTGAGCAGTGTTGTCAACCAGGACGTCGATGTGAGGCAGAGGGAAATCATCCTTGGGGCTTGCCCTGTTCAAATCCCTGTAATCAACATACATTCGGACCTTACCATCTTTCTTTGGCACTGGAACCACGTTGGCAACCCACTGAGGGTAAGAAGTCACTGCTAGAAACTCGGCATCAAATTGTTTCATAACCTCAGCCTTGATTTTCTCGGACATCTCTGGACGCATACGGCGGACCTTCTGTTTTACCGGAGGGAATTCTTCCTTGGTAGGCAGGCGATGAACCACAATGTCGGTATCCAACCCAGGCATGTCTTCGTAAGACCAGGAAAAGATTTCCACATAGTCATGCAGTCATCTGAATCAACTGTTGTTTCACACTAGCCTCCAGGTTGGCACAAATCTTGACTTCCTTTCTGTCTGTCTCAGTACCCAGATTTACCGTTTCCACTGGCTCTTCATGTGGTTGAATGGCCCTCTCTTCCTGGAGTAGCAGTCTTGCAAGCTCACCAGGCACTTCGCAATCATCTTCACCTTCGTCTTTGGCCAAGTTGATCGGATTTTCGAAGTCATAACTGGCAGTAGCAGAGTCGTTACCAGTGAGATCCAGAGTGGATTGGAACCTGTATAGGTGAGTGTGTGTAAATATAGCTGTTTTGCAATATATAATAAAGAAAGACAAGGAGCGTAAGATTTGAAATGCAAAAACGTCCAATGCTTTTATTCATGATATATGAAAATGACACACAAAAGCCCTCACAAATGAAGCCACAGTGCCCCGGGTAAGACACCGGGCCATAAAGTTTCAAATTATTGTTTGTTGCAAATTCAAAACAAAGGAGTTCATTACTGAGTGACAAAAGTAATAGGTACAAAGTCTTTCGCAGTCCAGTTGTTCGATCCACCGTCGGTTGTTGGGTAGATCCAGCTGTCGAATTCAGATTCCTCCACGTCCTATTCAATATCATTTACTCCCGGGTTGGTGATGAATACAGGAGGTCTTCCAATCCTCGCCTTACGAACAGCCCTCTGAGCTTCTGCAGTGAAACCCAAACCAAATTTGTCAGTCTTCAGGGTGAAATCAGGAAGTCGGCCCCAGTTTGCACACTCACCCTTCTCAATAACAGCCCGGGCATCCTTTAAGGAAGCCATCTTCAAAGGAACATCTTCTTCAGTCACAGTCTCTGCTGATGCCAACGTTTGAGGGACCTCTTCAGTGTTGAAAGGGGGTCTCGATGAATTCCCCATCCATTTCTATGTACCGGAACGAGTTGAGGTGGCTGACCATATATTCTTCCTGCCCCTGCACTGTAACAATCTTCCCTCTGACTGGGTACTTCAGCTTCTGATGTAGTGTGGAGGTTACAGCTCCAGCCTTATGGATCCAGGGACGACCCAGCAGACAAGAGTAGGACGGTCGGATGTCCATCACATAGAATGTTGAATCAAAGACCTGAGAACCAACCCTGATTGGAATGTCAACCTCACCATGCACCATCCTTTTGGACCCGTCAAAGGCCCGGACAACAACGTTACTTGGCTTGAGCTCTAAACCCTCACAATCCATCCTGTCTAGAGCTTTCTTGGGTAATACGTTCAACGAGGAACCAGTGTCAACCAGCACATGGGCAAGAGTAGTGCCCCTGCATTCAATGGAGACATGCAGGGCATCGTTATGGTTCTTCCCCTTAGCAGTCAGATCGGCGTCAGAGAAACCCAAACCATTATCAGCAGTTAAGTTAGATACACACTCGGTAAATTGATCAGCAGATGTCTCTTGTGGCACGTGGGCCGTCTTCAAGAAGGTAATCAAGGCCTTGGCATGGGCCTCTGAACACAACAACAGTGATAGCATAGAAATTTTAGAGGGGGTGTGCCCCAGCTGCTCAACTACATTAAAGTCACTCTTCTTGATAATCTTAAGGATCTCTTCCATCTCCTTCCTGGAAGCTTCAACAGTGGTTGTCTTTGGTGCCTCCGTCTGGGCAGGCACATCAGTAGCGATCCCTTTGCCCCGAGCGTCAGATGACTCGACAACAGGGGTAGAACTAAGAACTTGGTCAGGAGGAGAAATAGGCACACTTGCAGGTGTGATGACAATAGGTCTCTGAATAGCTGGTGGCGCAATATCAGGTGAGAAAAGCCTACCGCTGCGGGTGACTTTGGCAGGCCCGGTGATGTTGCTGACGTCGGTACTAGTATCAAACTCTTGTTTAACTCCAAGCACATAAACATCTGCCCCATAGTTCCACGAGACAGCTTTGTCAGATTTATAGGGGATGGGCCCCGGAACAGTGATGATGATAGGAGCAATCTTCTGAGTAGACATGATTTTGACAGGCTTCTTTGAGGGAGCCTTAGGAGAGTTGTTGAAAATAGTAACAATGGACACTTTTTCAGTAGGGACAACAGGAACAGAAATCTTCTCGAACAAGACCTCTTTGTTATCCATCAGGTTTTGGACGCCTGACTTCAACAAAGGACAACCAGCAGGTGAAACAGAACATAGATGGAAACCTTTACTACATCCCGGAAATAAACCGGCTAGCAACAGGTTCCTTTTGACAGTCAACAACGGAGTAACAATATCATCCACAGAGGCTACATACAGGTCTTCTTCCACAGCATTCACTCCATGCTGGGGCATGGAAGCAGTCACAATATTGGGCCTTTCGGGCGCCTCGAACTGTATTTCTTTAGCATCAATAAGGTCCTGAACCTTATTCCTCAGAGCCCAACAATCATCCGTAGTATGCCCCGGGTTGTCAGAGTGATAAGCGCAGCGGGCGTTGGGATTGTACTTTGGAGAGGTTGTGTTCACTACCTTCGGAGCTTCTTTGACAGTTACAAGATTGGTAGACAGTAGTTGTGGCAATATCTGAGACAGGGTCATACTGAGCCGAGTGTACTGCCTTTTGGGTCTCTCACCCCTTGGTTGGTTGTATTGCTGAGGAGCAGCAGCAGGCTTTGAGATTACCACCGCGTTGACAGCTTGGCGGCGTTCCGGTTTATTTTGTCTCCTTTAACCATAAACAGCACTAGATTCTTTCTTGAAGGGCTTCTTTTCAGTGCTCGAGGGGGCACCTTTTTGTATCTTCTCAGACTTGATACCAGCTTCTATCCTCTCACCAGTCAAGATCAGATCTGTAAACCCAGCAGAAGAATTCCCAATTAGATGGTTGATGAACGGACCAAACAGGGTCCCCAAGAACATGTCAACAAGCTCACGGTCAGTCAAAGGTGGCTGCACCCTTCCAGCCAGGTCTCTCCACTTTTGCGCATACTCCTTGAATCCTTCACCCGTCCCTAGCGACATACCTTGGAGTTGGGTACGCGTAGGAGCGAGGTCGGAATTGTACTGATACTGCTTATAAAACGCAGTAGCCAAGTCCTCCCAGTTTCGAATACTGGCTCCAGCCAGCTGATAGAACCATTCGAGTTGAGTCCTTGAAAGACTATCCTGGAAGAAATGGATCCATAAATTCTTGTCAGTAGTGTACGGTTGGATCTTCCTCACATATGATCTGAGATGCAGCTTAGGAAAGGAAGCTCCGTTGTACTTTGCAAAAGCAGGTGCCTTGAACTTGTGGGGAATCACCACCCCAGAGGATAGACCTAGATCTCCAAAATCCAACCCAGGCACATGTTGAATCTCCATGGCACTTAGGCGGTCTTCCAGCTGTTTGTACTTGTCTTCAGCAGGAGGGTACTGCTCATCATTGTAATCTGTCTCGTTGTCGGAGACCATGGGACTAGGAACCCTTCTCTCTTGGGGACTGTCTTTCCCTACAGAGGAAGTAGCCAGATCAGCCTCATTCTGCAGTGCATTCCCAAACCTCCGTCCAGTGTTGAACAAAACAGTCCTCTTCTTCTTCTTCTTCTTCAGAATCAGAGTCTTCAACTCCTGTTGACCCTGGGCTAGGCTCATTACCAACTCTTGGAACTGGGCGTTCTGGGCCTGGAGGGCCTTGATAGCTTGTTCAGTAGTAGCTTCAGAAGACATGATAATTGCTGAAATAAACAGCGAAGAAGATGAGTGACCTGTAAAAAAGAGTACCTGTTATGCACATGATGCATGATATGCTATTTATGCAATGCATTCAAGGGTTCGAGAATTCAAATTCGTTGTAGACAAAAAAGGAACACACGTTATATTAAGAAATAATATGTTCAGTACATCAATGCCTCATGGGCGAAATATTACAAAATACTTAATCCCAAAAGACACTGCGCATCCTCTTTGGAGCGATGTAAGTGTTGAGGGCCTTTTCCTCGTGAAGTAGGCGGGTGAGCTCCCAGACCTTCTTCTCACTGGCATGTAGACTGGTTCCAAGAGAATTCCGCTCTTCCTTGAGTTGGATCCAGCTCTTTTGCATTTCTTCCCAAGATGTTGGCATGTCAGGATGTTGAATGGTGTATGGCACCTCTCCTTCCATAACTGGTTCTTTGATCACGGGGAGAACATGAGGATATGGCATCATAAGCTTCTGGGAGCGGGCTCGTACCCACTTGAGGTAAGGCTCAAGGGGGATGTAGTTCTTGTGCCCCAGTGTCTTACTGTCCACCTTGTTAGGCATCCTCCAAGCTCTGATAAACCTCTGGTGAAGTCATTGCGTATCGTTGTCGAAGTCAAAAACTATGTCAGGAATCAGCATGTCATGAGGGCCATCCCTCCGAGCATATCCAAACTGTCTCAAAGCCAGACATGGGTTGTAAGTAATGCCTCCTCTGATTCCAAGTAAAGGAACATTAGGAAATTCTCCGCAACGATCAATGATAATGACATTTTCTCTGGACCGAGAACACCAATGTATATCAGAATGTGTAAGAGTCATTAATCGTTGTGACCATCTCAAACCCCGCTCGTTCTTCAAAACTGATTGGGGAAGGTGTGAAATAAACCACCTTGCCAGGAGAGGAGTGCAGCACATGAGAACACCTCTTTTTCTCATGGTTCGAGTGTAACATGAGTGGAGGATGTCCCCCAGCAATGTAGGTATGGGATTCCTGGACATGAAAATCTTGACAGCATTTATATCTATAAGCTGATCCGGATTCGGGAACAACACCAACCCATAGACAAGGAGTGCCACAACTTCTTCAAAGGCTTGTAGGTCAAGGGAATTCCAACATTCTTGTGCCTTCTCAAACAGGAACTTTGCCAAGAATCCTTTGATACCACTTCTAATTTCCCAATGCCCCTTGATGTCGGATGGTTGCAGACGTAATGCTTTAGCAACCTCTTCAAGTTTTGGTTCCTTTTCCGTACCGTTGTAGGGTAGTTGACTGAGAATGGGAACCTTCAGAAGCTGAGAAAACTCTTCCAAATTAGGCACTAATTGATAATCCGGGAAAGTAAAACAGTGGTGCAAAGGGTCAAAGAACGGGAAGAGAACTTTTATCATATCTTCTTCAATGTTGGTGTTGACCAAGCTGATGAGTCTACCATGCCTTTCACTAAAGGAAGAGTTCTCGGGAATCCTGGATATAAGCTCCTTAAGCTGAGGAGGGATCCTTACAAGGTTAACCTGAATTGTCTTTCTGTGGAGAGATTCCATGTCCTACAAAACAAGAACAAAGATGAAGATTCGAACCTTTGAAGTGGTTAGTAAATGCATATGATGCTTTATGATGTTATGATGTTATGATAAAAACACACCACAAGTATTTACAAAAGGCAAACATGATAAGGCACACAAGTCACACCAGACAGCCCTTAGAGTTTAGGCCAGCATGAGGTTTAGGTACTACCCTCTTGAAGTTGGTTGGCTCAAAACCTGTCCTATCAAAAGTAACCGGGTTCTAAGGAGCTCAATATCATTGGGTTGTTTTCTATGTTCATTATTTTGATTTAGCCACTGAACTGGCAATCAAAATATTCCAAGAAAACAACCCTCAATGAGTGTAGTATCGAGTATCTACCAACTTCGTATTGCACCAAAGTCGGTCATCTCACTACCCCTAAAGAGGCCAGGATGGTCAAGTAAGGTTCCTAAGGTCAGTTGATGCTTCACGACACCACGCGGCAGCCCCGTACTCTCCTTGACTTGACTCAAGGGTTACCGGTACTCACCAAAGTGCCACATCAATGTAGCAACTACTTCAACCGTGTCGGTATACCCTGCACAGTTCCCTCACAGTTTGTTGCTACTTCTAAAGGGTATCTCCCAGATCCGGGTTAGGATCTATAAAACTCTGATGCAAGCCCACAATATTAAAGCAAACAAGGCATACAAATGAAAACATAAGTGATCTAATCCTAAGGTACACCTCACTTATTAATACATTCCCCAGCAGAGTCGCCAGTTCTGTGATCGGTGGGAATAGAACTGACTGTTTTGGAATGCTGGTTCGCGAAATGTCGCGGTAAGCAAGAGTCGCCACCGTCTTTTATTTTCTCCAACATGGGAAGGACAAAAGCACAGCAAAATTCCTTTTCGAGATGTTTCTCGGTTCGGGAGGTAGATTTATAGAAAGGGAAGGTGTTAGAACCCTTTCTATCCGTGGTTATCCACGGGCTCTTAGGTACTTGCTCACTATGTTTTCAAAAATTGTTTGCTTTTCTTGTGTTTGTGGGTTTTGAAAAAAAGTTTCGTTTGAAAACTTCTAGGTAACTCTTGTATCAGTCCTCAAGAGTGTATGAAGTGTTTGTTTGAAAACTTTTTGAAAGTGTGAGTGTGAAAAGTTGTTTTTGTTTTTGAAAGAGCAAGTACCCAGGAGAAATCCACCTACTCTAAGGAATTTAGTTGTGTAAGAGTCCTTTAGACAGTACTATCCCACTATTGATAAGTAAGTAGCACCATCGTTGGAGTTTTCGGGTCAATTCGATTATAGGGACATGTGTGGTCACCAAAGCAATAGTAGGACACCTTAGCGGTAACCCTAATGTCCTAGATCCTTTTTATCCGAGGAACCGTTTCGAGGCAACTGGATCTTTAGACAGGAGGGCGACCTCTAAAACACCCTATACTTAATGACCACCTCGAGGCAACCAAGTGAGGCGTACCCTAGGAGTGGCATGTGCGAGTGTGTTGTTTTTCAATTAATTTTATCTTGGCACATGTATTGTGGTGAGCTACGGGTTGATTTTATTTTTCAGGTAAGTCTTGTCATGCATCGTTAACAGTTAATAATTGTGCGAAAAATAAATTGCGGAAAGTGAATCTACGCTATTACAAGGCGTCGGGTATTTACATCGCCAAAAACATAACCCTTGAAAAGTAAATGCGGGAAAATAAAAGAAAGCGATAAAAGTCCTAATTATCTATTACATTCTCGGAGCAAATACATAAATATGATCAAAATAATAATAATGCGCGAAAGAAATTGAATCGGGACGTCCTTAGGGTTTTGACCCTTTTTGAGAAAAGAATGAAATTTGGTCCTTTTTGCATTTAATTAAACCTAATCTAATTTACTAATTAATTAATTAATTACAAGAAAAAGTGTTTTTTTGGTTTTTTAGGTTTTAATGAAAATAAAAATAAAAGAAAGTAAAAGTTGTCAAAAACCCTAATTCTAATTTATTTTATTTGTTATGAAAAAGTCAAAATTAAACCTAATTAAACTAAATTAATTTATTAGCATTTTATTTACAAAATAATTAAATTAAGGTGAAATTAATAATAATAGTAATTATTATTATATTTCTGATTTTATTATGAAAATAATAATTTGTGAGTTAATTAAATAATAATAATAATAATAATAACTATAATTAACAAAATAATTAAATAGAAATTGAAATAGAAAAGAAAAAATAATAAAGAAAACCAGGGGGGGTGCTGGGCCCTTAGGAGGTTTGTTCTGGAATCTGAAGCCCATTTGTTTCTCAAGCCTGTTTGACTTTCTGGTTGTCCAGCGCATGGTTGACTAGGGAACATCATGGCCAACACCTCATGGCCATTAGATCTATGCTTAAGGACACATGGCACCTGGGATGTGGGAGTCCATGGTGGAACGCCTTTGAATATCTGCATGCAATCACGTTATGAAAAATAATATAGAGCTTTTGGGTGGTCCTGGGAATCGAACCCAGGTCCCAATGATACACAGCCAACTCACTAGCCACTACACCATTCGCTTGCATTTGTTAGTATAATAATGAACAAATATTATATTGGACAATTAATACATATGCTGAAAACATAAAAAAACGCGCGCTCGTTTGAACGCTCCAACCATGACTCAACACGTCACCGTCTTCTTCCTCGTGCCTGCAAAATAAAGGTCAGATAGCGGGGGTTTTTAACCCCCACAAAATAGGATGAGGAAAAATAGCGATTAGCTCCCTAGGCTACATAAATATTTCGCAAGCATGGCATTCAATTCGTCTGGTTGCAACGATTTCAACCATAGGTCTTAGAGGTCCCAATTTTGCCTGGATAGCAAAGCCCTAAATTCAAAGATTGGAAACCCTAGATTTCTTCAATGGCAACTTTCGATTCTGGGTGTTTTAATCCAATTAACCTGTGCCAAAAGCTTTACACGAACTCAAGCAATGCAAAACAATGATTAGAACATGTTAATTATGCATGAATCATGAGTTACGATTATGGAAAAGTCAAGCAAACCGTGGGTCTGTGAATGATGAATTCTTGAGCTTGGGCGTGTGATTTTAATTGCAAAAGGTCCCTGGGAGTTCCTGCAAGGTATTAGAAACCACAAAATGCTTTGAATCACGTTAGAATATGGAATTCAGTTTTCACTTTTCTTTGATTTTTTTAATATGCTTATGGCTTTTCTGCAGCAATTCTCACGTCCATGGCATTAGGTTTAGCTTGTGTATATATAGTAGAATGGAATTAGGTTAAATCTTGGCCAAGAAATCCATGGAATAATGGTTTCAATATTTGATTTGCAATCACATCTTTTTGCATCTTTTTGATTGAGAAAACTTGCCAAACTTGGAGAATTTGTCCCTTTGATTGGCACACGAAATCTCCAGCCCATATTGGTCATCTTTGCTTCACCAAAAGATTGAAAAATCATATCTTTGAATTTCCTATATTTTAAATTAATTAAATGAATTAAAATCAATTAAAAATCCAATTAATTAATAAAAAATAAGAAAATAAATTCAAATAATCTTAATGGGTCGTGCATAGGCCTTGGATAAAGTTTCAAGAAGAAATTTGAGGCCCATTAGCAAAAACAAGGTGTTTTGAGCAAAGTTGACTTTTGCAAATTCACAAAAATTTCCCAACTTCTCCAATGCATATCTTGCTCAATTTTGATCATATGAACATGTTCTTGGACATTTTGGAAAGGTTGTGAAGTCCTCTAACCAATTCCTTTGGTCCCATGTCATTTGGATTTACCAATCTCAAGTTATTGTCTTTGACTTAAAATGCATTTTTGTTGACTTTTGAAATTGACCTATAATGTAGAAATTGATAACTTTTTGTGAGAGCATTTATTAGACTTGGAATGTGAAGATGAGTTGTAGGAAATGTCATACCCTTCAAAATGAGCATTGGATGGGATTTTTATGATGAACCATGAAAAAGTTATGCCTTGGTCAAGATACAGTTGACTTTTCTACTGTCCAAAAATAGTAACTTTTGCATCCTTGGTGATTTTTGAGCCATGCTTGAGGAATCATGATCAAGACTTGATCAAATGATGATTGTGACCTCAAAATAAGATGTTGACCAAAAATTCTGACTTTTGACTATAAAATGACCATTTTACCCCTATAGTTGATTGTGAAGCAAATAGGGCTTTTGACTGTGCAAACTGGCATTGTGAGACTTGATACTTGACATGTAGGTGCTTGAGGATGTATATGAGCCTATGAGACTTGATTGAGCCATTGAAAATCCAAAATTCATTGAAGGAACCAAAACCCTAATTTTGACTGGCTTAGGAGGCATTTGGACTGTGCAACCCTTGAGGAATCTTGAACCATTTGAAGATGATCCTTGACAAACCTTGAAGAAATATGGGAGGGAAAATTTTGGGGTACAACACAATGGATCTGCTTTTAACATCATACCGAGAAGTACTCTCATGAAGCTTAAGTACCAAGGAAATCATATACGCCCTAGTGGCATTATAGTGAACGCTTTTTATGGTTCGAGAAAGTCTATCATCCGAGAAGTGGATATAGGTATGAACCCATTCCAAATCACCTTTCAGGTTATGGATATTGTCCCCGCCTATAGTTGTTTATTGGGACAACTGTGGATCCATGAAGCAAGAGTTATTACTTCAACCATGCATCAAAAGCTGAAATTTGTTCGTGAAGGAAAGGTAGTCATTGTGAACGGTGAGCAAGCTCTGTTGATATCTCATTTTCATCCTTTAGAATTGTAGAAGCTGATGAAGCCACTGTTGGAACTCAATTCCAAGATTTATCTATTGATAATATAAGAAATAATGAAGATTATATCGCCTCATTTAAGGATGCGTAGCAGGTAGTGCAGAAATGTCCTAGCAAGGTGTACGGGCAGGTTATTAATCTACCTGTGAACAGGAATGAGACTACTTTGGGTTTCTCCATGAAGAAGGGATTTATGAAGCCGATGTTCGCTTTGAGTAAATATCAAGACATCTTTCACAGTGTAGGATATCTTCATCCGACTACTCCAAGGATCAATGATATTCTCGAGAATGAATCAGAGCAAGAGATGTCGAACCTTGTAACACATGGAGTCAGAGTCTAGAATTGGAATATTGTTCATGTTCCTTCTTACATTCACATATCAAAGTAATTTGTTTTTTTTTTGTCTTTTCAAAAATCTTTCACTTTGCACAAGGTGAAAGTAATGATGATTGTATGGGCGTATATTTTGTTTATATTTTTAAGATCATTAATAAAAGTTATTTTTGATTTCTAAATTATGTCTTTATTTTCTGCTTTTTCTTGGAAAATGGTAATAAAAAAACCTTTCAAAATAAATAATAATTGTAAGTAAATCTGCATAATCACTTGTTACATGTATCAGTTTCTAAAATAAATCAGAAATCATATGTGCAGATTAATTAAAAAAACTCATTCAGTGCAATGACCCTGCACCCTCTCCTAACTTTGAATATCCTGTGTATGTGGATGAAGAAGAAGAATATGATGAAATCCTAGAAGAGGTTTCACGGTTTCTTGAGCGTCCGTAAAATACCATTCAGTCATATAAAGAGCCATTGGAGACGATTAACTTGGGTTCAGAGGAAGATCCGAAAGAAGTCAAGATTAGGGCACTGCTTCATTCTAATGTTAAGAGTAGGTTGATTGAGTTGCTGAAAGAGTATGTGGATATCTTTACTCGGTCTTATCAAGAAATACCTAGTTTGGATACTGATATTGTGGAACATTATTTGTCGATAAATCCAAAATGTCCACCAATCAAGCAGAAGCTGCGAAGAACTCATCCGGACATGGAAGTGAAGACTAAAGAAGAGGTTTTGAAGAAGATTGATGCTGGTTTTCTTGTGACATCAGTGTACCCTCAGTGGATTTCCAATATTGTTCATGTACCAAAGAAAGACAGAAAAGTCTGCATGTGCGTCGATTATAGAGATTTAAATAAAGCAAGTCCGAAAGATGATTTTCCATTACCACATATTCATATGTTGGTAGATAGTAAAGCAAAATTCAAAGTGTTGTTGTTTATGGATGGATTTTCCTGATACAATCAAATTAGGATTGCTCCTGAGGACATGGAAAAAACAATGTTTATCATACCCTGGGGAACATTCTGTTATAGAGTGATACCCTTCGAGTTGAAGAACGCTGACGCAACGTACCAGAGGGCTATAACAATCATATTCCATGATCTGATGCATAAGGAAATTGAGGTATATGTTGACGATATGATCATCAAATCTCAGACTGAGGAAGGGAACATAGAATACTTATTGAAATTGTTTCAGTGTTTATCGTCTCTTCTTGAATCCAAATAAGTGTACTTTTGGTGTGCGTTCAGGAAAGTTGCTAGGTTTCATTGTCAGCTAAAATGGAATTGAAGTTGATCCTGATAAAGTTAAGGCAATTCAAGAAATGCCTTCACCAAGAACTGAAAAGCAAGTTAGAGGTTTGCTTGGACGTTTGGATTACATTTCCAGATTTATTTCCAATATGACTGCAACATGTGAACCAATCTTCAAGTTGTTGAAGAAAGATTAAGGTTGTGTGGACGAATCATTTCCAAAGGGAATTTTAAAGCATTAAAGAGTATTTGCTTAAGTCACCTATCTTTCTCCCTCGTGTTGAAGGATGACCATTGATTATGTATCTGACTGTGTTGGATAACTCCATGGACTGTATTTTGGGACAATAAGATAAAACAAGAAGAAAATAATATGCCATTTATCATATGAGCAAGAAGTTCATTGATTGTGAGTCAGGGTATTCTATGTTAGAAAAAACATGTTGTGCTTTAGCCTGGGTGAAAAAGCGATTGCGGAAATATGTGTTGAATCATACTACTTGGTTGATTTCCAAAACGGATCCAATTAAGTATATTTTTGAAAAGCCTGCTCTTACTGAAAGAACTTCCCGCTGACAAATGTTGTTGTCTGAATATGATATTGAATACCTTACTCAGAAGGATATTAAAGGCAGTGTATGGGCGGAGTACCTCACTCACCAATCAATTGACGATTATCAGTATGTTAAGTATGATTTCCCTAATGAGGATGTGATGTTTCTGAAAGTGTTATGGACTGGCCTGATAGTCAGAGTGGGCCTAGTATAAACTCCTCCTTCCGTATGACCCATACGACCATGGCCCAGATATCCCCTTCTCTCTGTGGGCACCATCGATTATTTGTCTTCCTGTACCGGCACTGACCTATGATGATTGACAAGCACCTCTCAATCTGCTCGACCTCAAGTCTCCCAGACAACTAGGAACCGACCAAACTACTACCCATAACCTACCTCCTCCTCGGAACTAACGCTAGTTGCGAGAACACCTGCCCGGTATGACCAAGTCCTGGAAGTTACCTATTTTCATGGACCCTCATATCTAGGCCCAAAAATAGGATCCAATGGAAACGCGCCAGGGACATTTTATAAACCCTCACATATGTGAGGGCCAGGTATCAAATATTCACTATTCACCCGTAAAACCCTAATATTCTGCTTGTATCTCTTTGCTCCCACACTTACTTGATTTTCGGATTGCCTTGTAGGTACAACCCCCCTTTTTCCTCCTCGAATTTCTAGCCCACATGAAGATCATCCTTCGGCTATCTTGCAGGTTCTGATCAACCGGTAAGATTAGTGGCGCCATTTGTGGGAAACTATCTTCCCCATTTTCTGTTCCCCAAAATCTTAAGACCAAAGATCCTCCTCATTAAATAATCATGGCTGACCATAATGATCACCATCTATCTGGAAAGGTTGCACTTTCCCTAGCGCATAAGACCGACGAAAGTCAAGAACATCCTCACCTCGAGGATAACCTCGACTTCTGTGATGGTCGGACTGTGTCCACAGATTCGGTCAGACCATAATTTCTTGGATGAGAAGCGTCCCAAGATCCCCACCAAGGATTTTCCATAGATTCTGCAACCAGTTCCCATTCCTCATAACATCGGCCCGACCATTGCAGCATTGCTCGCTGCCATCAACCAGACTAATGCCCTTATCCCGCAGCAAAACAAGACAGGGGCCTGTGAGAAGAAGCAATCAAAGTATCCTCCTCGGAGACTCTGACAAAGATATTCCGCTAGCATATCTCCACCTAGATGTGGCCATCCACTAAGAAAGGAGAGGCACAACGTTTCTTTCTTCCAGAAAAGCAATCGTACACCTCCTACGAAATACCGAGACTCTCCACCATCCAAGAAGAAGAAGAGTGACCACCAAGTTGACCATGGTCGATCACCATCGCCCAAGACAAGACATCAACAGAGAAGTCCTTCCCCCCGATGAGACAAAGATGTTCGACGGGGAAGGAACTATCACTCCCCATCTCCATCTCCCATAGAAAGCAACGATGGCGAGCCCCGCAACCCGTTATGAAGAGAGAAGCCCAGCTTCCAATCATCCTGGAAAAGCCACCCCCACTGGGAACATATGATGGTATGACTGATCCTGATGAACACATAGAGAAATCGATGCCGTCCTCGACTACCAGGGGGTAAAGGGCACCATCAAATGCAGACTGTTCCCGACCACCCTGAGGAAAGGAGAAATATCTCGGTACAAAATCCTCCCAGACGAGTCTATTACCTTCTGGAAACAGCTGGGGAATATTTTCTCGAGGCACTTAACTGCCTCCCATAGACACCCAAAATCAGAGGCTTCACTCGAAGCAATCATCCATGGCAGAGATGAGTCTCTGTGTGCATACATCGAGTGATTTAACTAGGAAGCAGTACATGTCTCCACAATCGACACCATGAAGAAATACCCTTCTTAAGCGCAGGCTTTGTCCCCGCAACGACTTTGTTAAAGTAGTGGGCATCGAATCATCGGCCACGCTCGACTCCCTCTTCCTCAAGGATCAAGTATACATACAATACAAGGAGAAAGAAGCCGCCAATAGCGCTAGGGAGTCAAGGCATAGAGAAAGTACAAAGTTCTCAAAAAGTGACGAGCCCTTGACATCCCATAAGGGAGAAAAGAAACAGGAACACATATCCTAGGACTCCAAGGACTACATCAGGCTTGATGCTCTGTATCACGACTACACACGTCTAACTACTTCGAGGGAGTGTATTATGTCTAAATGCGAGAATTCTGAATTCAAACAAGTTGGGGTACGCTTTCCACGACAGACACCTTCTAAACTCAGAACCGAAAATATCAAACACTACAGGTTCCATAAAATCCATCGGCACAACACCGATGATTACATCCATATCAAGGATGCAATCAAGATACTGATTCGAGATGGGCACCTCAAGCAATACAATAAGAAAGAGGGTGCCTGTGAAAAGGCTCCAGAAGCTAAAAACATCGAAGAGGGGAAGGAGTCCCCCGACATCAGCATCATACCGGCCGCCATGAGCATCTCACGACTAGAACATTTCTGCTTCCCAGACATGGGGAACGTTCCATTGTACTTCTCCTCTCACAGCCCTCGGGATGTCATTCCTCGCTGCTATGGTCATCTTCGGTGGGGGTTTCAACAGGCATACGGTGGGATCCTTGAAAAGAAGATTTGAGCAACTCATCGAAGCCAACTCTGACATGGAAGCCACGCTGGACAAGTTCTAAGGAGGCTCTCTTCCCCTCGCTTTATATATGGAGGAACTATCGGGCGGAGCCCCCAACTCGACCATCCCACTTCTCATAAGGGCTCGCATGGCGAACTTCAACATTCGACGCATCCTGGTCGATCAGGGTAGCTTTTAGACATCATGTACACCCAACTATTTGCCACCCTACAGCTGAATGAAAGCCACCTGACCCCGTATATACGATCAGATCTCCAGAGCTTCAATAGGGCCAACATCAAACCCTGGGGATATGTCGAACTAATCGTAACCTTCAAAAAAGGAGTGACCACCAGAGCAATCAAGACTCGATTTCTAGAAGTGGATTGCCCGTCTTTCTACAAATGCATCTTCGGGAGGCCCACTCTCGCCAAACTGATCATGGTTCCTTCCACCGTGCACCTCAAGATGAAGTACTACACAACAGAGGGTTTGGTCGCCACCCTCCACGGGAACATCCATGCGGCTAGATGATGTTTTAAAGCCTCATCCAGAGGCCTGAGTTCCATCAATGTTCAACCATGAATGAACACTAGAGCCACACTTTCCTCCAGCTCCAAGGAAGCCAAGACACTGTCGAGGGTCGATGCCATCAATCTCGACAACTGCTTCTCCAAAGAAGATCATGCAGAACAAAGAAATAGGGGGAAAGAGCCCATGGTCGGAGGCGAAGGTTCAACCCGATGAACAAATAACAAGGAAATCTCATATCCCGTGCCACCCATCCCAGACGGAGACTTCGAACTCTTCCCCCTCAGGAACGATCCCACTAGAGGACTAAAGATCAGAGTCGATCTCCCCGACTTGGTGAATAGGTAACTTAATGCTTTCTTGAAGGAGAATGCTGATCTCTTCGCCTAAAGAGCTGTCGAGATGACTAGATTGGATCCTGAAATTGCATGTCATCACCTAACCATAGATCCTTCCCTCAAGGTGGTCGCCTAACTTAGGAGAAAATAGTCTGCAAAAAAATGGAGGTTGTCGAACTAGCTGTAAAAGACCTCCTAGAGGCACATTTTATTTCTGAAGCCCAGTACACAACCTGGCTCTCAAATATAGTTCTTGTGAAAAAATATAATGGAAAATGGCGCATATGTATTGATTATACCAATCTCAAATTCGGCTTGCCCGAAATATGCTTATCCCCTCCCAAATATTCAAAAGTTGGTCAACAATTTGGCCAGTTTTAAATTGCTATCTTTTATGGATGCATACTCTGGCTACAACCAGATTCCAATGGCTAAAGCGGGAAAAAATATATCGCTTTCGTGACCGGTTCAAGAAACTATTACTACAACGTCTTCCGCAATGAGATAGGCAACATGCTAGAAGTCTACATGTACGACATGATCGTCAAATCCACAGAAAAGATCGACCATACCCTCCATTTGAAGAAAGTGTTCGAGTAGGCCAGAAAGCTTTGGATGCGATTTAACCCAAAAAAGTGTACCTTTGGCGTGCGTGCGGCCAAATTCCTCGGATTCTACATCACAGAACGAGGAATTAAGGCAAACCCCGACAAATTCCAAGCATTTCTAAGTTTCCAACACCTACTTCCAAAAAGTACATTCAAATATTGAATGGCATGCTCACTTCCCTCTCTCGATTCGTGGTTAAATCCGCCCAGTACGCGCTTCCCCTCTTCAAGATCCTCCGTAGAGAAGCTACCTTCGAATAGACGCCTGAATGTGAGCAATATATCACCCACTTGAGGAAGGCGCTATCGCAACCTCTCGTGCTCTCTCGACCAGAGAAGGATGAAATCGTCTATCTCTATCTAGTCGTCTCCCCTGAGGCAATAAGCGCAGGCTAATCAAAGAAACCCCATAAGGACAAAGACCAATCTACTTAACGAGTAAATCCTTACAAGGCCCAGAAATGAGATGTCAACAAATTGAAAAGGTGGTTGTATCCCATGTTAACATGGCTAGGAGACTCATGCACTATTTCCTAGCACATACCATAATTGTCTGAATGGATCATCCAATAAAACAACTGCTCAGAAGACCTAACATGGTAGGTAGAATGTTAAAATGGTCCTTAGAACTCTCCTAATTCAACATCCACTATGAGGGAAGGAAAGCTCTCAAAGCTCAAGAACTGGCCGACTTTGTGGCTGAACTGACCTTGCCCCCACCCCCTAATGTCGCACGTTGATGGACAATCTTCATCGACGACGCCTCCAGTTCGACAGGGAGAATCACATGCATTATGTTAGAAAATGTAGAAGGAACCCTAATTGAGGTCTCTCTCGAGTTATCTTTTCCAACCTTGAACAACCAGACCAAATGCGAGGCATTCCTGATAAGCTTACGCCTAGCTGAAGACCTAGGAGCCAAGGAAGTGAAAATCTTCACCGACTCTCATGTGGTTGCGTCCCAAGTCTAGGGGGATTATTAGGTGAAAAACGACCACCTCGCTGAATATTGGGCCCTGGTATAGGAAAGGAAAAAGAAATTCAAATCTTTGGACGTACAACATTTTCCCTGCGAACATAACGCCCGCGCAGACATCCTATCCAAACTGGCGAGCACGAAGAAGAAAAGGGGAAACAAGTCAATGATACAGGAAATCCTTCCTCGACCAAGCACCCAGAAACTCCCCTCAAATTTGGAAGTACTCTCCATAGGGGACAACGACTACTATATGACCCTCGTACACGACTACCTCACAAAGGGGAAGCTACCCACCGACTCAAAAGAAGTCGTTATTGTCAGACAAAGAGCTTGCTCGTATGTCTTGGTCGAGGGCAAACTATACAGGAGAGGGTTTTCCATTCCCCTCCTCAAATGTGTTAACCGAAGTGGTGCAGATCATATCCTACTCAAAATCCATGAGAGCATAAGTGGCCAGCATCTGGGCGGGAGATCCCTCGCCAGGAAAGCCCTACGAGTAGGATATTACTGTCATACATTGCAGCATGACACAAAAGAACACGTGAAAAATCGTGACAAATGCCAACGACACGGAGACTTGCATTTAACTCCCCCAAACGAGCTCAAGTCCCTCTCTTCTCCCTGGCCCTTCGCCTAGTAGGGATTGTACCTCCTCGGTCCATTCGTGGTAGGGACCAATCAAAATAAATATTTGATATTAGCCGTCGAATACTTCACCAAATGGATAGAAGTCGAAGCATTGGCCAAAATTATCGTCCAAAACATCCTCGCTTCTACAAAAGAAAAATCCTTGTTCGGTTCGGTATCCCCCAAGCAATAGTCATTGACAACGAGACCCAGTTCACAGATCACACCTTTCAGGAATTCGTTGCCATGTTGGGCACCACCCAACACTTCGCTTCTGTCGAGCATCCCCAAACAAACGGCCAGACCAAATCCAAAACATGGTGATACTCAGGGGCCTCAAACGAAGATTAGATGAGACTAAGAAAATATGGATTGAGGAGTTACACAATGTACTCTAGGGTTACCGAACAACAACACACTCATCAACCTGGGAGACCCCTTTCCTACTAGCTTACGGAACAGAAGTCGTCATTCCCGTAGAGATCGAAGAACCCTCCAGGAAAACCAAAGATCCCCTAGAAGAGAAGATAATCGACGTCGACCTCCGGGAGGAATTAGATATGGTCAAAGAAATTAGAACAGGAGCGGCCCTATGAGAGGTCTCTATCAAACAAAAAATAGCCATGCGCTACGATGCCAAAGTCATAAAACGAGAATTCGAGGTCGGTAGCCTTGTCTTGAAGAGAAATTGAAAAAAAATCTCGTGAAGGCAAGCTCGCAACAAACTAGGAAGCCCCTTATCGCATCTACAAAAAAACGAGGATCGGGGTGTTTACATGGAAAATCTACAAGGGGAACAACTCGCTCTATCATGGAACACTGAAAAGCTAAAACAATATTATAGTTAAAACACTGAGCAGTCAGTGAGTTTCATCGACAAGACAAACTCATCCAGGATCGACCACGCATGCATGCCTAGGTACAAGCATATCACCCAAATTATATTGAAGGGGCGAGACTCCGCTCCTTGAACGAGTGTGTCCTTAGCCCGACATGGATAACTCAATCGAGCTCCATGGTATCTATACCATGACATCAGAACACCCGGCTCACGACGGTAAGTTCACACCACCGAGCTCAGGTCCTCAAAATGAAACTTGAGTTCCGGCCCACGCCCGACATTCGCCCTGGTCGTTTGTTCGATTTCCCCATAACGGGGAACACACAAATTAAACGAGCAGGTCCCCATTACAAACCCATAGCAAAACAAAATATGTATCAAGCAGACAAGCATAAAAACTAACATTCAAACAAAATATTTGAACTTAAAACAAACGACTGTTAAGGCCGCCATTGTACAATTTTTTATGAAAAAAGGCCCCTGGACCCTCATCCAAAGCAAAATTATGGTCTCAAGAACCACATTTGTTCGAAAATTACATAAACGGGCACATGCCCGAAAACCAGATTACAAAATAACGCCATGCATGCCGAAGCATACTAAGAAAATTATCAAAACATCATTCTTTTGTTCTTTCCTCAACAACACGCGATAGCTGAGAAGGTTCCCCCGCATGCTAGGAAGCAAGCTTTTTAGGGTAGTCTGGGACCAGGATCTTACCAGCCGCCACATAATAATTAACCACCATATTGGAGGTGTTGAGCTCGACCCCAAGAGTCAGCACGCGAAGCTGTTTCAGCGCGTTCTCGAAACTTCCCTCGGAGGCGGTCTAAACGTCATCCATTGCTAGTTGGAAACGAGCAACCAGCTCGACCCGAGTCTTCAAATCCTTTGTGTCATCTGGCTCTTCTTCAGCTGGCACAACCTCGGTAGTCAGGATCACTACCTTTTCCTCCAGAGCCTTCTTTTCAAGAAACCAGGCTCTGCGTTCCTCGAAAAGCCTCCCAAAATCCTCCTCGACCAGCTTCCAAGCCTTCTCCTTGTCACTCTGCCTCTTCTCAGTCGCGGCCAGCCTATCCTGTAGCTTCTTCAACTCAGCCTCTTGTGAAGAACTCCCCTTGGTGTAAGCGACCACCATCTTCAATCTCCTCATTAGGCCACCGATGTCCTGCGCCAACACTTCCCTCTTTTCTGGGCGATCCAAACCCTCGAGGTGAAGAGACTCGGCCCGGGGAAGTTGAAGAGCAGCACCCTCGAAGAAACCCCTTTCTAGCGAGCAGGGGGGGCATGTCGTACTTCCTTTTCCTCTTTTACCTGATCATATCAAAACTTCCCTCGAAACACGGTATCTTTGTCTTCGAGGACACTGGCGCGGCAGAGAGAGCAACAATAGCTTGGCCCGAGGACGAATTGCCCGATCCTGATGTTAGAGCGGTCCCTGAACCAGTTTGAGCATCCTTTAAAGCTTTCTTCGCTTTAGTATAAAAATTCTTGGCTATACGCTTATGAGCGGGATTCATGCTATCTACAAAAGGGACAGGAAGTCAGAGTTAGCAAACAAGGACTTAAAGACGCAGCCATGTGCAATTATTCAAAACATAAAAATAAATACCCAAGTATTTGACAGGATCCTCGCTCTCGAGAAGCTCCTTAACAACTATCAAATTGGGCTCGTATATGACCTCTCAGTTCTTGTATGTTACTGGTTTACCTCCCCAACCCCGCATGTTAGACGCGAGTGATCCGTGCAATGAAAGCGGTCAAGACAGCGAAGCTCTATGGGTCCTCAAAACCAAGCTCTCCCTCTTTACAGATGTAGGAACCCAATTTATTATCGAAATGCTTCCTCGTCCACTGAAAGGGGAACTTGTAAACCAACTTATTCATGGGCTCTCCTAACTCGTTCAAAACGGGGGGCCCATTCTCATCTTGTATCGAAGCAGTCTGGAAAATGTTCATTATCTCCCTACTCGAAAGAGGTTGCATAAGAATATATTTATCCTTAAAGTGTTGAACAGACTTCAGGTAAGCTTTGAACAACTTCTCGTTGCCTTGCTTCAGGGAGACCCATCCCCACTTGCCATCAATCTTCCTCCTCTGGAGATAGAAACAGTAGAAGAACAAAGGAATGGTGGCCCCAATCTTCAAGTAGTCGCAAACAGTCTTGAACGCCCGCATGAAAATGACCCCATTTGGATGCAACTGGGAAGGAGCCAGTCGAAGATGACGAAAAAGAGCCACTTGGAAATCAGAGAAGGGGAGCCGGAGACCCATCTCCTAGAAAAAATTCTGAAAAAATTCTCAAAAATACTTTTGATTTTTCTCTTTCTAATTCTAATTTTTCACAATTTTATTTTATGATTTCATATTTTTTTTTAATGATTTTTCACTTTATTTGAATTGTTTCAATTGTTTAAAAAAATTTCTTGATTTTTAAATTCTGAAAAACATATGGAAAGATCCAATGACCTCTTGACTTATATTGGTGACCTCATTTTATTTTTATTTATGATTTTACTATTTTTTACAATATTTGGTTTATTTTGCTTATTTCTTTGAATTTTGAAAAATAGTTTTTGACTTTAAAAAATTCTGAAAATTTTTGTCAACACTTATTAACTAATGGTTGACCTATGACTTTTTTTTAGGATTTTTATTTGGTGTTTTAATATACTTTGTATATTTTACCAATTATTTCCCTTTTATTAATCATTTAAATATTGTTTTATTGAATATTATTTTATTATTTTTTATTGGTCCTGATTTAGGTATTATTTTGGGACAAGTTTGTCAATCTCATTGGATCTTGGGTGTTGATAGGTTGAAAAACTAAATCCACCAAAATGGATGAATGATGTTGATGATATTTGAAACCCTAATTTCATCTGATACATCCCCTCCCTCTTCATCTTATCCCTTTCTTACTTATGCTACATGTTGTTGGAGAATAATATACATATCATTTCTCTAATATGTGGTACACTGATTGTTATTGACCGGCCTCAAAATAGGTGTGACTTCTACCTAAGTCCACTTACGATTGCTTAACATAGCACTAAATTTGTCTCGATTCGAAAAATAATCATTTGTGGCCAAAACCTATGTTTGCAAGCTCAAGTATGTTTAATTTGAATCCTATGATCCAATTACCTTGAGGTTCATTGTTAAGAGTCTTTGATCTTATCAATCCTCTAATTAAATTTCATGAATTTTGGTCTAAGTTAATCATTTAAACATCATTGATCACATATCCATGCCTTGAGTACTTGAAATGAATGATATACTTGAAAAAAAGCCAATGAAACTTGTTGTTGAGAAGCTTTGATTTTATCAATCTTCTAATGAGTTTTCAAATGCAAGATTCAAGACGGTCATTCAACTAATCTCTAACTTCTAATTCACTAACAATTGACTTTACTTTGAGATTTTATTTTGTGCCCTTTATTTTATGCCTTTACTTTTATGAACCATTTACTTTAGAGTTTACATTTCATGTTATTTTTATCTTTGATCACTTGAGAGTTTATCTTTATGTCATTTTATCTTTGCTCATTTGAGCATTTATCTTTGTCTTTTTTATTTATTTTGCTCACTTGAGCTTTCTTTTGTTTTTAAAGACACTTAATAACCAACTTGAACATTAAAAAACTTTAAGGTTACTTGGACTATTTGGTTACTATCCTTGGCATTATAGAGTTGTGGACCTCTTGGACTTAGTATGAGAAGCCCTGATACCCTTGGGACCTTGTGATTTTGTTGTTATTTTGCCTGAAGTTCTTAGGATTTACTCCAAGACATTGGGTTGATTTTCTTTTGTGCAGGTTATTCTGATTGGATGCTTTGTCTGTGATTGAGAATTCTTCTGTATACATTTTTAACTCTACCTAATTTTTTTGAAGACTTAATGAATTTGAAGCTTGGGTATTCTTGAGAGGTTTAGTATGCTTACTTTCTTGGTTTCATTCCAATCGATGGGAATTCTATATTGACTCTTTATGTCAAGTGTTGGCTTCTTGTTGGTTAGATCGTTCTTTTCCTTAGCTTTTACCTTATGCTTTAGGATAGTCCCTTCACCTTCTCCCATCTTCTTTAATTTCAAAAATATTCTCCCTCCTTTCAAAACTCTTATTGTTTTCTAACTTGAACCACTTTGATAATAAACTTGGACTTAGGTTCATGCATTTTTAAAAATATTTTTTTAATCAAACTTTAACCAACTTAATCATACTTTGACTTTTATTTTGTGAGAAGACTAAAAGTCAATCAAACTCATTCAAATTTTTTTACCACTTTGGCTTTTTACTTTATAACGTTTTCTCAAAAAAATTAGACTCTTGTCAGTTCTTGTAGTAATGTGAGCTACTATACTTCTAGGATATTTAGTGAAGTGAGATATTTTTCACTTGGGTGATGAGTGAGTCTTTGTTGATTTTAAAATCCAAGTTATATCCCCCACTTTGAGATGATGCAAATTCTTCTTTATCATAGTCATGGGTAATAAGTATGTTTTTCACTCAGATGTGATGATGACGTCTCTTCTCTTAAAATTAACCAACACATATGTGTTTAAAATTTTTAACATGAACTACGAGTACCTTGATCCATTATTTCACAGAAGGTGGTACGTAGGCACTAAAGGTTCGTAACTGCGGCGGGTACAAAATTGTAACAAATACTTCTTTTCTCATTTCCACCATCTATTTTTGTATACACCATTTATAGCCAAAATACATAAATTTTCAAAGAGGTTCATGCAGAGTACCATAGATGTTTAAGGTTCTAATACCTTCCCTTTGTATAACCAACCCCCGTACCTAGATTCTCTCCCCCTCACTTTTGGGTTTATTCACTCTTTTCTCATTCCTCTGGAAACAATAAAGCATGGTGGCGATTTTTATTGGATCTATGTGAGTCAAGTCAATTCAAATGGCTTAGTCTCAACATTTCTACCGCTACCTAGCTGATGAAGAGGTGCATACTAATGTTGAGGTACCCGCTGAGGAGGTGCCTAGTTACGAGGAGACTCTGATTGATACAGATGCTACGATTTGTGCTTCTATAGAGGCATCTAATCATACTAGTGGAGCCTTCCTAGGAGGACAAAGTGAACGGTCTGCGCTCACAGACTATGCCGACCATGTTGCCTACCGTTTATGGCAGAGAGATGTATATATATATATATATATATATATATATATATATATATATATATATATATATATATATATATATATATATATATATATATATATATATATATATATATATATATATATATATATATATATATATATATATATCTGATTGATACAGATGCTACGGTTTGTGCTTCTATAGAGGCATCTAATCATACTAGTGGAGCCTTCCTAGGAGGACAAAGTGAACGGTCAGCGCTCACAGACTATGCCGACCATGTTGCCTACCGTTTATGGCAGAGAGATGTATATATATATATATATATATATATATATATATATATATATATATATATATATATATATATATATATATATATATATATATATATATATATATATATATATATATATATATAACTCTGATTGATACAGATGCTACGGTTTGTGCTTCTATAGAGGCATCTAATCATACTAGTAGAGCCTTCCTAGGAGGACAAAGTGAACGGTCTGTGCTCACAGACTATGCCGACCATGTTGCCTACCGTTTATGGCAGAGAGATGTATATATATATATATATATATATATATATATATATATATATATATATATATATATATATATATATATATATATATATATATATATATATATATATCTGATTGATACAGATGCTACGGTTTGTGCTTCTATAGAGGCATCTAATCATACTAGTGGAGCCTTCCTAGGAGGACAAAGTGAACGGTCAGCGCTCACAGACTATGCCGACCATGTTGCCTACCGTTTCAATTATTTATGATTTATTATTGAAAATCTATTGATTTATTTAATTTTGTTTGTTACAGGACCGTATCCCGCTGAAGGTGACAACATCCCACTGGACCAAGTTGAAAGCCTGGCAATGAACTCCGATGCCTGAACGGGTTAGAACTATTGTTGAGGATTTCGGTCTCATCGACATGACTGGCTGCTCGTTGACCATGCTAGACATTCCTATCTTGTCTACTTTCATTGAGCAGTGCCACTCGGAGACATCTTCTTTTAATCTTTCATTTGGGATATGACGATTACTTTAAATGATGTCTCTATGTTGTTCCATCTCCCTATTGGTGGGTTGGTTTTCACTGCTCCTATTATCAGGGAGATGTATGTTGTGACGATGATTGTACATGATATGAGAGTGACTGGAGAGGAGGTGATTGAGGAGTTTGGCTTCAACGGGGTCTTCACTATCGCTTACATGCTACATCTATTAGCGTGTACCGTTCTTGCAGACAAGTCTCATAATTATATTGATGCTTAGTATGTATGGTTGTTTTGTGATCTGGACCATGGTAACTGGGCTTGGGGGTGTTATGCATTGACTGTTCTCTATATGGTGCTAGAAGCTGCGACTGTCTTTGAGACAAAGCAAATTAGTGGATATTTAAGTCTACTCTAGGTAAGTGGTCACGTTATTTATAGTAGTTATTAAATTGTTAGTTGTGACATTTCTTGTTTATTAATTGTTGCGTTTGCTTTCAGTCACTACTAAAAAAAAGACATTTCAGAAAAAGTTTTTACATCGGGTATCAAAATATGTGATGTAAAAAATACAGTTAACAAACTTTTTACATCAGGTATTTATTTACAATGATATAAAAAATAAGGAAAAATTTTTTTTTCGTCACCTATTACATCGGCCAATCTCATCCACCGATGTAAAAGATTTACAAAAAAAAACACGGTGGCATTTTTGTAAATAAGAGACAACTTGTCTAAAACGTTAAAAAAAATATAAGAAAGCTATTACATCGGTTGGAATTTCCACCGATGTAATAAAGTAATAAAAAAAAAAAAATCAACGCGTGGCAAGCTATTACATCGGGTGAAATATCCACCGATGTAATAAAGTAATAAAAACAAAAAAAAATTCAACGCATGGCAAGCTATTACATCGGGTGAAATATACACTGTTGTACCCCAAAATTTGCCCTCCCATTTCTCATTAATTTCTCACCACAAGGCCTTTGAAGCTCAAAGATCCAGTTAGGGTTTCATCTGCTCAAGACCTCTCCTTGCACTGTGAATTCAGATTAGGGTTTGTGTTTGCACAAAGATATTTTGACCTAGAATGCCTAAGATGACCTTCTTGATTCATATTGACCTCCCAAGTTTATCCATACCAAGTTTCAAGTCCTGATTCCAAATTTTGCCCAGTCAATTGGACAGTTGACCTAGAAATCAACTGTATTGGGGAAAAAGTCAACTGTGGCCAATTGACAGTCAAATCTCATGAAATTTGATCCACATCAACATTATGAACTCATATGAACCATTTGATCAAGTTTGGATCACAATTCCACAAGAAATTTGATCAGATCACCAAAAGGGCAAAATGGTCATTTTTAGGGTTTTGACTGTACAGAGGCAATTTTTGACTGTTTGATCTAGCCAATGGCAAACCAAGCTCACATATGGACTTAAGTACCCCATGGAATTATCTTGATATGCTCAACAAACTCAAAAGATCCCAAGTACACAAGATTGACAGTTGAATTTCTCAGTCAATTGATCAATTTTAACTGTATACTGAAAAGTCAAACTTTGACTTTTTGGTCAAAATCAAGAGTCAAGATTCATTTTTCATCAAAATATGCCAAATCATGAAACTTTTTCACCAAGAAATCACAAATTGCAAATTAGGGTTAGAAAATGGAATTTTTCATAACTTAGAATTTTTCTAAGTTATGAAAAACCCTAATTTTTTTCCCAACTTTGCCCCACCTTTTCACCAAGATCCATTTGGATTCAAACAAAAGTCAAAACATGAAAGTTGTAGTTTGTTGCATAATCTACAACTTTGATTCACAAAGTTTTCTCATTTGAAGCTTGTATCTCAAGTTACAATTTTTTGAATAAGGGCACTAAACCACTTTTAACTTAGTGAAATTTTAACCTATTTTGACAAGGTTTTCTACCCCACTTCAAGGCCATTTTCCATACACTTCCACTTGGAATTTCAATTTGCATTTCAAAGATGGATTGTAGTACACATTCCAAGCTTTCCAAAATGTCCAAGAACTCATCAAACAACCTCATAACTTGAGAGATTCGAATTTCACAAGTTGGCAAAAATTCACTTTTTGTTCTTAACCAAAACATGTTCATAATCTTGCAATTTGAACTCAGCTTGCTTTAGGCTAGATTACAGGTCCTTAAACCAAGTTACACTCAAGAATTAAATGCAAAACCAATGTGCCAAGTTGTTATTCTAAGCATTTGGACATTACATGATGAACTAACCCTAAACTAGATAAAGTGAACTTTCCATTTTTGCAAAAGCTTGCTTTATGTCAATTGGTAAATCAAAGAGGTACAGTTCAAATCTCTCTAGCATAAGATTATGAGCATAACACTCTGATCAATGAGGGATTATGCAGCACATTAGGAGGCCCCCTACATGCCTAGAAAGCCAAGTTGCATTTTGTTGCTTAAGTGTGAAGAAAGTCCCATAACTTGTAACAACATCCATCTCAGCTTAGACACACAAGAACAAACTTATCAAACATACTCAAGACATCATAACCAAGCTGTGACACGAGCCATTTGCCTCTCAAACACTCTCCATCTCAGAAACACCATCAAACTGCTCAAACAGAGCAAGCCCTGCAGATTGAGTGCCATCTCTCAATCTCTTCAAGCTTTATGGCCCAAACTTGTTCCTCTACCTTACTTACAACCTATGCAAGCTATCCAGAAGCTAAGGCACGATCTGTAATTGCTCTAACCACCTCCACCATTTTCACATTTTTTACTTGCAGGTGAAGTTCTATAGCTTGATTCAGAAGCTTTCAAGACAAAGTAAACATTGGAATAGCATCCCTGGACCTCAAGGAAGCTTCTCCAATCATCACCTTGCACTGAAAGTTCCTCATTCTCCAGATAGAAGTTTAACTGAATAGGTAAAACTTTGAACTCGTATCTCTCTTATTATGCATCTTTAGTCTTAAGTTTGTGAAGAAACAAGGTTCTACTCATAGCCCTGAGCATGTACATATCTTTACATTTCATTTATTTTGCCTGAGTTGAGAGAATTTAAGCTTTGAAAATGGCAGAAAGTTTAGGTCAAGATTTGGGATTGATAAAATTCTCTCTCATTTCTGAGAGTTAGGATGAGTTTTTTATATATTTGGAATCGTGATTCAATGCTTGACATGTTTTGTGTTGAAAGTTTGTGCAAAATCTCAAAGAATCAGGATGTTTGAATCTCTGTAACAAGGCGCGCATTTTGGCCAAAGGTTGAAGAAGAAGTGGATTGGGCTGGGCCTGTATTATTTTGCTATCCACACCATTTTTTCTGTTTCACACCCCTGAGCCCATTTGCTTCATTTTTTAACATTTTTGACCTTTTCCTTTTTTATTTGACTCATTTATTTTTTCTCAACATATTAAAATTTTGAAAATATTTTTCTCATCATTTTTTGATTTTATTTGGTTTTGATTTGATTTTCTTTTGATTTGTATATAAATAGATATATATTATTACTTAGAATAAAATAGAAAAATATGTAAAAAATACTTCTATTTTTATTTTTATTTTATATTACCCTTTGAAAATATTTCATATAAAAAAAATACTATTTTCTAAAAAATTAATTATTATTACTATTTATATATATAGTACATATTTAAAATAATATAAATATACATATATATATATTAATATACTTAGAGTAAAAATACCAAAAATGTACATATTTTATTTTTTTTAATACTAAAAAATACCTTTTTTTACAAATATACTAAATTTTATTTTATTTTTGTATGTAAAAAATAAATATTATATGAATTAAGTAATTAATATCCATTTTAATTGAAATTAGGGTTTTTGCCCTAAAAGTTGAAAATACTCAAAAATAATACCTTTTATTTTCCTGTTTTATTTTACATAAACCATACTTTTTTCATACATATAAAAACTTTCTTTTTGCATTTTGCATATTTACTTCATTTCCATTTAATTATGCAATTTGTTTACTTTGCAAATATTCAAAAATGATGTAATAGCTTAGATTTAAATTCTTGTCTAAATATCCCCCATTTGTAAATTTGTACCCCCTTCCCCATATTATTGTGATGTAATAGCGTAGGAATTTAAATTTCGCACTTTTATCACTTTCTAAACATACTATGCTAGAATTAGGGTTTTGTATGCGAATAAGAATGAACAAAAATAGTTGGACCTAATACAAGATAAATGAGCATGAAAATAAACAACACATCTCACACTTGCACCCCCTAGGGTATTCCACTTTGTTGCCTTTCAAAAATGGGCCATATTGCATGTTGAATTTCTTTGGGTACAACAAACAATCAAATGATCATAGTCCCTCAAAATGTTGCCTAAATAAAATGATCAAGTCCCTTTTAAAAAAAAATTGCCCAAAGACATTTAACACTATTGCAACTATGGTCTAAACGATGACCCGCGCCCGTCCCTTTCACCTCCTAAGACAAGATTGCCCACCAAATGCAATGGTGGAACAAAATTGTCAAAAAGGTTTAAAACATAGTAAAACTCTTTGAGAAAACTTTAGGGTAGATAAACTCTTAAGTACTTGTCAATTTGCAAAGAAAACACTTGCCTATTTTCAAAACCCACTTCACAAGCACTTTCAAAATCAACTTTCAAAAACCTTGAAACATCTTTTCTAAAAGACAAAACACCTTTTGTAAAACATTCGAGTAAAGAATTGTTACAAGGGTAGCCTATACAAGGCATCTTTTCAAAACATTTTCAAAGCCACACACACAAAGCACCATTTCAAACAATTGAAAACCAAGGCAAGTTGATCTAAGCAAGTACCTAAGAGCCCATGGATAACCATGGATAGAAGGGGTGCTAATACCTTCCCCTTCTATAATCTACTCCCCGAATCCAAGAAAAATCTCAAAGGTTTTTGCTGTGCTTTTTAAACCTTTCCTTAGGATAAAATAAAAAGTCGGTGGCGACTCTTGCTCAACCGAAACATTTGCGAAAACAAACGCAAAACACTAGTAAGTTCTCCCACCGTATCACAGAACTGGCGACTCTGCTGGGGAATAAATTTTAAAGTGGAGTAACCTTAGGGCTTAGAGCACCCTCTTGCATGACTAATTGTTTGATTTGCTTGCTTTATACTTTGGCTCTATTGTTTGGGTTTACAATCCTCCACCCGGATTTTGGGAAACATTCATAGATAGCAATACGTTGTGGAAACTGTGCGGGGTATACCGACACGGTCTAAGCAATAGCTATATTAGTGCGACATATTTGTGAGTACCGGTAACCCTTGAGTTCAATCAAGGAGAGTACGGGGCCGCTGAGTGATGTCACTAAGCACTAATGACCTAGAACCTTACTTGACCATCTTGGCCTTTTATTAGGGGTAGTGAGATGACCGGCTTTGGTGCAGTCCGAAGTTGGTAGATACTCGATACTACACTCATTGAGGGTTGTTTTCTTGGAATATTTTGGTTGCTAGTTAAGTGGCTAAACCAAAACAATGAACAATGAAAACAATCCAGTGATATTGAGCTCCTTAGAACCCGGTTACTATCTATAGGACAGGTTTTTAAGCCAACTACACTCAAGAGGGTACTTACCTATGAAACCCCTTGCAAGCCTGAAATTAGGGTTTGGTGTGATTTGCTTGTACATATGTTTTGTGCATACATCATAAACATCATAAAACATCATATGCATTCACTAACCATTTCAAGGGTTTTGGATCTTCATCTTTGTTCTTGTTTTGTAGGACATGGAAATTCCTCGCAGAAATACCATTCAAGTCAACCTTGTGAGAATCTCTCCTCAACTCAAGGAGATCACCTCAAGAATTCCGGAAATTTCATCCTTTAGTGAAAGACATGGTAGATTGCTCAGCCTAGTCAACACCAACATTGAAGAAGACATGATGAAAATGCTATTCCAGTTCTTTGACCCTCTTCACCACTGCTTCACTTTCCCTGATTATCAGTTGGTCCCCACTTTGGAGGAGTTTTCTCAACTCCTAAGAATCCCTATCCTTAATCAACTACCCTTCAACGGTACGGAGAAGGAACCAAAGCCTGAAGATGTTGCTCGAGCACTACATCTACAACCATCTGAAATCAAGGGGCATTGGGAAACCAGAAGCGGTGTCAAAGGATTCTTAGCAAAATTCTTGTTCGAGAAGGCACAAGAATGTTGGAATTCATTGGACCTACAAGCCTTTGAAGAGATTGTGGCACTCCTTATCTACGGGTTGGTCTTGTTCCCAAATCCTGACCAATTGGTAGATGTCAACGCCGTCAAAATCTTCTTGTCCAGAAATCCGATACCAACATTGCTTGGGGACATCCTTCACTCATTTTACACACGAACAATGAGAAAGAGGGGTGTTCTCATGTGTTGTACTCCTATCCTCGCAAGGTGGTTTATTTCGCACCTTCCACAATCTGTCTTGAAGAATGACCAAGGTACAAGGTGGTCCCAACGATTGATGACTCTTACTCATTCTGATTTGCATTGGTGTTCTCGGTCCAGAGAAAATGTCATCATCGTCGATCGTTGCGGAGAATTTACTAATGTTCCTTTACTTGGAATTAGAGGGGGTATCACCTACAACCCTTGCCTAGCTTTGAGGCAATTTGGATATGCACGGAGGGATGGCCCTCATGATATGTTGATTCCTAGCCTAGTTTTTGACTTCGACAACATCGCGCAAGGACTCCGCCAAAGATTCATCAGAGCTTGGGGAAAACTCAACAAGGTTGATAGCAAGACTCTGGGACACAAGAACTCCATCCCTCTTGAGCCCTATCTCAAGTGGGTACGAGCCCGAGCCCAAAGTCTGATGATGCCTTATCCTCATGTACTCCCAGTGATTAAAGAGCCCGTCAATGAAGGAGAGGTTCCCTACACCATCCTGCATCCAGACATGCCTACATCGTGGGAGGAAATGCAGAAAAGTTGGATTCAGCTCAAGGAGGAACGGAACACTTTTGAAGCTAGCTACTACGCCAGTGAAAAGAAGGTTCTAGAGCTTACCCGCCGACTCCACGAGAGGCCCTCAACACCTACATCGCATCGAAGAGGATGCGCAATGTCTTTCTGCCTTGAGAAGTTTATTTTGTAACATTTGGCCCATGGGGCATTTATGTACTAACGAATTTCTTCTTATTTATATGACGTGCGTTCTTCTTTGTCTAAAACAATTTTGGGTGTCCTAAATCCTTGAATGCATTGCATACATCAGCATACCATTCATCATGTGCATATGCAGGCCTCACTCCAAGTTTCCTTATCTATCTGTTGTTTATTTCAGTAGGATGGATCTCGAGCAAACAGTCAAAGACCTACAAGCCCAGAATGCACAGTTCCAGCAACTCTTGATGACCTTGGTCAAGAGTCAAGAGGATATCAAGGCTCATCTGGAGAATAAGGACCCAGTAAAAAAGAAAAAGAGGGTCGGAGTGGCTACTTTGGGGAGAAGATTTGACAGAGAGGCTCGGAGGGTGCTTGAATTTCCTCCTATTTCTGATGAAGGGACTAGTAAAAGAGATCGGGTTGCGGCACCTTCTGAGTCTGAGGCGGAAGAGGAAGAAGTTGAAGAGGATGAAGATTATTCCGACCAGCAGTATCCTCCAGCTGATGACAAATATAAAGGTTTAGAAGACAGATTGGCTGCCATGGAATTGCAAAGGGTACCGGGTTTGGATTTTGAAGACATGGGTTTGGTTGCCGGGATAGTGATTCCCCCGAAATTCAAAGTGCCAGTATTTGTGAGGTATGATGGGTTGTCCTGTCCCAAAATGCATCTCAGGTCTTATGTGAGAAAGATTCAACCCTATACGGCAGATAAAAACCTCTGGATTCACTTCTTTCAAGACAGCCTGTCGGGAGCTCAGTTGGAGTGGTTTTACCAGCTAGAAGGGACCAGTGTCAGAAATTGGGAAGATTTGGCCACCGCTTTCTACAAACAATACCAATATAATTCTGATCTTGCTCCTACTCGTACCCAACTTCAGGGTATGTCACTAGGAACAAGTGAGGGATTCAAGGAATATGCACAGAAATGGAGGGATTTGGCTGGCAGGGTGCAGCCTCCTTTAACCGATCGCGAGCTCGTTGATATGTTTCTTGGGACCCTATCTGGGCCATTTTTCAATCATTTAATTGGTAACTCTTCCGCAGGGTTTACCGATTTAATCTTAATCGGCGAAAGGATTGAAGCTGGCATCAAGTCAGGAAAGATTCAGAAGGGCGTTGCTGCAAGTGTCGAGAAGAAGCCTTTTAAGAAGGAGACAGTTATGGTATATTCTCAGAGAAGAGCAGGGAAGATGGAGCGTCGGCCAACTGTGGGGGCCGTAATGATTCAAAACACTCCAAGTGAGCCGCCTCGCTACAACCAATCCAGATCAAACCAGCAACGGGTGGAAAGGCCACAACGGCAGTTCACCCGTATTAATATGACTCCAGCGCAGGTGCTTCCCCATCTATTGAAGTTGAATCTTGCCACCGTCAAGGAGGCGCCAAAGAATGTAAATACGTCCTCCCCGCATTATCATGCCAATGCTAAGTGCGCCTATCATTCAGACAGTGTTGGACACGACACCAATGATTGTTGGGCACTCAAGCGTAAGATCCAAGACCTGATAGAGGCTAAGGAGGTAGAGTTTGACGCTCCAGAAAAACCCAATGTGATATCTGCACCTATGCCGAAGCACGGTCGGAATGTCAATGCCATTGAAGAGGATCTGTATGTTGCTGACGTTAGTGATCTGACTACTCTGTTGCTAACCATTAAGTTGAATTTGTTAAGGGTCGGGATCTTCCCGGGATGTAAAGAAGACTGCTACTGTTGCCACTCTCTGCCGTTTGATTGTCCGTTGTTAAAGAAAGGCATCCAAGGCCTTATGGATAGCCGACAAATTTTGTTCGAAAAAGTTCCTGCTGTTCCAGTTCAAGTTGAAAATGTCTCAATTATAACCATTCACGCCAATCTTTCCGAGGCCATCAAAAAGCCAGTTAAGATTACACCAGCTGCAAAGTCTATACCTTTGAAGATAACAATGCCGGGGCCTATTCCCTTTGTTTCTGAGAAGTCGATACCTTGGAACTATGGTGGTGACATCTATTACCATGGTATCAAGCAAGTTGAAATAATTGAAGAAAATTCAGATGATGAAGAAGCCAGCATTAGTAACATTGCGGGTACCAGCAAAATCACCAGGAGCGGGAGACTATTTTCTCCAGAGATTGCTCCTCCAAGAGCAGTCTTTGGACCCTCATCAGCTAAAGAAGTCATCCCTGCACCAGTAAAACTCTCCGCTAGAACTCCTTGGATTGAGGAAATCGTCGTTCCTAGTGCTGCCTCTCCTACCATTGCTGATAAAGGAAAGGGAGTACAAGACGAGCCCGTCAGGACGAGGGCTCAACCCTTGGGGATTCCCGAAGCTTCCAAGAAAGAAATGGACGAGATTTTGAGGATAATCAAGAGAAGTGACTACGATGTGGTGGAACAGTTGGGGCAAACCCCCTCCAAGATCTCCATGCTGGCATTATTGCTTTGCTCAGAAGCGCACGCTCAGGCTTTGATTAAGTTTCTAAAGGCAGCTCATGTGCCCCAGGAAACCTCTGCAGATCAATTTCAACATTGCGTGGCTAGCCTGACTGCGGACAATGGATTAGGCTTTTCTGATGCCGACCTAACCCCGAAGGGCCGAAACCACAATGATGTGTTGCATATTTCAATCGAGTGTCGCGGAACCACCCTTGCACATGTTTTGGTTGATACCGGTTCATCGCTGAATGTTTTGCCTAAAAAGGCCTTGGACCGGCTAGATTGCGAAGGGTTGGAATTGAAGCCTAGTGATATTGTCGTTAGAGCTTTTGATGGGTCGAAAAGGATGGTCCATGGAGAAGTTGAGATTCCTGTCAAGATAGGTACCGAGGTGTTTAAATCCACTTTCTATGTGATGGACATCCGTCCATCATACTCCTGCCTGCTGGGTAGACCTTGGATTCACCATGCTGGGGCAGTCACCTCCTCCTTGCATCAAATGCTGAAGTATCCTGTAAAGGGAAAAATCATTACTGTTCACGGCGAAGAAGAGTACATGATTAGCCATTTAAATTCCTTCCGGTATGTGGAGGTTGAGGGAGAGTTTATTGAGACGCCGTTTCAACATTTCGAAGAAGTTCTTCCTGAGGTAGCAGTGGTTAAGTTGGCAGCTGAGGCACCAAGACAGATGGCCAGGATGGCATCTCTGGAAGATGCAAGGGCTGCAGTTAAAAGGGGGAAGAATTCAGCATGGGGGCAGTTACCCGATTTTCCGCATAAGACTGATAAGTTTGGGTTAGGTTTCACAGCTGCTGGCCAGAAAGCTATGCGCCAGTCAAAGATTGAAAGAGCGCCGGTCAAAATTTCTCCTTACAGAATCAACGCCCTGGAAGATGAAGACAAGGAAAGCAACATTGAAGAGTGGATTTATCCAACTGTCAGAGGAGGATTGAGCAATTGGGAGGCTAAGGACTTTGTCCCCATCACTTTTATTCCTCAGTAATTTATCTATCGAACATTTCCTATTTGGTCTGTAATATTTTATTTTCAAACAATCCGTACACTATCTTTTTTCACCTCCTGCCTTGCCCGGGGCATGCAGGTCCACTTGTAAGGGTTTTGACTATTTTTCATATTCATATGCCATGTTTAATGATTCATTGGACGTTTTTCATTTGATAAACTGCTTATGCTCATTTTCTTTTCTTTTTGCATTTTTGTTTAAGGATGGCTATCCCTTACACACACCCACACTCACCAATGCAGGTACCCATCCACTCCGGATTCCATGGGTGACTATTCTGTTGTATCTTTCAATAACTCTGAAGATCTGGTCAATCTAGCCGAGTATGAGGATGACAAAGGTTGCGAAGTACCCGGGGAACTAGCCAGACTTCTGCAACAAGAGGAAAGGGCTATCTTGCCACATGAAGAACCATTGGAAACTGTTAACTTGGGAACCGAAGAGAATCGGAAGGAAGTGCAAGTGGGTGCCAACCTGGAACCAAAAGTCAAGGAGCGCTTGGTACAGTTGCTGAATGAGTATGTTGAAATCTTCGCTTGGTCCTACGAAGACATGCCGGGTCTAGACACAGACATCGTGGTTCACCGTCTCCCCACAAGAGAGGATTGTCCACCAATCAAGCAAAAAGTTCGCCGAATGAGGCCTGACATGTCCGAGAAGATCAAAGCGGAAGTAATGAAACAATTCAACGCTGGCTTTCTGGCTGTTACGTCCTATCCTCAATGGGTCGCTAACATTGTGCCAGTACCAAAGAAAGATGGCAAAGTCAGAATGTGTGTGGACTACCGGGATTTGAATAGGGCCAGCCCTAAAGATGATTTCCCGCTACCTCATATTGACATCTTGATAGACAATACAGCTCAACACAAAGTGTTTTCCTTCATGGATGGATTTTCGGGCTATAATCAAATCAAAATGGCTCCCGAAGATATGGAGAAAACAACTTTTGTCACGCAATGGGGCACTTTCTGTTACAAAGTGATGCCGTTCGGGCTGAAGAACGCAGGGGCAACTTATCAACGCGCCATGGTAGCTTTATTTCATGACATGATACATCATGAGATCGAAGTCTACGTAGACGATATGATAGCTCGATCACAAACAGAGGAAGAGCATCTTGAACATCTGGAAAAGCTGTTCGCCAGGTTAAAAGAGTACAAGTTAAGGCTGAATCCAAGCAAATGCACTTTTGGAGTTAGGTCTGGTAAACTCCTAGGATTCATTGTAAGCAACAAAGGCATTGAAGTCGATCCGGCAAAAGTAAAAGCAATACGAGAGATGCCTGCTCCCCGTACTGAAAAAGAGGTCAGAGGATTCTTCGGGCGCATAAACTATATTGCCAGATTCATCTCACATCTGACTTCTACCTGTGAGCCAATTTTCAAACTCTTGAAGAAAGATCAGGTAGTTGAATGGAACGACGACTGCCAGGCCGCTTTTGATAGAATCAAGGAGTATTTGTTAGAACCTCCTATTCTGATGCCACCTGTCGAAGGAAGACCATTGATCATGTATTTGACCGTCTTGGATAACTCAATGGGGTGTGTTTTAGGCCAGCATGACGAGTCTGGTCGAAAAGAGCATGCTATTTATTACCTAAGCAAAAAGTTTACCGACTGTGAGACTCGCTACTCACTGCTCGAGAAAACTTGCTGCGCTTTGGTATGGGCTGCTCGCCGACTAAGATAGTATATGATGACTCATACTACCTTATTAATATCCAAAATGGACCCTATCAAGTATATCTTCGAGAAGCCCGCTTTATCTGGAAGGATAGCCAGATGGCAAATGATCTTAACTGAATATGACATCCAGTACACCACCCAAAAAGCTATAAAAGGGAGTGTATTAGCTGACCATCTGGCTCATCAGGCTATCAAAGACTATCAACCCATGAGATTTGATTTCCCAGACGAGGACATCATGAATTTGGACAACATTAAAAGTGACGGACCGTATGACGGACCCAAAAAGGGATCCCGATGGACCCTGTATTTTGATGGTGCTTCAAATGCACTTGGAAACGGCATTGGCGCAGTACTCATTTCTCCGGAAGGATGCCACACTCCTTTCACGGCCCGACTTTGCTTCAGCTGCACAAACAATATGGCTGAGTATGAAGCCTGCATCTTTGGTCTCAAGGCTGCTATAGACTTGGGGATCAAATCTTTGATCGTATTCGGGGACTCGGCTTTGGTCATCAGCCAGATCAAAGGAGATTGGGATACCAAGCATCCTAATCTTATCCCATACAAAGAACATGTCCTGACATTGCTGCCGCACTTCGAGCAAATTACCTTCGAGCATTTCCCGCGAGAAGAGAATCAGCTAGCAGATGCTCTAGCCACAATGTCCTCCATGTTTAAACTCAACTGGGATAACGAGGCTCCCCAAATCACCATCGAGCGAATGGATGAACCCGCGCATTGTCACGAGATTAATATCGAAGAAGTAGTGGAACAACCTTGGTTCCATGAAATCAAAAGGTATCTCGAGACCCAAGATTATCCTGAAGGAGCTTCCGTGAATGACAAGAAGTTCTTAAGGAAATTCGCTGCTAAGTTCTTCCTGAGCAACGGCATCCTTTACAAACGAAGCCATGATTGTGTGTTACTCCGATGTGTGGATAAAGCTGAAGCAGAATTGATCATGACTGATATACACAGCGGACCATTTGGCACTCACTTGAGCGGGCATACAATGGCTAAGAAGATCCTAAGGGCAGGCTATTACTGGTCTACCATGGAGGCTGATTGCCATCAACATTCCCGTACTTGCCACAAGTGTTAAGTCTATGCTGACAAAGTTCATATTCCTCCGGTTCCCCTCAACGTCCTGACTGCTCCGTGGCCCTTTGCAATGTGGGGTATTGACATGATTGGAGAAATCAAGCCCACGGCTTCCAACGGACATCGCTTCATCCTGGTTGCCATTGACTACTTCACTAAATGGGTCGAGGCAGCTTCCTTCGCCTCTGTCACTAAAAATGTGGTTGCCCGCTTTATCAAGCAAAACCTCATATGTCGGTATGGTGTTCCAGACAGGATCATCACAGACAACGGTACAAATCTGAATAACACAATGATCACTGCATTATGCGAACAGTTCAAGATTTATCATCACAATTCATCTCCCTATCGGCCGAAGATGAACGGTGTTGTTGAAGCTGCGAACAAAAACATTAAAAAGATTATTCAGAAAATGACAGTCACTTACAAAGACTGACATGAGATGTTACCGTTTGCTCTGCATGGATACCGTACGACGGCACGTACTTCAACTGGGGCAACCCCATTTTCTTTGGTTTATGGCATGGAAGTTGTTTTGCCTATGGAAGTCCAGATCCCTTCTCTAAGGATTATGAAGGATGCAGGTTTGAATGAAGATGATTGGGTGCAGACCCGACTTGATCAACTCAATTTGATCGATGAAAAGCGACTTGCTGCTATATGCCATGGTCAGACGTATCAAAAACGGATGATCAAGGCCTTCAATAAGAAAGTCAGACGTCAAGTTTATCAAGTCGGGGATCTCGTAATCAAGCGGATTATCTTGCCGCAAAGTGATCCCAGGGGCAAGTGGACTCCTACATATGAAGGACCATTTGTGATCAAGAGCATATTTTCTGGTGGTGCAATGATTCTGACCACCATGGACGGCGACGATTTGCCGCACCCTGCGAACGCAGACATAGTCAAAAGATACTACGCGTAAAATAACCCGACAAGTCGAAAACCCGAAAGGGCGGATTGGGCAAGAATGGGCATCCCGGTGAACCGAAAACCGGAAAGGGCGGTTCAGGCAAAAATTAGGGATAAAAATGAAAAAAATCTGTACACCCGGCAAGTCGAAAACCCGAAAGGGCGGCTTGGGCAAAAAGGGGTTTCCCGGTGAATCGAAAAACCGAAAGGGCGATTCAGGCAAAAGTTAGGGAATTAAAGCGTATGACTATGTCTCGTCGGATCACTTCAAAGACAATCTCTTCACCAACCAATCCCGGGTTTTCTGATCAATTCAGTCGTCGACAGACGAAACATTGAATGGGCAGATATTCAGAGTTGTGAAAGCTATGGCAGAATGGAATCCCATGGAATTATTTCACATAGCCATCCTTTATTTCGTATAAATTTTTCAATATTTACGATAAAATCCTCTTACTAGGATGATTGTCTCCTTTGTACAAATATACTCAACGAAAATCAATACAAATACTCTTCCCAAAAATTTGTGTCATTTCCCTTTTCTTTTGCACTATTTGTTTTATTTTTTGAGAAACGTCCAATGTTTTGTTAAATAGGCATATGCATTTGAAACGTAAATCACTTCCTAAATGAACCTAAGAAAAAGGATTACTGATAGGATGAAGGTACAGATGAATATCTTGACACCCTCTCAAAGGAAACCCCAACAGGAGATTTGGAATCCACATCCCTAGCAAACCCTGAGGCTTATCTCCAGCAGACCCTCGAAGCCTTTCCCCAGTAAGGTTCTGGAAGATATTTCCCTGCAGAGCACGAACGTCTCTCCCGAGTTTTATTCAAATTTATTCCTCCCAGAGGCTTATAACTGGGTTATCCTCAGCTAACAACCACGGAAGACCGCACTCGCCAGAATTCTTCCCATCCCCAGCCAGAGAACCCTCCGGAATTCAATTCCCCTCAGAGTTTAAGTTTCAGTGTCCCCGGTCAAGCTAAAATTTCAAATTATCAATCCCCAGCGGAGCCAGACCATTGAACCTTCTCCCCACAGAGTTTTGAGAGGGCAAATCTTAAGTCCCCCAGTGAAGTCGCCAGAGTTACTTCCCACCAAGACGAAGATTCTCAACCTTACCTTCCCAGCATGAGTCTATTAGATTGATATTCCCCAGTAGAGGTCATTAGGATTTCTCTTCCCCAGCGGCAGCCAAGGATTTATTTTCCCCGGCAGCAGTCAAGATGCTTTTATCTTCAGCCACCTCGGATTCATTTATCCTCAGCAAGATAGCTCGTCAGCTTACATGCGCATTCATCACATTCATACCAAAAACATTGATGTCACATACATTGCATCATGCATCATAACATTGCATACGACTAACCCTTTGCCTTTTCAGGTAAGATCAGTCGACAGACTAAAATCATTCAACCTCAAGATTTTTGAAAACAGTTCACAGGTTCTCCAAGTAAACGGATGTTAACCTATCACTTGTTCAGATTCTTCTTCAAGACTTCTGAAAACAGTTCATGGATTCTTCCCAACAACGGATGTTAATCTATCAACTTGTTCAGATGCAACTTTTAAAAACAGTTTACGGACGCTTCCCAATGACGGATGCTGCTCTATTGCTTATTCAACTTCAAGATTTCTGAAAACAGTCCACGGGTTCTCCAAGTAAACGGATGTTAACCTACCACTTATTCAGATTCTTCTTCAAGACTTCTGAAAACAGTTTATGGATTCTTCCCAACAACGGATGTTAATCTATCAAACTTGTTCAGATGCAACTTTTGAAAACAGTTTACGGACGCTTCCCAACGACGGATGCTACTCTATTGCTTATTCAACTTCAAGACTACTGAAAACAGTTTACGGGTCCTCCAAGTAACGGATGTTAACCTATCGCTTGTTCAGTTTCTTCTCCAAACCACTGAAAACAGTTTACAGATTCCTCCCAACAACGGATGTCAATCTATTGCCTGTTCAGACTCCCAGTTCAGAGATGGTCCCAAGCCTGGACACCTTCCTGATATTCCCTTCCAGATGGCATCTCTAAGCCCATCCCCGACAAGATTTCTGTCGCTTTCCCAGATGGCATCATTAAGCCCATCTCCGAATGGCATCTCTAAGCCCAATTCCACATCCATTGCTTCGACGAGTGCAAATTTCTGGGCACTCTAGTGTCCAATCTCCTTTTACCCTCGAGTCACGAAAGGCAAACTTGCCAATCTAACTCTTCGGATTCAAGAAGATTGAACAGGGGCAACTGTTGTACCCCAAAATTTGCCCTCCCATTTCTCATTAATTTCTCACCACAAGGCCTTTGAAGCTCAAAGATCCAGTTAGGGTTTCATCTGCTCAAGACCTCTCCTTGCACTGTGAATTCAGATTAGGGTTTGTGTTTGCACAAAGATATTTTGACCTAGAATGCCTAAGATGACCTTCTTGCTTCATATTGACCTCCCAAGTTTATCCATACCAAGTTTCAAGTCCTGATTCCAAATTTTGCCCAGTCAATTGGACAGTTGACCTAGAAATCAACTGTATTGGGGAAAAAGTCAACTGTGGCCAATTGACAGTCAAATCTCATGAAATTTGATCCACATCAACATTATGAACTCATATGAACCATTTGATCAAGTTTGGATCACAATTCCACAAGAAATTTGATCAGATCACCAAAAGGGCAAAATGGTCATTTTTAGGGTTTTGACTGTACAGAGGCAATTTTTGACTGTTTGATCTAGCCAATGGCAAACCAAGCTCACATATGGACTTAAGGACCCCATGGAATTATCTTGATATGCTTAACAAACTCAAAAGATCCCAAGTACACAAGATTGACAGTTGAATTTCTCAGTCAATTGATCAATTTTGACTGTATACTGAAAAGTCAAACTTTGACTTTTTGGTCAAAATCAAGAGTCAAGATTCATTTTTCATCAAAATATGCCAAATCATGAAACTTGTTCACCAAGAAATCACAAATTGCAAATTAGGGTTAGAAAATGGAATTTTTCATAACTTAGAATTTTTCTAAGTTATGAAAAACCCTAATTTTTTTCCCAACTTTACCCCACCTTTTCACCAAGATCCATTTGGATTCAAACAAAAGTCAAAACATGAAAGTTGTAGTTTGTTGCATAATCTACAACTTTGATTCACAAAGTTTTCTCATTTGAATCTTGTATCTCAAGTTACAATTTTTTGAATAAGGGCACTAAACCACTTTTAACTTAGTGAAATTTTAACCTATTTTGACAAGGTTTTCTACCCCACTTCAAGGCCATTTTCCATACACTTCCACTTGGAATTTCAATTTGAATTTCAAAGATGGATTGTAGTACACATTCCAAGATTTCCAAAATGTCCAAGAACTCATCAAACAACCTCATAACTTGAGAGATTCGAATTTCACAAGTTGGCAAAAATTCACTTTTTGTTCTTAACCAAAACATGTTCATAATCTTGCAATTTGAACTCAGCTTGCTTTAGGCTAGATTACAGGTCCTTAAACCAAGTTACACTCAAGAATTAAATGCAAAACCAATGTGCCAAGTTGTTATTCTAAGCATTTGGACATTACATGATGAACTAACCCTAAACTAGATAAAGTGAACTTTCCATTTTTGCAAAAGCTTGCTTTATGTCAATTGGTAAATCAAAGAGGTACAGATCAAATCTCTCTAGCATAAGATTATGAGCATAACACTCTGATCAATGAGGGATTATGCAGCACATTAGGAGGCCCCCTACATGCCTAGAAAGCCAAGTTGCATTTTGTTGCTTAAGTGTGAAGAAAGTCCCATAACTTGTAACAACATCCATCTCAGCTTAGACACACAAGAACAAACTTATCAAACATACTCAAGACATCATAACCAAGCTGTGACACGAGCCATTTGCCTCTCAAACACTCTCCATCTCAGAAACACCATCAAACTGCTCAAACAGAGCAAGCTCTGCAGATTGAGTGCCATCTCTCAATCTCTTCAAGCTTTCTGGCCCAAACTTGTTCCTCTACCTTACTTACAACCTATGCAAGCTATCCAGAAGCTAAGGCACGATCTGTAATTGCTCTAACCACCTCCACCATTTTCACATTTTTTACTTGCAGGTGAAGTTCTATAGCTTGATTCAGAAGCTTTCAAGACAAAGTAAACATTGGAATAGCATCCCTGGACCTCAAGGAAGCTTCTCCAATCATCACCTTGCACTGAAAGTTCCTCATTCTCCAGATAGAAGTTTAACTGAATAGGTAAAACTTTGAACTCGTATCTCTCTTATTATGCATTTTTAGTCTTAAGTTTGTGAAGAAACAAGGTTCTACTCATAGCCCTGAGCATGTACATATCTTTACATTTCATTTCTTTTGCCTGAGTTGAGAGAATTTAAGCTTTGAAAATGGCAGAAAGTTTAGGTCAAGATTTGGGATTGATAAAATTCTCTCTCATTTCTGAGAGTTAGGATGAGTTTTTTATATATTTGGAATCGTGATTCAATGCTTGACATGTTTTGTGTTGAAAGTTTGTGCAAAATCTCAAAGAATCAGGATGTTTGAATCTCTGTAACAAGGCGAGCATTTTGGCCAAAGGTTGAAGAAGAAGTGGATTGGGCTGGGCCTGTATTATTTTGCTATCCACACCATTTTTTCTGTTTCACACCCCTGAGCCCATTTGCTTCATTTTTTAACATTTTTGACCTTTTCCTTTTTTATTTGACTCATTTATTTTTTCTCAACATATTAAAATTTTGAAAATATTTTTCTCATCATTTTTTGATTTTATTTGGTTTTGATTTGATTTTCTTTTGATTTGTATATAAATAGATATATATTATTACTTAGAATAAAATAGAAAAATATGTAAAAAATACTTCTATTTTTATTTTTATTTTATATTACCCTCTGAAAATATTTCATATAAAAAAAAATACTATTTTCTAAAAAATTAATTATTATTACTATTTATATATATAGTACATATTTAAAATAATATAAATATACACACATATATATATATATATATATATATATATATATATATATATATATATATATATATATATATATATATATATATATATATATATATATATATATATATATATATATATATATATATATATATATATATATATATATATATATATATATATATATATATATATACTTAGAGTAAAAATACCAAAAATGTACATATTTTATTTTTTTTAATACTAAAAAATACCTTTTTTTACAAATATACTATATTTTATTTTATTTTTGTATGTAAAAAATAAATATTATATGAATTAAGTAATTAATATCCATTTTAATTGAAATTAGGGTTTTTGTCCTAAAAGTTGAAAATACTCAAAAATAATACCTTTTATTTTCCTGTTTTATTTTACATAAACCATACTTTTTTCATACATATAAAAACTTTCTTTTTGCATTTTGCATATTTACTTCATTTCCATTTAATTATGCAATTTATTTACTTTGCAAATATTCAAAAATGATGTAATAGCTTAGATTTAAATTCTTGTCTAAATATCCCCCATTTGTAAATTTGTACCCCCTTCCCCATATTATTGTGATGTAATAGCGTAGGAATTTAAATTTCGCACTTTTATCGCTTTCTAAACATACTATGCTAGAATTAGGGTTTTGTATGCGAATAAGAATGAACAAAAATAGTTGGACCTAATACAAGATAAATGAGCATGAAAATAAACAACACATCTCACACTTGCACCCCCTAGGGTATTCCACTTTGTTGCCTTTCAAAAATGGGCCATATTGCATGTTGAATTTCTTTGGGTACAACAAACAATCAAATGATCATAGTCCCTCAAAATGTTGCCTAAATAAAATGATCAAGTCCCTTTTAAAAAAAATTGCCCAAAGACATTTAACACTATTGCAACTATGGTCTAAACGATGACCCGCACCCGTCCCTTTCACCTCCTAAGACAAGATTGCCCACCAAATGCAATGGTGGAACAAAATTGTCAAAAAGGTTTAAAACATAGTAAAACTCTTTGAGAAAACTTTAGGGTAGATAAACTCTTAAGTACTTGTCAATTTGCAAAGAAAACACTTGCCTATTTTCAAAACCCACTTCACAAGCACTTTCAAAATCAACTTTCAAAAACCTTGAAACATCTTTTCTAAAAGACAAAACACCTTTTGTAAAACATTCGAGTAAAGAATTGTTACAAGGGTAGCCTATACAAGGCATCTTTTCAAAACATTTTCAAAGCCACACACACAAAGCACCATTTCAAACAATTGAAAACCAAGGCAAGTTGATCTAAGCAAGTACCTAAGAGCCCATGGATAACCATGGATAGAAGGGGTGCTAATACCTTCCCCTTCTATAATCTACTCCCCGAATCCAAGAAAAATCTCAAAGGTTTTTGCTGTGCTTTTTAAACCTTTCCTTAGGATAAAATAAAAAGTCGGTGGCGACTCTTGCTCAACCGAAACATTTGCGAAAACAAACGCAAAACACTAGTCAGTTCTCCCACCGTATCACATACACCGATGTAATAAAGTAATAAAAACAAAAAAAAAATCAACGAGTGGCAAGCTATTACATCGGGTGAAATATCCACCGATGTAATAAAGTAATAAAAACAAAAAAAAAATTCAACGCGTGGCAAGCTATTACATCGGGTGCAGTTTCCACCGATGTAATAGCACATACATGGCATGCTATGACATCGGGTGTAGTTTCCACCGATGTAAAAGGTAATAAAAACAAAAACAATAACTTGAGAACTGTACAGTCTCCTCCATTTTTTCTACCCATTTTTTCTGACCCATTTTCGCCGCGACCAGATTTTCGCCCACCACCACGTCATTTCGCCATTTGTACCCGATTAGAATCTTTGTCCAAGCTGATCTTAATCGTGATGGAAGGTAAGTGTAAATCTACGATTTCTACTCAATTACGGGTTCTATTACAGTTTGATTGTGATTCAATTTCGGTGCAGATTTTGGTTTGAATTAAAATTAAAGCGAGTATACAGCAATATAAAGATAACTTGGATGACTGCTTACCGGTTGAACTGAAGAAAAATACATATTTTGTCCTTGCTCGCAAGGTGTTCGATGAAATGTCCCAACTGAATTCTTTCTTCTTTTCACTTCAGTGATTATTTTTTTTATGTTGTTATATTATGTTATGTTGCTGATGATTAATTTATTTAGTTATGTATTTTCTGTGTTAATTTGCATTTGGTAATTGTATTTTGATGTTTATATGATTATATGATGGTTATAATTGGATATTTGGAAATTGGTTTGTATTTTGGTGTGAACGGAGATGCTTTTCGATTTATTGTTCTTTTGTTTTAGAGGAAATAATAGAAGAATGACGTCAAGGAAATTTCATACCATGTTGATTTTTTCTAATCTGGCCATTATCTGCTTGATACAAAGAAGTTTCTTTCGTTTACAAGGATGATGTTATTTGAGTACGCTCCGAATGAAAGCTTATATGAACATCTACATTTTTGTTTAAGTCTGAAAATCAAAGTTAATTAAACGTTGAGTTCTTCGTAAAATAAATAGAGTCATATTTTGTATGTCTCTTTGTTTTTCAGTTAAGGACGTTCTCGGCACTTGTGAGCTGGAAAAGACGCAGTTGAGGCCTCATTCTTTCAAGGTCATGTTACTTTTTCTGATGAAGTTACTGACCTTTTTTTAAACATTTTACGAAACTGAAGAGGAAAAGCTGAAGAAACCATGTGACCTATATAGAGTATAAACAACTTCGGGAAACCATGTGACCTATATAGAGTATAAACAACTTCGGAAGAGTGATGAATGGTGTAGTGTTATTGTTGTTTAATGCCTTATAAAGTTAATGATTAATAGTTTTCTTTATGAGAGATATGATTGAGAAATTTTGTAATACATTTTATGTTTCTTTTCCATTGAATATAAATAAATTTCATTATATAGGTCTGTATATGTTATGTGAAATCCGACATGTTACTACTTTGTATGATGTTATTCCTTAAATTTTGATATTATATATTTGGTATTGAAGATATTAAATGTAATATGATCTCATTTATCTAATATGTTCTCAAATATGTGCTAAAAATAGTCAAATTTTGTGTTATACTTTAGTGTTTCATGTTACAGTTTTGCTACTTTAGTGAATCACATTAGCAAATTATAATATATCTAAATCTTATCCGTTGTTGTTCTAAATTATTAGTTCTTTTGGGATTCATCAAATGGCAAATGGAAATAGAAAAAAAGCTACATGGCTTCATCCCAATGTAAGTGTGATGTAAATTGTAATTCTATAGTTAAATATATACGATAAATATTCACTAATTATGTCATTCAATTATAGACAAGGCAACAACATAACTCTAATGATTGTGGATACTATGTGATGAAAAATATGTTGGATATTGTCTCTGCTAATATAACCGAGAATTGGATGCAGGTACTAAAAATAACTTTACTTTGTTCTTTACTTTTTGTTTTTCGACTTAATATGAATTTTTAAAAAATAACTCTATATTGTTATATTTATGTATTATAGGTATTTGATGATCCAACAGAATTAACACCAGATGATTTGTATGATTTGCGACTTCGTTGGGCAAAATGTTTCTTTGACTTACATGGAACTTAAGTTTAGCTTGGTGAGTTTTATAGAATTGTATAAGTTGTGGTTTTTGCACAATACATGTGGTTTTTGCTCATGTGTTGAGTTTCTTGATTTTTTTGCTGATGTTAATTGTTATTATTTATTGTCAGGCAATATGATTTTGGTGTTGTCTACCGAAGATTTTATATTGGTAATTCAAGTTTGGAAACTTAGAAATAGTTGAATATTTTTGTATATGTATATTTTGTGAATATTATGTAATTGTAAGTTTTGAAAAAGACTTATAAATAGTTGAATATTGTTTTATATTTTGTGAAGAATTTGTAATTGTAAGTTTGTATGTTGTAATACAATACAAGTTTGCAATACAATTGTTCAATTTGTAAGTTTGTTGTGAAAAATATGAAAACATCGTCCTAAATGTGATATATGTGATGTTGGAAAGCTATGAAATCTATATAGCGACATAAATATAGTCTGTTTGATATTGGAAAAATATGAAAAAATGGGTACAAATTATATTTGTATAGGGAAACCCAGAAAATAAATAATCTATTCCAAAAAAATTTCATACATTTTACATCGGTTATTAGTAAAAACTGATGTAAAAACTTTCAAAAAGGGACTTTTTACATCGGTTGGAGATAATAACCGATGTAAAAAGTCGCGTCACTGGGGACTTTTTACATCGGGTATTACTTCCAACCGATGTAAAAAACTGGATCAATTTTTTAAAAAAATATGCATAATAATTGTTTCTTACATCGGTTCATATATTATAACCGATGTAAAAAAGGTACTTTTTACATCGGGTATTACTTCCAACCAATGTAAAAAACTGGATCAATTTTTTAAAAAATGTGCATAATAACAAGTTATTACATCGGTTCTGATATTATAACCGATGTAAAAAAGGGACTTTTTACATCGGTCCCAGAACCGATGTAAAAAGTCCCTGATTTACTATAACGCCTGACTTTACATCGGACCCAAAACCGATGTAAAAAGTCAATTTCACCCGATGTAAAAAGTCATTTCTGCACTAGTGTGTTATTAGTGTTGAATATGCGAGCACTTCCCCCGTATTATTGACAAGAGGGAGCATCATGTCACAACGGATGCAACACTGACGAGGAGATAGAGGTCCATACAAGCGCATTCAGGAGGATTGTTGGATTACAGGAGGAGGTTGGATGCCTTGACATTTGAGGGTTTCATATGGACACCATACGATGGTCACATAGCCCTTCGTCTGTTTGATTCGAGTTCTTTATTTTTAGGACATTTGAGGTGGGAGAGCATGGTGGCTAGAAACCTTCCCGAGAGGTGCCTGCGATAGTATAGGTATGTCTAGGGCATCTCACGGCCTGTTCCAAGTGTTCTTGGTGGTGGCATTGGCATTGATAGATGGTTTCCGAGTAACATCCTCAACTCAGCCCGCACTGTTATAGAAAGAACAATGAGGGTTCATGAGGGGTCATAGTGTAAGGATGGATACATGGAGTGGTACCTCAGTGTGTCCCACCCTCATATAATCCCACCTATGGTCGACCATTCATATGTCAGGGTTTTTGAGACTTAGGTTCCTATTAATGATGATGCGCCACCGCCACCTCCCTCGACACCGATGACCAGGAGCACCTTCAGATCATTACTTCTATCATGGATAACCTTATGGGTTTGGTAAACCTGGATGGTGAGGTTTATACAGGCTTGGCGCGAGCAACACACATAGCCCGTGGGGGAGCTATGTAGGTTTTTTTTGTTATTGTTGTATTATATTTATCATTTTGACATAGACTTGTTATTAGCACACAAATTTTATTATCACTTCGTTTTGAGCATTACATCTTTCGCACACTAACATAGCTTGAAGCATAACATAACTCATATCTTAAAACATAACAACTTACATAACTTAAAACATAAAAACCTAGACACTACAAGATGATTCTGGATGTTCCAACATCTTAATTATGTCGTCGGTAGATCTAGCAAGTCGCGCTTCCAATTCCAACGGCCCCTTAGTTAGCCTATTGTTGTATGATTTCCACATGACCTTCATATTTTCATCGCTCTTCAATTCAACAATGTTGTAACTAACACTTCCGTCAACATCCATGCTCTAATTTTTACGGTATAAAATCTTTCTCACCCTTCTATTATCAGTATCAGGCAGCAAGTCTTCGAACTTTTTCGTCACTGACTCGAGGACCAGAAACCAATCCAAAATCTGAAACTTCATAGGATCTTGTGCTCCAGTGAAGTGTACTACTGCATTAACTAAATATTGAGGAAGAAGCATTTTGCGATTCTTTGATTATTTCTCAACAACAGGTGACCCCTATTTATACTTTTTTTTTGCGCATTCTAAACCACGCAAAATTATCGGTGCAATCACAACCCTACAAAACTGTCGACAAAATCGTAACTGTTGAATAAAACAGTTTTTTATAACATACCAGAAATTTCAACTTCAACTACATTTCCGGTATATTACCGGAAATGTTTAAATTTCTAAAATTATTTATAATGTATCAAAGTTTTCAAATTAAACTATCAAATATTTTGACTTTACCGAAAATTTCAAAATTATATCAAAAATTTAATTCAAAATACTATTTTATTTCATCACAAGAAACATTTCGAGCCTTATGAAACTCCTAAAGAAATGTCATGCATAAATTCGGAGTGGCATGTTAAATTTTTTTTACCTTAATCTTAAAAACGATGGCCGGCATGGCAGACCCGTTTAAAGGCGAATACTCTATTTTAACAACTTTAAACCTCATAATGCTATGCTAGAACAAGTTTTATTTACATAGCTAAGAGAGAGAAAATTATTATTAAAAAAACCCCCAACGTATAAATGCAGTGAGGGAATATTTTTTATCTTAAATTAAAATTTCTTTTCAATAAACTGAGATTCAATTTTAATATTCTTACACGACTCTCTAATCTTTAATTAATTTTGTTTCTTTCAAATTATTCGTCAGACCTTACGCATTATGGACTGTGAATATATAATTTGTCCTCATGGAGATTAGAAATCATAGCAAATGGGTGGTGAAGGAGATGCCTTATCTACAGTATTGCTTTTAATTTCCCTCGTATAACGCATAGGCACGTATTCCTGTTGGAAAATGCAATAAACTACAACTAATTTATTGGTAGATAGTGATAGTTACTAGTTAGTGGTAGTGGGATATGGTTTGAATCTTATATATTATATCGATGATACGTACTATTTACGTTTTTGTCTTTGTTCGCATGTGCATGATGTCTTGTCTTTTAATTTTGTATAGTTACAAAAATTTAATATATTTAAGTAAAAATCTAATATATTCTTAAAATGAGAATCAAGCTATAGGAAAACAATGAATCAATTTCTCATATTTAGAGGAAAGTTACATTGTGTTATTTATACAAGAAATGAACAACACTTTAAGCTAATATGTATTGTATGCATGGTATAATAGTTTGTAGGTCATACTAACTAGCTAACCTTAAAACTAACAATCAGTTAGGGTGGTTAAGATCCTCTGTCAAGTTGACATTTGATATATATTGATCAAATTTAAGTTGGACATGAGGAAGTTGGAGGTTGTGGTAATAAAGATTTGGTTAAAAATCAGTGAGCTGACTTTTGGATGATATAGGGAGAAGCTTCATAACTCCACCCATAAAATTTTCTCTCATGATATGGCAATCAATCTCCAAATATTTGATTCTTTCTTGGAAAATCAGATTTGCAGCAATATGAAGTGCACTCTGATGATCACTATAAATGATGGGTGGTTTATCACAGGTTACTTGAAGATCACGGAGAATGTATAAAATCCATTAAAGTTCACAAGTAGCAGCTGTTAATGCTCGATACTCAGCTTCAGATGAGGATCGAGACACAATTTGTTGCTTCTTGGTGCACCAGAAAATAAGAGAATGACCAATGAAGAAGCATGGTCCAGAAATAGATTGTCCTGTATCTCTATAACCGGCCAGTCTGCATCAGAAAATCCAAGGAGATGCAATTTGGAATCACGTGGAAAAAACAAACCTTTTCCAGGACAAGATTTAAGATATCCAAGGACTCTGCAGGCAGCATTGTGATGCGTAATAGATGGTTTTGATAAGAATTGACTCAGCTGTTAGGTGATGAAAGCTATGTCGGGTCTGATGGTGTTAAGGTAAATGAGAAGGCCAATGAGTCTTCTATAAGCTAGGATGTCAAGGAATGTTTCAGCATCATCATGACATAGCTTAATGGAAGGGTCAGATGGAGTTGCTGCAGGTTCGGAGCCAAGGAGTCATGAGTCAGTGAGAAGATCTAAGCAATATTTGCGTTGACACAATGAAATGCCTTTGGAAGAATGGACGACTTCAAAGCCAAGGAAATACTTGAAGGTGACTAGATCTTTTATTTTGAATGCAACATGCAAGATAGCTTTGATAAATATGAATTATGCGATGGAATTTCCTGCAAGTAAAACATCATCAATATATACTAAAAATATAGTGATGCTGATATTGTCTGCAAGTAAAATATCATCAACATATACCAAGCGTGCGTTGAATCTTTCAATGCTGCCATCTGCATGGTATTTAATTTTGTAAACCCATCTGCATCCTATGGGTTTGACATTAGGTAGTAGATCAACAATTGTCCACGTGCCAGTGTTAGCAAGAGCATCTAACCCAGTTTTCATAGCTTGTCTCCAACATTTAAATTTGTTAGCTTCATTATAGGTTTTAGGTTCAGTGTGTGTGGCAACGGGATGGGTGTAATGACAGTGAGAAGGAGACAAATGAGAGTAAGATAGGAAGTTAGATATAGAATAAGGTGTACCTGTGGATGATTGGTGAGAATCATCAACAAAGGAGGCACATACATAATCTTGTAGATGTGATGGTAGATGTCGTGTAAAAGAAGAAACTCTGAGAGGAGGATTAGCAATAGTGTGGTCAGGTGGGGAGGTAGTAATGGTGGAGGGAGAATTCTCAGAGTTATGAGAAACATGTTGGTTAGTTGAGTTGGGAGGTGTGATAGTATCAGTGATATGCAAGGGAATGGAAGTGATAGGGTTAGGGTTTTGTGTGGGAGGGGAGTGGTCAGAAAAATATTCCCAGTTTTGTGAAGCATCTGTGGAAGAATTATGATAAGGAAGAATATGTTCATAAAATGTAACATTTCTGGAAATAAAAATTTCATTAGTGTTGAAGTCTAATATGACAAAGCCTTTGAAACCTAGTTGGTGATTTCCTTGCTCTGCAAGAAAGCATGGTTCTATGATTTTGTAGTGTGGAAGCATAGCATAGGGAACCAAACATTTTAATTTGATCAATGTCAGGAAGGGATTTATGTAATATTTGATAGGTAGATTGGTGATTTAAGTGTGGAGTATTGGTTCTATTGATGATGCTTGTGCTATAAGATACAACATAGGACCAAAATAGTTTGGGAAGTTTGGATTTAAACAATAGGTCTACGCCTACATTAAAGAGATGTTGATGTTTTCTTTCAACTCTCCCATTTTGTTGGGGTGAATCAACACATGATCTTTGATGGACAATTCCTTTTGTCATGTAAAATTGGGGCATTAAGAACTCAGGGCCATTGTCACTTCTGATATGCTTAGGGCAAGTTTTGAACTGGTTTTCTACTAGGGCAATAAAATGTTGGACATGCCGAGAAACTTCAGCCTTAGATATGAGGATAATAATCCATGTGTATCGAGTAAAATCACCAAGAACAGTGAGGAAGTATCTATGACCATGTATAGATGTCATAGCTAGGGGTCCTAATATGTCAAAGTAATTAATTCAAAAGGAAAAGCAACTCTAGAAGTACTATGTTGATAAGGCAACTTTCTTTGTCTAGCAAAGTGACATATATCACACACAACTTTATTATCATGAGTTATATTGCAATATAATTTGGACATTTTACATAATCGATCATGAGATAAATGGAAAAGTCTAAAATACCAAAGGGCTTATAAAGGTATAGTAGACAATTTGTTTATTCTAGTGTGTGGAATGGTTGAATGTGTAAGGTTTGTGACTGGTGGGTTGGAATGAGCATCACCATCAGGAAACAGTTTGTATAAGCCATCTGTTTCACTAGCCAAACCAATCATCTTCTGTGATTTCAGGTCCTGCACAATGTATTTATGTTCAAAAAAGTGTAATGTACAATTAAGTGTTTTCCACAGTTTGTATACTGATATCAAGTTCAAGGAGAATTCAAGAATGTATAAAACGTTAGTGATATAATGTTGTGGGGAGAAAATAACAGTGCCATCATGTTTTGCTAACACAAAAGATCCATTTGGTAAGTAAACATTAATTGGTGTAATTTGAGAGTAAGAATGAAAGATATGTAAAGAGGAACATACATGGTGCTTTGCTCCTGAATCGAGAAGCCAAAAATTGGAATTAGAGGGACTAGAACAAGTCAAGTTTGATATATAAGATATATGTGATGTGCTATGTGGTTTAAGATTAATATGAGTGGAGATTTGGTTTGAACTAGATGCATGATTAGGGGAAGTGTTATGAGGCATCAAATTCGAATGTTGTAGTAAGTTGATCAACTGAGAAATTTGTTCTGAGTAATGTTGGCTTGAGTAGTTGATGAACTATCACCACCAGCAGTAGTTTGTTGGCGATCTTGTGCACCCGAAGAGTTGAGTGAATTGGATGAAGTAGTATTCTTGCAATAATGAAGAGGAAATCCATGTTTTCTATAGCACAATTCCATAGTATATTCAGTGCGGTTAACAGTGCATACAAACTCAAAGATCTTTCTTGTAACCAGGATTGGTGGAATTCTTGTTACGATCATGAAATTTTCTTGAGTCATATGCATTAACCAATGCATTAAACTCATCAAGTGATGCACTATTATCAGGTTTGGGCAGTAAAGCTATATGGTTACTTTCTTCTTGAATAACCATGTAATATATGCGATTGATAGAAGGTAAAAGTTCCATAAAACGAACTTGAGACTTTATAACAGAAAAGGTCTCGTTTAAACATGTGAAAAATTGAATGATTTGATCCTCGATGTGAAAAAATCTAGTAGATTGCATAGCTTCACATCTGCACTGTTGGATGCATGTGCATGCGGGTAAATGACGATAGGAATTCAACTCCTCCCATAACCCACACATTGCAGTATAATAATCAAGAACAAATTTTTCACCTTGTTTCATGTTGTTGAGTTCAGTACAAAGATTTTCAACGCGGATTCTATCAGCTTTTGTGAATCTTTCTTTGAGATCAAGCGATACGTTGAGAGCATTTTCCAAGAAAATGATGGTTTGTGCAATCGGTTTAGAAACAAAATTGAGGAGCCAAGAATGTATCAGATAGTTGCAACGTTCCCATGTTGCACGATTCAGATCAGTAGAATCTGGAACTTCAATCAAACCATGGATGGACGATAACTTGCTTTTGGCGTCGACTGCATGTTACTTGGAGCGAGACCATGAAAGGTAGTTGGAACAATTGAGGGGTGGAATGATTTTAACATAATTAGGACCTTCGCTAGGGTGAATATAGTAAACTGAATCAATGTCGCCATTGAAAGGATGAACTGGAGGTTGAAGACACTGAGGCATGATGATCAGATCGAAGAGAGAAGAAAGCAAATTATGCAGAGAAAGGAAGAAGAATATGATGAGAAATTAGGTGTATTTCTCTGATACCATATTATGAGATGAGAATCAAGAAATAGGAAACACACAGAAGAGAAGAAAATGATCAATTTCTCAGACTTAGAGTGAGGTTACATTGTGTTATTTATGAAAGAAGTGAGCAACACTCTAAGCTAATATGTATTGTATGCATGGTATAATAGCTTGTAGGGCCAACTAACTAACTAACTATAAAACTAACAATCAGTTAGGATAGTTAAGAAGATGTGTCAAAATAAGATTATTCTTTAAATAAATATATATTATTTTAATCAAAAAGAACAAAAAGGGATATGGAAAAATCCTAAATAGATTTAACAAAATTACATAGTCAAGAAAAAAATAGAATCTAACTCAATAAATCAAAAAACAGACCACTAAAATGGGTATTTTTTTAAATAACACGTTTTTCAAATTAAATACCACAATAATTATTTTTTATCCATAATTTATCAAAAAGATTATGTTTTAAATTAAAAAATTCATAGTAAAGAGGAGGTGTCACTGATAATAGGGCATACATTCAAAAAACAACATAGACGTCTATCTCACTGGTGCATGCACCACCAATGCATCAATATGTATGGCGCGTGCATTGTAAGCCAAAGAGGAAGCTCCAGCAGGTCAAGCGCATCCGTATGCTAGATTCTTTTTTATAAAATAGGTCCTTCATTCTCAATCATTTTCAACATATCTTCCCATTTCATTGTTAAATTTTCTTCGGATTTTCTAACATGATTATTAAAAGAGATGCTCATGTTTGTTATCTAATTCTCAAGTCTTCGATGAAGATCCGACTTTGGAACACCCATAATTTCAAGCATCTTGAGAGGAGCTTGATCTATTGGTTACACAGAAAGAATAAAGATGGTGAAAAAATTAGAAGAATTGATAGGCTTGTTTCGGTGTTCAACAATAGCGAAGTACATCATTCATGGGAGTGAGTTAATATTGACAATGATGCCTGTCTTATAATGTATGGACTAGATGATATTGGTTTAATGGTTGTAATATCTTAAATATGTTGTTATGTTAAGTCCTTTTATTTTTTCTTCATGTTTTTGTTTTAGCCGTGCTTGTGTTTATTTTGTTATAACCGAAAGTTATATTCAATATGAAATTTCATGGTTACAAAAAATAAATTACAAATTAAGATTGCATACAATAATTATGTTGTGGAGCTTATTCCATGATTGGGACAATGTTTCCACGTGTGTTCGAGATGACGGTATATACCACATAATCTTACCATTTTGTCTGCCGAATCTATTTTGCTTCAAATACGTGTGCTGTTAGGGCGACTCTTTTTCTTCCTTCACATATTTTCGTTGTGCCAAACTATGTATTTTTGATATGTAGGCCAATAATCCTCTTTTGTTTTCACCGGGAAGCTTTTTTTATACATTAAATACGTTTATGACTTTGTAAACGGCAGATAGATGATTGAAAGGGTCTTGGTGAACATAAGAACATGCCGTAATGACATGGGAGCAAGGCATACATAAGACTTGAAACATTCTGCAGTCACACCAACCTCTAATTATTTCGACCCGATAGTATCCCCTTGGCATCCCCTCATTATGGTCCATTGTCTCATGTACACTAAAAGTGTGACTATGACAATCAAAGATTGTAACCCCAAGTCTGTATGCTTTTGCAATTTCCTCCTTAATAAATTTCAGACAACTTTCACTAAACGACTACCTCGATTGTAACACTGAAATCTATTTTGAACCTCTGATCACGACAAATGACCCTAAACTAAAATAGGTTGCTCTTATCAATGCGATTATCAATATGTTTGTGATGCCTTTGAAGATATAGTTCATTAATTCCACAAGATTTGTTATCATGTGGCCCCATTGTTGACCATTATTAAATGTCATAGTCCACTTCTCCACTGGCATATTATCGATCCATCTTAACTCAACCGCATTTGTCAATATGATCTCTTTGTAGTAGTGTTGGAACGATGATTGAGTTAACGCATATCTTATATTCATAACTTTTTTCCAAAGTGTTTTGTCACGGATCTACTGTATTATGTTTTGTGCAATATGTCTAATGTAGTAGACATGTGTGCCGTCAATGGAAGTGTCATCACCAATGGGTCACAAACAAACCTATCATACCATACAATTCTAAACCAACTCAAGATTATATGCATTGGTATATATTAATTTTATCAACTCTTCTTGTGTTTGACCCAAGGTATTTGATCAACACATGCCTACGAGCTTCGTCATCATATGCCCAACATGATTAATGACACACCTACACCCAACAACCTACCCAACAAAATTGTCAACCCACCTACACAAAAAAATAAACCCAACATGATTACCAACATATCTTCACCCAGCAACCAACCTAATAACGTTGCCAAATTGTTGTACCCTAAAATTTTCCCTCATGTTTCTAACCCTAATTGGCTTTTGCTTCTCCTTCATATGCATACTCCATTAGGTCATAATACTCTACAATCATTCATATAATGAGCTTCTAAGGCATGGAATCAAGAGTTTTCTTGTGATTTTGATTTTCCCTATTCAAAGATGATTCATCTAGCTACTACACTCAAGTTGGAAAGTGTTTAAACTTACATCATCACAAATATCTTCTTCATCAAGATTCATCAGGATGCAAATTCATCTTCTTCAAGATCAAGTGATTAAAGTTTCATCATTGTTCTCAACTGAGAAGGCTATAGACTAGGGTTTTGGTTCTTCAATAATTCAAGTCATTTCTTCATTCAATGAATATATCAAGGTATATTAGAGTTGCATTCATTGTATGTGAGCATGTGCGTCGATTGAAGATAATGGTTAAGGTTTCATTATTATAATTCAAGTTTCATCACTCTCAAGAATTCCTCAAGGTAATCCTCTAGAGATCATCAAGTTAAGGGTTTGAGTATTGCATTGCAAAACATTGAGATATGGTACAAGGTGTGAACCTGTTGGGTTCATTGTCAAGACTTTATTATTTTCTCAAACACTTTTCTCTTGAAATACAAGTTAGCATGAATTTTGATTGAGGTTAGGGGTTCATTTGGAAGGAAAATTAATGTGGAGTTTGATTCAAGATGTTTAAAGGATCAATGTGCTCTCTAAATTTGGAAGATTCATGGATTACTTAACAAACAAGTTACAAATTGCAAGATTAAAGTTTCAAGTCCAAGTTACAAACATTCTACACATTCATCATACATCATTTCAAGTTCAAGTTCAAGCCTAAATGACAAGTATGCTACATACATCATACATTCATTCATTTTTTCAAGTTTCAAGACAAAATCAAAATTCACAAGGTCCAATTCAATTTCAGAGTCCATGTTCATTCACATAGTCATCATTTTAAGCTGTTTAACCATGCCTTCAAAACATTCGAAAAGCACTTCAAATTAATGGCATTGCTTGCTCCAATTTTGGTTTAAACTTGTGCTTAAAACCTTGCTTCACACCTCCATATTTTTTGTCTACAAATGGATCCCATAACTATCCAAACTCATGTTATAAATGGCCATGACAAACATATCCAAAGTTGGATATAATAAAATATTCAGCTCATGCATTGTACAACCTGTCCCACATGACCAAAACCCTGCACAAACTTTTCCATAAAAGGCCAAATAAGCGCCTGCTACCATATCCAAACAATTGCCAAAATTACTCAAAACAGAAAAGTGAAATTTGGAAACAACTTTCTCATCACAATTTTTGCTTATGCCGGATCATTTCTCTCACCAAAAGAAACTTGAACCAACCCTAAAACATGAGCCAAATCCTTATTATCCAAAGTTGAAACTGAGCCCGTCAATTGAATTGAAAGTTGAATGTAACAAACTTCCAAAGCAAATGCAACAAACTCCAAGCCTATACATTGGTTCCTAACCTCACTCCAGACCTAAACACCTTACTATATAGCCACATTTCCTCCATTTTTGTTCATTCTTCACATTTTTTAGATATGAAAATCATAAAACACTCTCAAATTTCTGCAAATTCAAATCTCCTTATTCTCTCAATTTCTCTGTAATTTCTGGTTTCAATCTTCATCAACATCTAATAAGGAAGCTTTTGTATGCAACAATGAAGATCTGAAGTAGTCAATTCACTCTGTCCAAGTTCTTATTAATCACGATGCAATTGGACTTGGTTTGAAGGATTCAACAAGAATCAAAGCAAGGTGATCATAGATTTATGTTCCTCGAACTTCAAGGAAGTTATTCCAATCATTATCAAATCTTATTCTTCCCCGTGAAGAGGCATTATACGTACTCTGATAGGTACAATTTGTCTTACTTCAATCTCCCTCATTTCATCATCATTTTGGATCATTCTTGTTATATAAGTGATCATTATTATGCATGGATCTAAAGCCCTAACTTGTTAGGAATTGGTTGTGAATGTGCTTGATTTAATTTGAAACCTCCCATGCCTCAGAAAAAGCATGCCTATTGCCCTTGAATAACTTCATTCATCACATTGGGACCATAAAGATTTTTGAAGAATTTTGTAACAAAATGGCCAAACCAACATTGCAAGTGAAATAGAAATTATTTCATCCACTTCTGAGGACCAAATGCTTGCTCTACAAAAAGCCTTCAAGGCTTCAGAACCAAAGACACCTTGAATTGCATAAGAAAACTCCATTGTTGCAACTTTAAAATCTTAAACACCAAACTTCCATTCCTGTCATGCATTATTCAAATTTTCATTTCAAACACCTTCTATACATCCATTATAAGCTAACCATAACCTATTTGCACGATTGTAACACCTCAAACACCATATCCATTTTAAAAAATGATTCACTTGCACTTGGACTTGGGTAAAACGACTCAGGCCATTTCAGAACAAACCAAGGGTACCTACAAATTCAGGAAGGTTCAAGGGTGCTAAAGATATCATTTTATTACATCTAGAATCACCAAAACATGCATTTTACCTTGCTCCAATAGGTACCTTTCATGATACTTTGAACTTCATCATGCAAGCATCATCATGAACATTTCTTGATACTTTTCTGTGTGTTTAATTTCCATGAATAAAAGCCCTATGAAAATAGCCTTTGGTTGAGCTTGGTCATCATTAAATTTAGGGTTAGTAGTCATTTACCCCCTGCAATATAGGTGAGTTTTGGTTTACCCCCCTTTAAAAAAAAATTCTTTGATTACCCCTTATAAATGTTTGGGCACCCCCTAAGCGTGTAAAATTTAAGGGGGTAAATAAAAAATTATATTTTACAAGGGGGTAATATTTTTACGTAGGGGGCAAAATACTTAGAATTTTAACATTTCAATGGGGTGATCAATTATTTTTTTAAAGTGGGGTAAATTAAAATTCGCCTATATTGCATGGAGGTAAATGACTATTAACCCTTTAATTTTACTTTGAAAAAACTTAGGGTTTCTGGTTTTGATTAAAATTCCTGAGCTGCAATCAATATAAATTTGTGATATGGACATTTTTTAAATCCTCATTAAATTCTGAGCAAGTTTGGTTTTTACATCTTTTGATTTGGTTGAGAAATGAGGAAATACGATTCTGAACAAAGTTGTTGCCTCAAGGTTGGAGATGAAGTGGTGGCGCCATTTTTGAATTTCAAAAGTTGAGTTTATAACTTATTTATTAGAAGCTATTTAATAAATGAATTGGCATTGTGCCCCAGTGGTCATGCGTTGGTTTGTGTGTTTGTGTGAGGAGCGAAGGGTCTGGGGTTCAAATCCCACTTGCCCCAGACCTTTTTGCTTATTTTTTTTAAAACCATTAAGCTACTTGTTTTATATTTTATTCAATGAATGCATGTTGTTATTAGCATTCAAAAGGAAAGAAACAATTCAAGAAAAAGGAAGCTTCCACATCAACACAAGAAGTCACATGTTATGAATGTGGTAAACAAGGTCATATCAAGCCGGATTGTCCGAAACTCTCCAAGAAAGGTGGATACAAAAGCAAAAAGGGATTCAAGAACAAAAAGGCCTATGTTGCATGGGAGGATAATAAAATAAGTTCCTCATCCGATTCCGATAGTGATGAAAGTCCAAATCTAGCATTGATGGCCTAACACTATTCTGATGATGAAGACAATGAGGTTAGTAATGAATTTTCTCTTTTTGATAGTGATGCACAAGGTGCTATAGATGAACTATTAAATGAATTCAAAATTCTGTATAAAACTATTTCATCTCAAAAGAAACAAATTTCATCTTTAGAAGAAAAATGTGAATCTATGGAAAAAGATTTCAAAGAAGAAAAACAAAAATTAAGTGATAAACAAAAACAGAATTTTGTATGCAAAAATTGTGAATCACTCTCTTTCCAAATTGTCCAATTAAAAAGAGTCATTGAAAGATATGAAAAAGACCAAATTGGATTGGAAGGTGTTCTTAGACAACAAAGACACTCCAATGATAAAAGTGGACTTGGATATTCAAAGTTTTCAAAACTAAGTTCTAATAAAACTATCTTTGTTAAGGCTAGTGATCAATCATCCAAAGAGAAAGTGAACAAATCTAAAATAGTTCATAACTATCCTAAAAAGAAAACATTTCCTAAGAAGAAATCTTATCCTTCTAGATATAGAATTAACTTTGAACCTACTTGTTTTTATTGTGGTATTAAAGGCCATACACTTAATGCTTGTTATGTTAGAAACTTTAGTGTGGCAAGTGGGCATTATGTGTGGGTAAATAAAGGAACTAATTATGAAGGACCCAAAGCAACTTGGGTACCTAAAAAAGCCTAATTTGTTTTGCAGGTATGCTTGAAGACCACATGCAATCTTTGGTATCTTGATCGTGGTTGTTCAAAGCATATGAAGGGATACATAAACCAATTTTAAAATCTAGTTCTAAAGGCCAAGGGTTTTGTCACTTGTGAAGACAATAATAAGGGAAGAACTCTTGGCAAAGGAAAAGTTGGTACTCCACCTTTCACATCCATTGAAGATGTTCTTTATGTTGAAGGACTAAAGCACAATCTTCTTAGTATTAGCCAAATTTGTGACAAAGGCTTCAAGATCAAGTTCACCAAGGATGAATGCTTGATAGAAGACGAAGTCACACATGAGGTTATACTTAAAGGTAAAAGAATCAATAATATATTCATGATTTTCCTTGATGATCCATCTCTGAAGGTAAAATGTCTCATGGCAACAACGATGATTCATGGCTGTGGCACAAAAGAATTGTTCATATTCACATGGAACACTTGAATAAACTAATCAAGCATGATCTTGTCATTGGGTTGCCTAAGAGAAATTTCGTCAAATATAGACTTTGTGATGCTTGTCAAAAAGGGAAACAAACAAAATCAAGTTTCAAATCTAAGAATGTGGTGTCTACTACAAAGCCACTAGAATTGTTACATATGGACTTATTTGGTCCATCAGGAACAAGAAGTTTCGGAGGTAATGTATATGCTTTGGTTATTGCTGATGATTTCTCTAGATATACTTGGACATTCTTTTTAGTGCAGAAAAGTGATTCATTCAAGGCATTCAAGAAGTATGCTAAACAAATTCAAAATGAGAAGTCTCTAACAATTGCCTCCATAAGAAGTGATCATGGCGGAGAATTTCAAAATGCTCTATTTGAAGAATTTTGTGGAGAACATGGAATATCTCACAACTTCTCGGCACCAAGGACTCCTCAACAAAATGGAGTGGTAGAAAGAAAGAATAGGTCTCTTGTAGAACTTGCAAGAACAATTCTTAGCAATTCAAATCTTCCAAAATATTTTTGGGCGGATGCGGTGAGCATGGCATGTTTTGTTAGTAATAGAGTTAAAATAAGACCGATCTTGAAGAAAACTCCATATGAACTATTCAAAGGGAGGAAACCAAACATTGCTTTCTTTCACATTTTCGGATGCAAATGCTTTGTCTTAAACAACGACAAAGATAACCTTGAAGGACCTCAAGAAAATACTTCCAAAGATCAACCAATTCAACACGAAGAATCATCCCAACAAGAATCAAATCTCAATGATCTACCAAAAGAATGGAGAACTCATAGAGATCATCCTATCGATAAAGTAATTGGTGATATAAGTCAAGGTGTGACAACAAGACTAAATCTCAAAGATGCTTGCCTAAACATGGCGTTTGTCTCTCAAATTGAACCTTCCAAAGTTGATGAAGCCTTAGGCAATGACCAATGGATTATCGCTATGCAAGAAGAATTAAATCAATTTGAAAGGAATCAAGTTTGGGAACTTGTCCCTAGGCCAAGAAACAAACACATTATTGGAACAAGATGGGTGTTTAAAAACAAACTTGACGAAAATGGAATAATTGTTCGGAACAAAGCAAGGTTGGTAGCACAAGGCTACAATCAAGAAGAAGGAATAGATTTTGAAGAAAATTTCGCTCCAGTTGCAAGGTAAGAAGATATTCGTCTCTTAATTGCCTATACTTGCTCATTAAATTTTCAGCTTTTCCAAATGGATGTCAAAAGCGCATTCTTGAATGGATATATCAATGAAGAAGTCTATGCTAAGAAACCCCCGGGGTTAGAAGATTTCAAGAATCCATCTCATGTATTTAAATTGAGAAAAACTCTCTATGGGTTGAAACAAGCACCAAGGGCATGGTATGGTCGGTTAAGCAACTTATGCGAAAAAGGTTTTCAAAAGGGTAAAGTTGACAATAATTTGTTTATCAAAAAAATCAAAGATGACACTTTTCTAGCTCAAGTCTATGTTGATGATATCATTTTTGGATCTTCAAACCAAGAAATGTGTGAAGAATTTTCAGCAATGATGCAAGGAGAATTTGAGATGTCAATGATGGGTAAAATGAATTATTTTCTTGGACTTCAAATCAAACAATTAAAAAATGGAATCTTCATAAACCAATCCAAGTATTGCAAGGAACTCTTGAAAAGATTTGACATGGATAACTGTAAGGAAATGTCTACACAAATGGGTTCCGGTACATATGTTGATCAAGATGAATCAGGTGTTTCCATCGACATTACAAAGTATCGAGGTATGATTGGTTCCTTATTATATTTGACGGCAAGTCGTCCTGACATAATGTTTAGTGTTTGTCTATGTGCTCTCTTTCAAGCAAATCCAAAAGAATCTCATCTCACGGCGGTGAAAAGGATCATGAAGTATCTCAAAGGGACAACAAATGTCAGATTATGGTATCTTAAAGGTAGTGTTTACAACTTAGTTGGTTATTCTGACGCGGATTATGCAAGTTGTAAAATTGATAGAAAAAGCACAAGTGGTACTTTTCACATCCTTGGAAATGCATTAGTATCATGGGCCTGCAAGAAACAAGCATGTGTTACTCTTAGCACGGTCGGAGCAGAATATATTGCAGCGAGTAGTAGTTGCGCTCAAATTTTGTGGCTCAAACAACAACTTCGTGACTACAGACTCAATCTAGGATGCATTCCTCTACGGTGCAACAATACAAGTGCAATAAACATTACGAAGAATCCGGTCATGCATTCAAGAACCAAACACATAGATATACGACATCATTTCCTTCGTGATCATGTACTTCAAGGAGATGTTGAGGTGACATTTGTAGATAATCATAATCAACTTGCCGATATCTTCATTAAACCTTTGGCAAGAGAACCGTTTTACAAGATTCGACGAGAGCTTGGCATTCTTGATGAACACGACATATAAGGTGCTTTCTATCCTTGTTATGATTTTATATATTTGTTTTAACCATGCTATATGTGAATATATATGTTAAGAGGTGTTTAAGTATAAGAAAAATATGCTTTTGGTCATTTTTGGTTGATGCAAATCGATTGCACAATAGTGTAAATCGATTGCTCACTGAGTGTTTTTAATTTTGACATTTCTGTTTCAGTGCAAATCGATTGCACCATAAGTGCAAATTGATTGCACTCTGTACGTTTCAGTTTTATTTTGCTTCTGTTTTATGTGCAAATCGATTGCACCCACTCTAACCTGATTTTATGATAAAAATATTTGTTGGTCTAAATTCCTCTCATATTCCCAAGCTCATCTCTATTATTGAAAATCCAATTAAACTTCATTACATATAATACAACCCGCTCATTTCTATCTACTCACAAATCATATCCAAACTTCAGCTCATCAAACATCCTTCCCTCAAAAACCTAAAACCTTCTAAACCCTAGAAATACCTTACCCATGGCTTCAAGGAAAAAATGAAAGGTGTCAGCTTCAAAGAAAGGGAAGAAAGAGGTTGGTTCATCCTCTAAGAATCCATTAATTTCATCTCTCACTGAAGAACAAGAAGCAAGATTCACAAAGGATTTCCAAAGAAAGATAATGTCCAATCCTAAATATGGTATGCTATCATCCTTTCCCCGGGAATGTTTCTCTTTTCAAAATGATTTAACTGTTTATGGACTAGAACCATTAATTTCATCATTTGGTCCATATTATTCGGATCTAGTAAGAGTATTTTTCAGCAATTTAACTCCTCGCAAAGGCAAGATGGTGTCATATGTGTTGAGTACTCAAATCTCTCTAACCCCTGAGATTGTTGGTGATATTCTACATATTCCCTACACTGGAAGCTCTTTGTACAACCCTGAAAACGATGCATGGGATGACTACAGGAAAAAGGAATTATATTACAGCATTGGGAGATTAAGCGAAGCTGAATTCCATGCCAAAAGGATTCGTGGTCTAGGCGGAGTGATTCCCTCTAGAGACTCATGGAGTGCAGGTAACTTTTATATAGACGATCGACTATTTCATTATTTTATGGTCTATATTATGTTTCCACCGGCTGTAAACCACTACACTGTGATGGACCTGGAAATGCAGCTGATCTATGCAATAAAGAAAGGTATAAGTGTTAATTGGGCAAGGCTCATAATGGTTCATATGCTGAGAGTTTATGCAAAATCGAAATTTCTACCATATGCTTACTTTGTTACATTAATTATGGAAGAATTTGAAGTTGATTTTGTTGGGTTTGAGAAAGTCAATATAGATCCAAATCTGCATAAGATTTCAATCAAAAATGTTGACTCAAGAATGGATGTTCATTATAATCCAGAAACAAAAACTATAACTTACATTGGTGAAGATATGGTCGGTGATGAAGGAAACGATAAAGAAGTTGAAGGTGGTGAAGTTATACCTCCTCCACCTACCGCTCCCTCTGGGCCAAGAAATCAAGATCTTATGGATTTCATGTCTCAACAATTTGCTTCCATGAACACCAACATCAACACCCAATGGAATGCTATCAACGATTCTACAACAACCCGGATTAATGACTTCTGCATAGATATGAATCAACAATTTTCTTACGTTTACTCTCATCTTCACATTCCACCACATGACCCAAATAATCCATCTGCACCTCCACAACATTATACAAAACCTTCTCTACAACAAAAATTTCCAAATCAAGGATCTTGGTTCTATAACAACTGGGACATGAATCAACCATAAAGTTATGTCCAACTTTATTATGTCTACTATTTTCTGTTATGCCCTTGTTCAGTTATGCTACATTTTTTTTTGTTAAATTTCTTTATAATCGTTATGTTACCTTGTCTATGACTATTTGTGATGCATGAATAATTAAGTTTTTCTTGTTTTTTTTTCAATATTGATTTATTACTGTCCATTTTTTTGCATCTTTCCCTTCTTTTTTATAATGTCAAAGGGGGAGAAGGATGTGGTACTTTATGCTTGTATATTTCCCTGTCTTAATTTTTTAAGGTACTCTTCAACCAAGATGAACAAATTCAAAGGATTCCAACCTTCTCATACAAAGGGGGAGTTATGCATCTTAGGGGGAGAAGCTCTTTCCGGAAATTATAACGCATCAAGCAAGATCGTTTGTCATCATCAAAAAGGGGGAGAATGTAAAATCAAGCTTCTCAAATGCAATTTTATTTTGAGGAAGACAAACCATGATTGACAAAGAAGGAAAAGATTATTGATCAATCTAAAAGCATCTGTGGATAAAGTCATTGGTTCAAGCACTTAGAAAAATTTCAAGGTATAATAATAATACTTACTTTGAACTTAAGACATACATTCTCAATGGTCAAAAGAAATATTTTATATTGTCCAAATCCTTACTCAAGTTTTTCTAAGCTAAAAATCATTTTTCACTTGAGTGCAATCGATTTTCATATTAGAGAAATCGATTGCATGCTTCAATCTTTCAAAACATTTGCTACTGTTTCTAAGTGTAATCGATTTGCATGTTTATGCAATTGATTGCACTCAATCAATTTTTGCTACTGACTTCACATGCAATCGATTTACACTCTTGTGCAATCGATTGCATACTCAAAATATTTGAAATTCTAGCTGTTGAAACCCCATGCAATCGATTTATACCAAGGGTGCAATAGATTGCATGTTGCACGATTTTGAAAAACAGCAGCTTTGCACATGCTTGTTCATAACACCATTTAATGGAAACCTTTCACTCAATCTGGACAATTGTTCATGATTCATGTACAGAACTTTATGATGTTTCAAAAAGGTGCTATGAACATATAAATACTCATTTTCAAAATCATTTTAACACCTCTTCCAATTATATTTTCTTAGTTTTCAAAAATCAAACTCAAGCTGCTATACATTTTCATACACAAGTTTTCTGCACACTTTCACATATTGTTAACCAGAAAACTTTAAGCATTATATATCTTGAGTAGTTGTATACTATTATCATTGGAAGAGAAGATCAATTTATTGATTAAATCACTCAAAGTGATCATTGCTACTCAAACTCACTCAAATCAAATATTGCGACATACTTGCTTATTTTTCAGGATTGTTGGAAATAAGTTTAAGTGGTTTTATAAATTTTGTCTTTCTAGGATCGTTGGATACAAGTGAAGTCACTTTGAGAGGATTTTTCTCATTGTTGATATAGTGAAAATCCAAGAGGATTGTTCTTGGTTTTGGGTAGTTCTTGTTTAAGTTTGCCATAATAAGGAAATCTCTTTCATGTTGAAAGGGGACTGGAGTACTCTCGAACTGTGAGGGGAACCAGGATATATCGCTTGTGTCTCTTTATTTTTATGCACTTTACTCTTTCATAAACTCACCATAATCCAGAAAAATAATATCCATCGTCACTAAAACCAGAATTTTTTAAAGTACTTAATTCACCCCCCCCCCCCCCCCCCCCCCTCTTAGGCGCACTTCGTACTTACATCATGAAGAAGATGAATTTAAGTAAAGATCCAATCCCCTTGCCTTTGTGCTTGATCATATTTCTTCTTCTTCTTCTTCTTCTTCTTCTTCTTCTTCATCTTCTTCTTCTTCTTCTTCTTCTTCTTCTTCTTCTTCTTCTTCTTTCTTTTTGCTTTATTTTAATCATGGTATTACATTGTTTTCAGAGGATGACTTTGTATCATTTTTCTAACATGCACTACACCTAAATTGCTATTGTCTGGCCTCAGATAGTTATGACTTCTATATAAGTTTAATTATGATTGCTTAACATAGTGCTAAATTATCCTGAATCGGTTGATTAACAATTAACACTAACATTAACTCCATATTATTTTGTTAACTTTACTTTTTTTCACTTTTACATTAATTTCATTTAATTTCTTGCCATTTACTTTTGTGAGATTTAATTTCTTGCCATTTATCATTCAAGTCATTTATCATTTCATGTCATTTTTATCTTTTTCTTTATTTTGGTTGCTTGCCTTCAAAGGCTTTAAACATTAATAAATACAAAACTCTAACAAACTTGTAATGTGCTCTTGAGGACCTTTGACACTATCCCTTGCTTATGGAGTTTTAGATTTTGGAATTGAGACCATGGTTACTTTCCCTTAACTTGGAGTTCATCTGAGGCATTAATTTCATCTGATACTTTATGGTGCTTGAGACTTAGAATCATCTGGACCTTTTGTTTTATCTGAGACTTGACCATGATTTGAGACCTTGTGACCTTTATCTGAAATTTGTCATGTTCATATTCTCATTGTGCTTGATCAACTTATGGCTTAAATCTAAAGGGAAAGGAATGTTGGTTTTAAATAATGTTAAATGCTTGCTCTTCTTATGGTTAGTTCACTTTCACATACAAAGGCTTTCTCTTGGGCTACTTTATAATGAGACACGTTTATTTATTATCCTTTACTTTATGTTTTAGGATAGTCTCTTTGTCTCCTCCCCTTCTTTAATTTTCAAAATCTTCTCCCTATTTCAAAACTTCTTATTTTCAAACTTCACTTTTTTTCTTAAATAAACATTGACTTTGTCAAGCTATCTAGAAAATTTTTTTCTTAATAAATGCTAAAATAGTTAAAAATATTCAAACTCTTTTCAAAATCTCTAAAAATGACAAACCTCGTCAAACTTCTTTTTATGCCTTAGTGCATTTTTCTTTTCAAACCAAGCCTTTTTCCGAAAGAAAGGATATATGAGTCTATTATTTAAGTGATGCAAATTTCTATACTTCTACAGTATGTTGTGAAATTGATTGACATTTTACCACTCGAATGTTAAAACATGCTTGTTGAGTAAATCCAAGTAAAATTATCCATATCAAGATGATGAAAATGCTCATTTCCTCATACTTGTGGATAGTAAGTTGAGTTTTCCACTCGAATATGACATAATGTCTTTTTCACCTAAAAACAAACAACAAACAAAAATCTCTTTTAATAAACAAATGCAAGTGGTTCCTATAGAGTACCATAGATGTGAGCGGTGTTAATACCTTTTCATTGCATAACCAACCCCTGTATCTAAATCTCTCTTTTGTTTTGTTTCAAAACTTTTTGTGGGTTTTGTTAGCTTTTCCCTTTGGAAACAATAAAGCTCGATGATGACTCTTTCTTTTTCTGAGTTAAGTTAACCAATAGCCTAATCTCAATTTTCCTGCCGCGACATTTGACAACCTCCTCACATGGATTTACTAAAATTCAGTTGTGATGGAGAATTTAATCATGATACCCGTAGGTCGAGATACAATGGCATATTCAGAGACAAATGTGGAGAATTCAGCCTTCTTTTCTATGAAAATCTAATGCCTCTCTCTCCATTTACGCTGAATTCAAAGTTGTCATTTGAGCAATCCAAATTTCTTCATAGAATATTTGGTACTAACTCTGGATTGAGATCTATTCCCTCTTTGTGGTCCAGACTTTAACTAACCCCTCCATGATTTCCTAGAAGATTAGGAATCTTTGTAATGACTCCGAAAACATTATTGAAAATATGTCTTTTGTTTTATCCAATATTTATAGATAAGGGAATAGGTGTACAAATTATTTTGCTAATATAGACCATAAAACTAATTTTCTAACTTACTTTGAATCTTATCCCCTTGGATATTAGACAAGATTTTGTTAAAAAATAGGTTTAAACCAGAGTGATATTAATGTTATTTGTAACTAAAATGATGTTAATATTATTAATGATACGATTTAATAATAAAATATTATATTGAAAATCAACAAAAATAAATAATTTTGAGATAAAATTACTTTGTAAAGAGATCATTAATTTTGAGACTTACAAAATCTATTAATATGTACTCCCTGTATTCTAAATTAAATGACTTAGCCCTCAATCATTCTGCTCTTACATATCTCACTTTTGAGAAATTTTGAACGACTATGTCTATAATGACTCAAGTCCACTTAGCATCATTGTATCTCAATCCATTTTCTCTAGAACATACTGAACCTTTGTTAAATACTTAAACAAGCTTAGGCTAAGTGATGCACATGTCGATTCATACTAGTTAGGTCACAATGATATGGTATGTGGGAGAGGACATTCAATTGGGAGATCGGTTTAGATTTAGAGTAGAAAGTTGACTCAGTCTCGAGTAATATAACGAATATTTATAAGAATTACACAATTGAGGCTCAAACAAAGGAACAGAGCACTAAATGATCATAATTATGTAACAAATATAATGGTCAATGCCATGAAATTTAGATTAAAGGGTATAATCCCTACTAAAGGGTATAATCCCTACTACTTTTGTAATCATTTATAACTACGTCGATATAATCGGCCGAAGTAATATATGTTTATTAGACCACTTTCATTTATTTTTTTAAATCACATATAATCACAGTTAAAATAAATTATTATTGTGATACGTGAAGAGTGACATGTTTCGACTACCAACACATATAATTTTATTTTATTTCATTAGAAAAAAGGCGTGTTCCCTTAATTTTTATTTTTAAATAAAAATTCAACACATTTCACGACGGTCCAGATTAATAACTATGGTAAAATATTAAGACAATTCACCATGGTTCATTTTAACAACTATAATGAAATATATTATTTATATAAGATAACTTAATTCACTTCATAACATAATATGCTCAAAGTGAAACCCTATCTTTTTTCATCTTCTTTAAATCTCTCAAAACTCCACTATAAATTTACAAAACTTCGACACAATTTCTCCAACCAGTAAGAGTCAAGAAATTGTGTCATGAAACAAGTAGCTACCTCATATATTTATCTTTATTTTCCACAAATCTTTTAATGGAAAGGTACGTGTGTGAAACATTTTGATCTATGATGTTATTGTTTATGTTAAGGTAAGCGTTGTTTTTGTTGATATATGTTGTTTTTGTGTTATTGTAGATGTTTTTATTCGGTATTTGATATTTTTTAGGTATTTTGTTACTTTGTTAAGGTAAGTTTATGTTATTGTTGATAAATATTGTTATTTATGTCATTTTAGATGTTTTTTGAAGTATGTTTATGTTTTTGTTGAGGTATGTTATTTTTTTGTTAAGGTAAGTTGTTGTATTTTGTTGATAGATGATGTTGTTTGTTTTACTTTAGATGTTTTTACTACTACAAAAAACACTTTTATCTCAATTGAAAAATATATTTTATCTCGATTTCAAAGGAGAAATAATGAAGGGTGTTATAAAAGTTTACACTTTTACCCCCAGTTTTCTTAAAACCAAAGTGTATTGTACATGGTTTCGAGCCCAACAACTGCAACTTCGTATTTATATAAAAACAAATAACTTTACATGTCGGTTTTAACAATAACCGAAGTGAATATATATATTGTTAGTACCATGTTTATTGGATTGGCATAATTTTTGCTAAAACATGATTTGTCATAACAGGTTTGTTGTTATTTTATTTTTTAGCCAGATGTCGAAGACAATGTCATGACATCTTGGTCTGGTGCAATAGGTTATGCTGTTTGATTTATTCTTGAAAGTTTTAAAATGATTCTGTGAGATTCCTTTTGGTTTTTCTCACTAATTTTTCGCAAGTCAAGGATTCTTAAATCTAGAACAAATAATATCTCCAACTGTGCACAGGTTGCTAAATTTGGTTGATTGAGACTAATTAGGAAACATTGTGTTTTGTTTCAAGATTTATGGAGATTTTCATGCACAGATTTGTGCATCCCTTAGCATGGACACCAACGAAAGTTTAGGCGCACCTGCAAGGCCCAAGAGTTGCTAAGGAGTATTTAAAGAAACTACCTAGACCTAATATCATTAAGAACTTTGTAAAAAAACAGGGGAAGCCAAATTTTCTTAGTTTTGGGTTTGAGGGTTCTCAAAGAAGTTTCTTTTTTATTTTGTACGTCCTCATGTATCGCTGATACATTTTAGTTGACTGATTGTGCTTGACAGCTTGTCAAATTATTGTTCTCCTCGAAATTGTGAAGCCAGAGTTGAGTATTGTTCTTAGTGAAGCTTTTCAAAAAACTAAGTATTTCTAATTTGGAAGTATGTTATTCTTATTTTTGGTTTCTTGAGATATTTCTTGGGACTGGGATTGTTTGTTTATCACTACGGTGATTGGATGTGGGATGGAGATTTCCCATATCTTGGAGGTGCCTAGGTAGAAGTTGCACCGGGTAGAGATTATGCAAGAAGTTGTAAACGGGGAAGTTTAACTTTGAACCAGTACTGCTGAAAGTGGATTTCCTTCTTGGCTTGGTAGCTCCCAGAGTAGGTGAATTTGCAGTGAACTGGGTTAACATATCAATGTGTTCCTTTATTTCTGCAAGTTTTAAAATTCTACATTACTATTGTCTTGTTGTTGTTCTATCAGCAGATGTCATAACATCTATCCCGACATTGTGTTTGTATGTTGAGACATTTGTCTTGATATTTATATTGTGTGTGCCAGGATTTCAATTGGCATCAGAGCAAGCACCCTATTCTGCTTATTGGGTGAGCTTCAGCGAAAAAATCTTCTCGCACTATGGACGAAGAAGGGGGATATTGCAATAGGCCACCTCTTTTGGATGGCACAAATTATGACTGGTGGAAGATTAGAATGATGTATTTTCTAAAATCCATGGACTTGAAAGCATGGAAGGTTTTCTTGAAAAGATGAGATCCTCCTAGTCTGAAATACAAAGAGGGGAATATATCCTTAAAACCAGAGGATGACTGGTATGAAGATGAGGAAAGATTGGCTAGTGGAAACTCCAAGGCTTTGAATGCTTTATTAAATGGAGTAGACAAAAATGTCTTCAGAATGATCAATACATGTACCTTGGCCAAGGATGCTTGGGAAACTCTCAAGACAACTCATCAAGGTACATCCAAAGTAAAAATGTCAAGGCTTCAGCGTCTCACTACTAAGTTTTAAAATCTAGAGATGAATGATGATGAAAGTTTTCAGGATTTCCATATGAAGATTCTTGAAGTTGAAAATGCATCAAGTCTCTTGGGAGAAAAAATGTCAGAAGAAAAACTGGTCAGGAAGATTCTTAGGTATTTGCCTAGGATATTTGACATGAAGAAAATAGATATTAGAAAGCTCAATACGTCATAAGTATGAAAATGGATGAACTCATTGGATATCTACAAGTAATTTAATTAAAGATGAGTGAATGATCTGAGAAGAAGAACAAAATTATTGCCATAATTCATGACTCTGATGCAGGTATGTCAAAAGGAACTATGCTTCTTGGAAATATACTTAATCAATTGTTAAACATGATAGGATCAGAACTAGATGTTAGGAACATGTCTTCTGACATTTTGAAAGGTGGAGATGCTAGAAGTGTGGAAACTGCAAAGAATTTAGGTTTGACTGGTAGGTGTATGTGATGCGGTGGGAAGAGAACTGACTGTTTTTGGAATACTGGTTCGTGTTTTGCGTTTGTTTTCGCAAAATGTCGCGGTAAGCAAGAGTCGCCACCGTCTTTTATTTTATCCAACAAGGAAAGGAAAAAAGCACAGAAAAATTCCTTTTTTCGAGATGTTTCTCGGGTCCGGGGGGTAGACTATAGAAAGGGAAGGTGTTAGCACCCTTTCTATCTGTGGTTATCCACGGGATCTTAGGTACTTTCTCAAAGTATTTTCAAATTTTGCTTTTCTTTGTATATGTGGGTTTGAAAGAAGTTTTTGTTTGAAAGGAGTGTAAGTGCGAAAAGTTTTGTTTTGTTTTAGAATGAGCAAGTACTTAAGAACCATCTACCTACTCGAAAAAGGAATTAATCTGTGCTAATGTCCTTTAGACAATGCTATCCCACTATTGAGGAGTAGGTAGCATTGTTTTTGGAGTTTAAGGGTCAATTCGATTAAGGGACGTGTGGTCACTAAAGCAATATTAGGACGCCTTAGCGGTAACCCCAATGTCTTAGATCATTTTTCCGAGGCAACCGTTTCGAGGAAACTTATGATCTTTGGACAAGAGGGCGACCTCTAAAACTTCCTATACTTAATGACAATGTTCGAAGGCAACCAAGTGAGGTGTACCCTAAGAGTGCGCATGTGCGAGTGTTTTATTTCGGTTAATTTTATCTTTGTACATGTCATGGGTGAGCTATGTTGATTTTAAGTTCATACATTTGATATTGTCATGCATTCCCTATTATCAAACATCTAACAGTGTATAGTTGCGGAATTTAAATTGCGGAAATTAAATCTAAACTATTACAAGGCGTCGGGTATTTACATCGCCAAAAACAACCCTTGAAAATTTAAATTGCGGAAAATAAAATAAAGCGATAAAAATGTCCTAATTAAAAGCTATTACAAACCGGAGGCAAGTACATTAATATGATAAAAATAAACAAACGCGTGCGGGAAATTAAATCGAGCGCAAACTTCAAGGGTTTTGACCCTTTTTGTTAAAGAAAAGATTTTTTGTTTGCTTTTGAATTTTAAGAAATAAATAATCTAAGTTAATTATTAAACTACATTAAATTAATTAATTAATGAAAATAAATATTTTTGGGTTTTTTGATATTTAAAGAAAGAAAATAAAATTTGATTAAAGTTAATAAAAACCTAATTGTCTACATTAATTTTAATTATTGCAAAAAATAAATTAAAGTCATTCCTAATTAGACTAAATTAATTAAATTAATATTTATTTACAAAAATAAAGTGCTGAATTTAATTTTAATTAATAATTTTTTTTTTTTTGGTTTTTGATTTTATGAGGAAAAAGTTTTAATTGGTTAGTTTAAATAAAAAATAATAATTAAACAAAACAAATAAATAAAATGAAAAGTAGAGAGAGTTAGAGATTTGAGCCTGTAAGGAGGTGTAAAGAGCATTCCTGAGCCCGGATCTTCGAAAGCTTCATACTCTAACTATAGTGTTTTTTTATTCTTGCGTGGAACCTATGATTCAACCATCCATAATTGTTCTATATAAACTCAAACAAACGTTAACATACCATAAAATGTGATTTAAATTAGAGATTCGAAATTTAAAATTTTACCAAACCGGTGGGTGTGCTAGGCGTGTGATGGATTGCTCTTGGGCCTTGTAAGACTCATGAGGACTTCAAGAGGATGGTTTGAGGCTTGATGTCAATTGCGAGAGGCTGGAACCTCGAGATATGACTTGCACCAATTCTTTGATTTCTGGAGAGCTTTTTGAAGAGCTTTTAGAGAACTTTTTGAAAAGCTTTTTGAGAGCATTTTAGAGAGGATTTTCGTTTCTTTCAAGCTTGTATGGCTCTATATTTATAGAGGAGAATGAGGAGACAAGAAAGCATGGAAAAAATCTCCCTCATAATGTTGTGTTTTAAGACCATGATCAAGATTTGAAAAAAATGCCATATTTGATGATTCTCCATTATTAAACCTTCCAAATTTGATTTGATTTAATCTTTTTGCACATGATTAGGCTTGATACGAATTTGATGGTGGTGCTAGCTGTAAACAAAGCCTAAAACAATCAAAAAATCAAGAGTTATTAATTATTTGGATTTTCTATGATTTTATTTGATTTAAAATGAATAAATTCAATTAAAAATAAAATTAAATAATAAAAATGAAATATGGGCTCATGGCTGAAGCTAGGACACTTGGGCAACTATGAAAGCTCAAATAAAGTGGAAAAGAATGGGCCCATTTGACAAAATTTGATGTTTTGGGGATAGTTGACTTTTGGTAATTTTGCAAAAAAAGTCCAACTTCAACAATGCATAACTTCTTCAATTTTGAACTTTTGGAGGTGTACTTTGACTTTGTAGAAATCTTGAGATGTCCTCTAACCAACCCTTTTTGTCTCATATCATTTTGATGTTCCATGCTCAAGTTATAAGCTTTGGGAAAAAGGTGTTTTTGTTGACTTTCAAAAATAACCTATAATGTCCAAATTCATAACTTCTTGTGAGTGCATTATTTGATCTTGGGGTGTGAATATGGATTGTAGTAAATTGCATCCTATTCAAAATGAGCTTTTGATGGGTCATTTCTCATAAAGTATAAGAACTTTATGCTTGGTCAAAGTTGAGTTGACTTTTCCTACAAAACCCTAATTTAGCAACTTTTGAATCTTGATGAATCTTGAGCAATCCTTGATGAATCATGATCAACCCTTGATCAAATGATGAATTATACTTAAAAATGAGAATGTTGACAAAAAATCTTGAGGTTTGACTGTTTGTAGGTCACAGTTGACTTTTGCCCTAGCAAAGTCGATTTTTGGGCCTCTTGAGCAATTGACTGACCAAACTTTCTCTGCAAGGCTTGAAATTTGACAGGGATGAACTTGAGAACATATTAGGACATTGGGTATAATTTTAGGTCATTTGTATGTAAGTACCTTGATGCAACACAAAACCCTAATTTTGAATTGACTGCCTTAGGAGATGATTTGACTGTCCAACTCTTGAGCTATCTTTGAGCAACTTGGGAGTTATTCTTGAAATGTCTTGAGAAATATGGGAGGGATAATTTTGGGGTAAATTAGTTTCCCCTGTTCAATTTTCTTAAACCTGAGGATATAGATTGGCTTTCGAGCCTTTCGTGATCCGAAGGTGGAAGATAATTGAACACTAGAGTGCCCAGAAATTTGCACTCGCATGGTGTAGTATCAGCATTGTGATGTCGGGAATGGGCTTACAGATGCCATTTGGAGATTGTTGGTAGGAGGATGGTTTTACAGATGCCATCTGCAGGAGTATCGATCGCATAAGAGATTCCTTAGTGATAACTTGTATACCTGTTGTTGTAGAAGATTCCGCTGGGTAAGCCTAACTTTTGTTGAGATTTAGGAACTTGCCTGTACTTCAACTGAGAGAATGCCTCGGTTGAGTCTATAGAACTTGTCTATAATTCAATTGGGGGGAAACATCTTTATCAAGATCTAGGAACTGTCTGGTCTTCAACGTAGTATACCGTTGAAATTAGAGAACTCGTCCACACTATGACGGGGAAAAACATCAAGATCTAGGAACTGACTAGTGCTCAACGTAGTATACCGTTGCGGTTATAGCACTCGTCCATACTATGACGTAGGAAAACATCTTCATCAAGATCTAGGAACTGTCTAGTCTTCAACGTAGTATACCGTTGAAATTAGAGAACTCGTCCACACTATGATGGAGGAAAGCATCAAGATCTAGGAACCGACTAGTGCTCAACATAGTATACCGTTAAGGTTATAGCACTCATCCACACTTTGAAGTAGGGAAACATCTTCATCAAGATCTAGGAACTGTCTCGTCTTCAACGTAGTATACCGTTGAAATTAGAGAACTCGTCCACACTATGACGGAGGAAAACATCAAGATCAAGGAACTGACTAGTGCTCAACATAGTATACCGTTGAGGTTATAACACTCGTCCATACTATGACGTAGGGAAACATCTTCATCAAGATCTAAGAACTGTCTGGTCTTCAACGTAGTATACCGTTGAAATTAGAGAACTCGTCCACACTTCGACGGAGGAAAACATCAAGATCTAGGAACCGACTAGTGCTCAACATAGTATACCGTTGAGGTTATAACACTCGTCCACACTTTGACGTAGGGAAACATCTTCATCAAGATCTAGGAACTGTCTGGTCTTCAACGTAGTATACCGTTGAAATTAGAGAACATGTCCACACTATGACGGAGGAAAACATCAAGATCAAGGAACTCACTAGTGCTCAACGTAGTATACCGTTGAGGTTATAGCACTCGTCCATACTATGACGTAGGGAAACATCTTTATCAAGATCTAGGAACTGTCTGGTCTTCAACGTAGTATACCGTTGAAATTAGAGAACTCGTCCACACTTTGACAGAGGAAAACATCAAGATCTAGGAACTAACTAGTGCTCAACGTAGTATATCGTTGAGGTTATAGCACTCGTCCATACTATGACGTAGGGAAACATCTTCATCAAGATCTAGGAATTTTCTGGTCTTCAACGTAATATACCGTTGAAATTAGAGAACTCGTCCACACTATGACGGAGGAAAGCATCAAGATTTAGGAACTGACTTGTGCTCAACGTATTATACCATTGAGGTTATAGCACTCGTCTATACTATGACGTAGGGAAACATCTTCATCAAGATCTAGGAACTGTCTGGTCTTCAACGTAGTATACCGTTGAAATTAGAGAACTCGTCCACACTATGACGGAGGAAAACATCAAGATTTAGGAACTGACTAGTGCTCAACGTAGTATACCGTTGAGGTTATAGCACTCGTCCACACTTTGACGTAGGGAAACTGTCGAGATTAGGAACCTTATCTGAAATTCAACCAAGGATAATTCAAATGAGATTTAAGAGCCGGTCAGGTCTTCGACTAAGCTGGGAACTTAATTGCATCTTTCCTGAAAGGTAAAGGTCATTCATATGCAATGCCTGAGATGGATCAAGCAATGATGTTCTCAACATAAATGAGATTGTATGGTATGATGCGCATATGCATGTATCATGATGTATGAAAATGTGATGTTTTAGCTGGGGAAAATAAATCCCGGAGCTTCTGGAGAATAAAGTTGAGTTCTTCATTTCCGCTGGGGATGATGAACGAAGGTGATAAATTTGCAGGAGAGGATAACTCCGTTGGGGAATTACTCTGTGGGGAAGAGATATTCTGCTGAGGATTTTAACGATAAACTCCTTTGGGGATTCCGCTGATAAACTCCACTGGGGGTTTCAACAATAAACTCCGCTGGGGATGGATTATCGTTGCCGGTGATATTAAATCTGTTGAGGATTGAATTCCTGTTTGTGAAAGGAAAGAACTTCGCTGGGGATGATCTTTCGGTTGCAACTTGCTGGGGATAACCCTGTTAGACTCTTGTGGGGATAATCCTTTGAACTTGGATGGGGAGATTTATTTTTGTACTCCGTTGGGGATAAACTTCCAGAGTCTACTAGGGATAATGCTTCAACTCTGTTGGGGAAACTTTTTCAGATCATGCTGGGAAATATTGACTCCACTGGGGGGTATCTTGTATTCCGTCGGGGAATATTCTTATACTTCGCTGGGGAATATTAAGACTGTCGGGGATACTCTTATGCTTGCTGGGGAATATCTTTATACTCCACTGAGGAATATTAAGACTTTCTGGGGATACCAAACCTTTTTAGCGCTGATGGTGGACGAACTCTTCTTGGGGAGAGTATTGCTGATTTGTTCACAGTTGCAAGTCTCAGCTGGGAGAGCTACCATTACTTGTCTTACTTTGCGGGGAGTGAAGGTATCCTGGCCATATTCTCCAGCTGAATCTACTTTTGTACCTGGTGGATAGAGCAACTGTACAGCTTGGACAATTCTTATTGCCCCTGTTTTTGCGGGAGAAGGTGCCTGTGGAGGCCCTGTGGATCGAGTATTATCCCCACCTATGAGGTGCTTGGTATCTTTCGGTCAAAATGACAAGTCTTCTTCTGGTATGCCAGTGACGAGATGACGAGACATAGTCATACGCTTTGATCCCTAATTTTTACCTGAACCGCCCTTTCGGGTTTTCAGTCCACTGGGATACCCTTTTTTGCCCAAGCCGCCTTTTCAGGTTTTCGACTTGTCGGGTGTACAAAATTTTCATTTTCATCCCTTATTTTTGCCCGAACCCTTTTGGTTCGCCGGGAAGCCCTTATTTTTGCCTAGGCCAGTCAACCTAGCGGGTCTTTGATTATGCGTAGTATCTTTTTTGGCTATGTCCAAGCTCTCATAGTGTAGGGAGTTGTCACTGTCAGTAGTGTTGTGTTGCCATACTACCAGAAGATCTTCGTTTGATCATGCAAGATTCGTTGCGGGAATCCATGTCTAATGCCCCAAGTGACTCAGATGGAGATTTGCCCCTGGCTATTTGGCATTTTGAGAGATTCCTTGAATCTTGACTTGACTTCCCCAGATGATGGACAATGATCATGTCTGCCCCTTGGTTGGAAGTGTTTCTTCCACTTGAGGTGACCCTTTTTATTGAAAAGGTTTTTTGTTCACTAGACATTCGTCGTGCGAATTTCTCTGTTGTTTGAACAACTAGTCATATGCAAACAATGTTATTTTAAGAATGCAAAGCTTATGTCTGTCTTTTGAAATTTTTGAAAATGCATTTTTCCAGTAAAACAGGCAATTTTTTGTAAAATGTGATGTCAACTCAGGATTTACAGCAAGCCCTACAGGAGTCAGGATATCTTTTGTAACAGTATGCTTTTGGACTAACCCATGCTTCAGCTAGGACTTTTTAAGGGTTATAACGTGGCTTGGTTCACGGTTTAAGAAACAAAGGATAAAGGCTCAAATTTTATTTGTACCCACCCGTTCTTCGTGATGTTCTTCGATCCTAAACTCAGCTAATCGTGCATTAGATCTTGTTTGAGTCTTTGCTCTGATATACCAGTGATGGTTCGGATACTGACCATTTATTTTGAACAGGCAGTCATTTTGTTGAGAGTTTGTAGGATCTCTTTCTTTTTGATTTTATTATCCCTGTCTTTTGCCTGAACTGTTTCTTTTTGTGATTACAGTCAGCGGGATGCCCCAGTTTTTCTTAAGTCTCATTCACAGGTTTTGACTTAATGGGCTTTTATTTCTGAGAGATAACGATTGCCTGTCCTGACGATTATAAGGAACCATCACCGTCTCCTGTTTTGGAAGGACGTCTTCGATGCCATTCATTGTGCATCTGAATTAACTGAGAAAACTACCCTACCCCAGGTTGTGATTAAGGGTTTTAATTTGTGAAAAGAAAAACTCCAACTTATTTGGCTCAAAAGGGTTGACTAGGGATTATCTTCCTTATAACTCCACTGTTTAGGATTTGAAACAATACATGTACATCGTCAGCGGGGTCTGTTCAAAAGCATACTGCAGATTTTGATATCATTTTCGTCATCCTCCCTCTAAAGGCCTAAAAAATATTTTAATCGAGAGTTGATCATCACAAAAAATGAAAGAAATTTGAATATCATGAAATACGAATGGATTAATTTTAAACAAACATATGCAATTCATTGGTAAAGTAATAAAGTTTGACATGAATAAATGTTCGAACAATCAAAAGAAAATTACAGCTTGAAAATTCTAATGAGCAAAAGTCTCTTAGTTCGAACTAGTCATTTCAGGTGGAGAACCCTCAGCGAAAGATTTTCATCTCGCCATCTGGCATGAATTCCAGCACTCTTCTGTCAATCAAGTCCTGGATCTTGTTTTTCAAAGCCCAACAGTCGTCGGTGTCATGTCCAGGACTATAGGAGTGGTATACACAAAATGCGTCGGGGTGATAGCCAAGAGCAGTGGTATTGGGATTCCGAAGAGGATCCTTTAAAGGAATCAGATTGACCTCCAACAAGCGTTTCGGTATTAGAGATGATGGTATATTAGTCTCAGAGAAATGTCTTCCAGATGTATTTTGCTTACGCCGATTACCCCGTTGACACTGGCGAGGTTGTTGCTGGGCTTGTGACCCTGAAGCAAGCTGGAGAGCTTTTCCCTTGTCTTCTTGTCTCAAAGGAGGTTGAATGATGACTTGATCTTCAACCCTAGTTGTTTTCCCCACTTGGTTATTTTGAAGTAGTTTGTCGACGAGGACCCTGAGCTCTTCTTGTCTTTGAGCCAGGTCTTGAATGAGAGCCATCTGGCCCACCAGCTGTCCCATCATCTGGATCTTCATTGTTGCCAACTCAATTTGTAGCCCTTCCAACTGATCATTCCTGATGCCGCCTGGATTCCCTAGGACCAAGCCGCTTGTGAGGAGAGCTTTTATTTCTTCCTGCCCCTGGGATAGGTTCAAGAACATTTCTTGAAGTTGAGCATTTTGAGCCTGGATATCTTCGACAATTCTCTCTAGGGCCATCTCTACTGAAATAAACAGTAGGAGAATAAGGAAACCTGAAAGGGAAAACATGTCATGATGTGGATGCATGTTATGTGGATGCATGTTTTCAAGAATCTCTCGGGGTAAACAAGAAACTTGTTAGAATTTGAATTTTGCAGCTTTGATTGAAGAAACTTCATGTTGTTAAGAGTCCTTCTTCAAGAGTCAAGCTCACCATATCGAGTGGGTTATAGCCCCTGACTCAAGTTATCGTGTTTTGATTTCTAGACAACCTTGGCTAGAGGAAAATAAATCCCCTTTTCCCCTTGCTAGACATTTGATTTACCATAACCTGCATCACAAACCCTTGAGATCCTTGAAATGGTTAAGGAAATGTTAAGGCATGATGTTATGATGTGTATGCTATGCGTTTAAGAAAAAGTGTGAAGTGATGTAAGTGAACCCTGCAATAAATCCAAATTATTGGATAAGGACTGTAAAAAAACCTGCAAGGAACTCATGTTGTCAGATGACAAGAATGTGCAAGTAGTTCAAGTTTGAAGGCACACAAGTCACACAAATAACCTTAAGTTTAGGCTGGCATGGAGTTTAGGTATTACCCTCTTTCAGTTTAGTTGGTTCAAACTTGTCCTAAAAATAGTAACCGGGTTCTAGAGGATCTCCATATCACTGACTACCCTCGATCGGTCATAATTCCAGTTTAGCAACCTTTTCTTGCAGCCGGAATCATCGCGAGAGTTTATTCTCAATGAGTGTAGCATACTGCTACTGTTCTATGGCCAAGTTGGTCAATTTAAAGGTTCTAAGGTCAGTTGGTGCTTAATGACCCCTTAGAAGACCCATATTCTCCTCATTCTAACACAAGGGATATCGGTACACACTAAGTTACCACACCAATGTAGCTACTGCTTCAATCGTATCGGTCTACGCCGTACAGTTCCCTCACAGTTTATTGCTACTTACCTAAAGGGTATCCCCCAGATCCGGGTTAGGATCTATAGAACTCCGATACAAGCCCACAAATATAAAGCATACAAAGCACACAATTGAAAACACAATGATCTAATCCTAAGGTACACCCCACTTATCATTGAAATCCCCAGCAGAGTCGCCAGTTCTGTGATGCGGTGGGAAGAGAACTGACTGTTTTTGGAATGCTGGTTCGCATTTTGCGTTTGTTTTCTCAAAATGTCGCAGTAAGCAAGAGTCGCCACCGTCTTTTATTTTATCCAACAAGGAAAGGAAAAAAGCACAGAAAAATTCCTTTTTTCGAGATGTTTCTCGGGTCCGGGGGCTAGATTATAGAAAGGGAAGGTGTTAGCACCCTTTCTATCTGTGGTTATCCACGGGCTCTTAGGTACTTGCTCAAAGTGTTTTCAAAATTTGCTTTTCTTTGTATTTGTGGGTTTGAAAGAAGTTTTTGTTTGAAAGGAGTGTAAGTGCGAAAAGTTTTGTTTTGTTTTAGAATGAGCAAGTACTTAAGAATCATCTACCTACTCGAAAAAGGAATTAATCTGTGCTAATGTCCTTTAGACAATGCTATCCCACTATTGAGGAGTAGGTAGCACCGTCGTTGGAGTTTAAGGGTCAATTCGATTAAGGGACGTGTGGTCACTAAAGCAATGTTAGGACGCCTTAGCGGTAACCCTAATGTCTTAGATCATTTTTCCGAGGCAACCGTTTCGAGGAAACTTATGATCTTTGGACAAGAGGGCGACCTCTAAAACTTCCTATACTTAATGACCACGTTCGAAGGAAACCAAGTGAGGTGTACCCTAAGAGTGCGCATGTGCGAGTGTTTTATTTCGGTTAATTTTATCTTTGTACATGTCATGGGTGAGCTATGTTGATTTTAAGTTCATACATTTGATCTTGTCATGCATTCCCTATTATCAAACATCTAACAGTGTATAGTTGCGGAATTTAAATTGCGGAAATTAAATCTAAACTATTACAAGGCGTCGGGTATTTACATCGCCAAAAACAATCCTTGAAAATTTAAATTGCGGAAAATAAAATAAAGCGATAAAAATGTCCTAATTAAAAGCTATTACAAACCGGAGGCAAGTACATTAATATGATAAAAATAAACAAACGCGTGCGGGAAATTAAATCGAGCGCAAACTTCTAGGGTTTTGACCCTTTTTGTTAAAGAAAAGATTTTTTTGTTTGCTTTTGAATTTTAAGAAATAAATAATCTAAGTTAATTATTAAACTACATTAAATTAATTAATTAATGAAAATAAATATTTTTGGGTTTTTTGATATTTAAAGAAAGAAAATAAAATTTGATTAAAGTTAATAAAAACCTAATTGTCTACATTAATTTTAATTATTGCAAAAAAGAAATTAAAGTCATTCCTAATTAGACTAAATTAATTAAATTAATATTTATTTACAAAAATAAAGTGTTGAATTTAATTTTAATAAATAATATATATCTTTTTTGGTTTTTGATTTTATGAGGAAAAAGTTTTAATTGGTTAGTTTAATTAAAAAATAATAATTAAACAAAACAAATAAATAAAATGAAAAGTAGAGAGAGTTAGAGATTTGGGCCTGTAAGGAGGTGTAAAGAGCATTCCTGAGCCCGGATCTTCGAAATCTTCATACTCTAACTATGGTGTTTTTTGATTCTTGCTTGGAACCTATGATTCAACCATCCATAATTGTTATATATAAACTCAAACAAACGTTAGCATAGCATAAAATGTGATTAAAATTAGAGATTCGAAATTTAAAATTTTACCAAACCGGTGGGCGTGCTAGGCGTGTGATGGATTGCTCTTGGGCCTTGTAAGACTCATGAGGACTTCAAGAGGATGGTTTGAGGCTTGATGTCAATTGCGAGAGGCTGGAACCTCGAGATATGACTTGCACAAATTCTTTGATTTCTGGAGAGCTTTTTGAAGAGCTTTTAGAGAACTTTTTGAAGAGCTTTTTGAGAGCTTTTTAGAGAGGATTTTCGTTTCTTTCAAGCTTGTATGGCTCTATATTTATAGAGGAGAATGAGGAGACGAGAAAGAATGGAAAGAATCTCCCTCATAATGTTGTGTTTTAAGACTATGATCAAGATTTGAAAAAAATGCCATATTTGATGATTCTCCATTATTAAACCTTCCAAATTTGATTTGATTCAATCTTTTTGCACATGATTAGGCTTGATACGAATTTGATGGTGGTGCTAGCTGTAAACAAAGCCTAAAACAATCAAAAAATCAAGAGTTATTAATTATTTGGATTTTCTATGATTTTATTTGATTTAAAATGAATAAATTCAATTAAAAATCAAATTAAATAATAAAAATGAAATATGGGCTCATGGCTGAATCTAGGACACGTGGGAAACTATGAAAGCTCAAATCAAGTGGAAAAGAATGGGCCCATTTGACAAAATTTGAAGTTTTGGGGATAGTTGACTTTTGGTAATTTTGCAAAAAAGTCCAACTTCAACAATGCATAACTTCTTCAATTTTGAACTTTTGGAAGTGTACTTTGACTTTTTAGAAATATTGAGATGTCCTATAACCAACCCTTTTGGTCTAATATAATTTTGATGTTTCATGCGCAAGTTATAAGCTTTGGAAAAAAAGGTGTTTTTGTTGACTTTCAAAAATGGCCTATAATGTCCAAATTCATAACTTCTTTTGAGTGCATTTTTTGATCTTGGGGTGTGAATATGGATTGTCGTAAATTGAATCCTATTAAAAATGATCTTTGGATGGGTCATTTCTCATAAAGTATGAGAAAGTTATGCTTGGTCAAAGTTGAGTTGACTTTTCCTACAAAACCCTAATTTAGCAACTTTTGAATCTTGATGAATCTTGAGAAATCCTTGATGAATCATGATCAACCCTTGATCAAATGATGAATTATCCTTCAAAATGAGAATGTTGACAAAAAATCTTGAGGTTTGACTATTTGTAGGTCACAGTTGACTTTTGCCCTAGCATAGTCGATTTTTGGGCCTCTTGAGCAATTGACTGACCAAACTTTCTCTGCAAGGCTTGAAATTTGACAGGGATGAACTTGAGAACATATTAGGACATTGGGGAGCATTTGAGGTCATTTGGATGTAAGGACCTTTATGAAACACAAAACCCTAATTTTGAATTGACTGCCTTAGGAGATGATTTGACTGTCCAACTCTTGAGCTATCTTTGAGCAACTTGGGAGTTATTCTTGAAATGTCTTGAGAAATATGGGAGGGGAAATTTTGGGGTACAACAGTGTAAACCTAATATGAATTCTTGTGATAAGGATCTTACCTGTAAAGAAATAGTAAGTCTCTACAAAGATCTTTGTGTGAAGAGTGAAGAATTGTGTAAGTTAAACGATGCCCAAAAGAAATCCATGGCTCAACTTCAAGAGGAGAAAGAAAAAATTCAAGCTACAAATTTTGAACTTGAAGTGAAGGTAACATGGCTAACTTCTAAACTAGAGAACATGACAAATGGATCTAGTGGACTTAATAAAGTTGTTCAAATAAATGAAGGAGGCAAAAAATTCATTAGTATATGGTTTACCTATCAGTCCTTAAATGATAAAGGAAAACCTTCGGTGAAAAAACATGATGTTGATGCTAAAATAGACATGCCAGACCCAATGTTGCAGCAAACAGCCAAGGGCCAAAAACTTCTCAACAGAGTAGTTGTTCACGCCTGGAAATGTCACTATTGCGGGAAGTATGGTCATATAAGACCTTTCTGTTACAAGTTATATGGATACTCTAAACGGGTTAAAAAGAAGGACTGAAAATGGAAAGATAAAGGCGTTAACACTTCTCTCTTTGCCAAAGTTCATGACAGAACTTCAACTGACAAAGTCTATGTTAAACCTCAGTCTGGAGGATATCACTCGAATGTCATAAGAGATGTCTGGAATTGGGACTATGATTACTTGAGTTACACGAATAGAGTAAACTGTGTTACTTAATATAACAACTCAAAGAAATGTGAGAACCTTTATCTGCTCATCAATAAGGTGTCAAGGGGTAAAGTAAATGCTATTTAAAATATGGTCACAGTGAAAAATCTTTAAAATAAATTTACTAAGGGACTATGGAAATCAGAAATATGGAGATATCCAATGGGTAATTTTGTCGCTCATCAGTTATTGGTATATAAGAAATCATTGACATCATTTCAATACTTTGATTTATCCAGGATAATACGTGACTTAAACCCCATAACCTACTTCACTATTCAAAATTCCTATTCCTTTGGTTTTCACTGCAACCACCATTTCTTTAGTTCCAAAATTTTCATACTTAAGTATTCTCTCTCAAAGTTTCATAATCCCAGTATGTTTAACACAAAAGATATGTCCAGTGACACTCTCTATATTGCTGGAACTATTGATGGCTTGTCGAATGAAATTCTTGATGTTTCCCTTCTGTCGATTATTCCTGTTGGAACTCTGAAGAAGACAAGGATGAAGACTCTTGCAGGAAGAAGAAGACCCCAATGTATTGATGTAAGTAACCCTACTATACCTGAAGGAAAGGTCGCTGAAGAAATTGAAGAATGGAAAAACACAAGAAAAGGGGGGTTGAATTGGGATTTTTATTACTTAAATAAAATAACCTGTTGGTTATCCTGGTTCGTTTGAACTCAAACTACTCCAGTCCACCCGCCAAGGTGATTTCGCCTCTCTCAACGAGGTCTTAATCCACTAATCAATATTGATTACAAAACTACTATGGCAACCGTCAAAGTCTTCTTGAGTATAAACCACAAGCTGGTTTCCTCAAGGAATTTCTCTAAACAAAATTTGAATAAAAGTGTACATGAATGTTTTCTAATAAAACAGTATCACAAGTGATGTTTTACACAGTTTGAATTTTGAAAATTTAAGGATGAAAAAGATAGCTTTGTTATTGTGCATGAAAAATCGTAAATAATTTATCCTTTAAACTTTGTTTAAATAGGTGAAGAATGTATGAGCTTTTGGAATGTTGATCAATGACAATTAAAGGGCTTTCCAAAAATAAAGATCCTTGTTCCCTTCCAGCAGTTACTTTTGAAATGGTAATAATTGATTTGTAATGCTTCAGAACATGCTTGCTTCAAAATATGAAAGTATATGTTACTTCTTTCCAGAGCTTTGTGGATCAGAAACACAGAGTCCTGTTTGCAGCATTAGAACTTCTTTAGGAGATGTTTAGAATCAGAGTTGAAACAGCTTTTTAACTCATCTTCTGATCTTCTTCCATCAGAACTTCTCTGTAAAACAAATATAAATTTAGGGAGCATAATTTTTCTTTGTGTTTGTTATCATCAAAGCTCTTACAAGGGTTGTAGAATCAAACTATGTTCTAACAATCTCCCCCTTTTTGATGATGATAAAAAATTGGATATTTCAATAGAAACAGAAAGAACATAAAGCATTTTAAGGTCTCCCCCTGAGTTAAATACTCAGATAGAGAAGAAATACTTCCCTGAAGTTTATTCTGACAGAGTTTTTGATGCATCTAGTTCTATCTTCAACAGAGTTTGTTCCTGTTTTGCTTTAAAAAAAATGGTAGAAGTTATAATATTCAAAATGTTTGAGACTGCGTCTCAATACTGTTATTAGAAATATCTTACATTCTCCCCCTTTTTGTCAAGAATAAAAAAGAAATATAAACACATTAAGCAATAAAAAAGATGAGTTGTATTAAGAAGGATTGCAATATTATATTCAGAAGAAAACAACAACAAAAATGAACACAATAAAGAAAACAAATTTCAAAACTAAGATTGAGGTGGAGGAAGTCGTTTGAATAAGGCTTCCAACAAATTCTTAATCTGAGTGTTTGAATCTTCTTGTTTTCCTAGCATCCCTTTGATTTCCTTGCATGTGTCATCTTGCTTATCTAGTCTCTCCTTGAACACTGCATTTTCTTTCTTCAACTCCTTCAGAGTTTGAAGAATCAGAGATGAAGGGGGTATATCAACAGAAGGTGCCACCTTTTCAGATCAAGCTGCTGCTGAATCTGATTCAAGAGCTTCTTCAACTTCCTTGCCTTTGTCTTGAAATGTAACCAGAGGCAGAAGATCAGAGGACGGTTCATAATATTCTAAAGGTCGGTGATCTTCCCAGGGGGAATTGTCCAGCAGAAGGAGAGCTTTCTTTTCCCAGTGATAGAAAACTTGATCTTTGAAGACTTTCAGATAATCACAAAAGTTTTGTTGAGAAATTTCATAACTCAACTCCTTAAGTTTCTGGGACTCAGAATTGAACCATTTTCTGAACTGGTTCCAGTGTGAATCAGAAGCAGCAGGATTAAGATTCTCTAAGAAGGCTAGCTTCAAAGAGTTAACCCATTCAAGTATTTCTATCTCAAAAATCAGCAAATTTTTACCAACATCTGTCGTGGTGATTTTTGGTTTTGGGACGATAATTTTTTGAAAGCACGAGACAAGATTATCCAGAGCTTCTAAGTTTATAATGATGCGAATGTGATCTTCTGTATGGTTGTTTGGAGGGATAATCAGAGATAATAATGGGTGAATGTGGTGTGTTTGGTGGAGTGGAATGATAGGGATATGGAATTTTTGGGATGTCGTGGATTGTGATTGGTTGTTAGACCATGAAAGGGCATGTTATTCTAGGAATGGATGAAGTGGTATCAGAGTCAAATTTTGGATTTTCTGATTGGGGAGCATGAAAGTTTGGATTTTCTGAGTGGGAGCTTGGAACACCGGATCAAATAAATTAATATAAAAAAGAACTTGAGCAATTTCTGACTAATTTTGGTCAAGATGGGTAGAAGGTGGATCATCCAGAATGTTTTCTAGAGTAAGTGAAGGGTCAAACTCAATATCAAAATCATCAAAGGTTTGTGGTGAAGGGTCTTCCGTGGGTTTTGGAGAGGAGGGGGTTTCATATTTTGATAAAAGAACTAATTCCATAACAGAAATAAAAGAAGAGTTACCTTTCTTCTTAGAAGCCTTGGGAACCTTCTGAGAAGATCCTTGTCTAGTAACTTTCCTTTTCCTTAATTTCTTGAGGACAATCTCTAGAGCCTGTTGTCGTAAATCGCAAATTTTCACTTCTGAATTTGTCCCGTCCATTTTGCAAGCTTCCAGATATCTGACAATAATTTCTGGAGAAGCATCTATTTGAGAGAAAAGAGGAAAATCCTTCAGAGGTACTCGTCTCATTGTGATGACTTCCTTTGTTGTTACTGTTGGATCCATCTTGATGGTGTTAATGATCTTCATTTTCTTCATATTCTTTGTATTCAGAGGTTTACCAGCACATGCTTCCAAATTGTTGACCTGTTAAGCCTCAGTAAGATATTCTACCAGTTTGTTTTCTGTCAGAATATATGATATGAGCCTGCCTAAAGGTATCCAGTCCCTCTTTGTCCTTTCTTCTTCTCTAGTCTCTTTGACACTGGTCTTCAGATGATTAAACAGAAGATGAGGAAGATTGACCTTTTCCTTGGTTGTTATGAAGTACATAAGAAATTACTAATCAATGTTGATATAGTCTGGAGAACTTGTGGGTTTTCTGTGGTTGATGCAGCCCAAGATGATTTTTGACCAAATTCTGAAGTAGTCTTCCAGATCTTTGATTTTGTTTAAAGGTTGGCCAGAAAAAAAATCTCTTTTCAAATCGTTGTTAGGTCAGAGCATTTATTTTCCATGTGGCAGCAACGAATGCCTCCGTCGTCATGACCTATTAAACGTGCAATAAGATCTTCAGAAATAACTATTTTCTTTCCCATCACAAAAGAAGTAACTTGATGTTTTGAAGCAGTAGTGTGAATCCAGAAATCTTTAACTAATCTTGGAAAAAATGGACCCAATAGACGATCAAAATACTTTTTCCACCCTTAAAATTCAACATTGGGAGTAAGATCATAACCATTTTCCTTCACAAAGAACTTCTAGTGAATCAATGGGAGTCAGGAGTGTTCTTGAAGGTTCTCCATACCTTTCTAGTGTTGAAGAAGAAGATCCAGGAACACTTTGAGAGCTTTGAGCAGTTTGAGAAGAAGCCATTATTCACACAGACTTTTGAAGGTTTTTGAAATAAAATTGCACACAAATAGTAGAGAGAAGAAGTGAGAGTGAAAAAGTGAATTTGAAAGTGAGAGATGTGTTTATAGAAAAATATAAAAATTAATTAACAAGAAAAGAGTGAAAAGGAATGATTACATAGCATTAATGATGCCTTAAAATAGGGAGATGGCGTAGAGATATAAAATAGTTACTGATACGACACGAGTCTGAATGCATCCAATCAACGCTTTAGTCTCTTCAGAATTTGAATGTGTGTTCAACCTTAGAAGAAACTCTTGTGAGAGGATGACATATGTTGATATTGTGAACTGCATGCTTCTATCTTTGAAATGAACCGTTTGAGAACTATTCAGATCTTCTTAGATAGATCCTGATACAACTGTCCTTCTAACTTCTAAAGAATTATTAGTCAGATGTTCACCAAAAAAAACATAAAATTATGAGGGTTAAAGAACACATAAATAAAAATCTTATTCTGGACATAATTTAATGCTGAGATGTTTCATAATGAAATTAAACCTATCTTCAGAAAGGGGTTTAGTGAAGACATTAGCCTATTGATGGTCTGTGTCAATAAATTTTAATGAAAGAATTCCTTTCTTGTGTGTTCATTGAACATTGAGTCTTAGTGAATGTATTAGGATTGTTTTTGTTTTTTGTGAACCTCTTTAATATCACTTTGATAGAAGAGTAGGACTGTCTCTATTGAGTTATAAGTATTGTTAAACATTCTTAAGCTTCTAAGTATTGAGTGATTGTGTATTTTTAAAGGTTGTCATCTAATTCTTTTGAATTGTGTTATTGTCATTGTTTTGTGACTGTAAGGGAAGTGAGAAGGGTCTCATACCTAGGTGAGTCTTAGGAAGAAGTAAGAACATGTAGTGATTAAGTGAGAAGTTGTAAACGTGGGAGTTTAGCTTTGAATTGATACAATTATAATGGACTTCCTCCCTGGCTTGGAAGCCCTCAGAGTAAGTGTTGTTGTACACCGAACTGGGTTAACAATTATGTATGTTCCATTATTTTCTGCACTATTTTATTGTTCAAAAAGGTTCATCGTATTGTTGTTCAAAGATAAATGTCTAAACATCTCTTAGGACATCTAAGATCTGACTACCAGAATTTCAATTGGTATCCAGCAAGCATCCTGCTCTGACTCTGGGTGAGATTAAATGAAGATACTTTATGGTAAAATGGACAAGGAAGGAGGATTTGTGAACAAACCACCCATACTTGATGGATCCAATTATGAATATTGGAAAGCTCGTATGGTGGCTTTCATCAAGTCCATGGACAACAAAGCTTAGAAATCTGTTGTCAAAGGATGGGATCCACCAATGGCTAAAGATAAGGATGGAAAGACTACTGATATGCTGAAGGCTGAGGAAGACTGGAATGATGAAGATGACGATTTAGAAGAGGGAAACTCCAAAGCATTGAATTCCCTATTGCTAAAGTGGTAAAGCGGCAAGAGAAAAGTAAGTTATTAATTCACCGGGTGATATTTAGGTTATTGTATCGTGTCCATAGAGATTGGTTATTGATTCACCGTTTGACAATTCTCTTGTTAATGAGTTTAGGGATAAATGTGTTGAAACAAAAAGTATAAACAAAAAATAAATGTATAAAAAGGAAAAAGGAATAACTTATCAAGCATGCATATATACAACTTGTCACGGACTTAAACCTATCGACCTGTTATACTAAACCTACAATATTCATCAATGTCATTACGTGTCACTCACAACCTAAGTCATTTCTAACCCAAATTGAGAGGTCGACTGCTTCACCCCGGTAGCAATCTCTCAACCACCTCAACAACATAGAAGTTAAATGTGCTCGCTTGCATCGACGATCTCTTAGAGAGACACAAACAACACAGAGGCATTAATCATAGACACCCTAAGTGAATAACAGTGCTAAATCTATCTCTAGAATTCAGACATTATTAGATAATCATCCTAGATAAGAATCTAAGCAGTATATGTCTATACCAACTCAAATACCTAGCACAAAGCAAAAATCAAGGATAGCAATCGACAAATATTTGAAAAGCAAGTTTTATATAACGCCAAGGGCGACAAATATACATGAGTTCAAATAAAATATACATATAATACCCAACAAAAGAGAAATACAAAGAGAGGAGAAGATATAAACAACAAATCTTTCAATTTATCAATGGCGGTCGATGAGAAATCCACCTCAATTCATCCATATGCAAGCTCCCAAGTTGTTATATAAGCTAATCCTAATAAAATTAAAGGTTGATGGAGTTGGGAGCAAAAACTTCCCCAAAACCATAACCTAAAAATGAACTAAATATGTTCTTATAAAACTCATCTCAGTAGACCGTGCTAAGCGGGTCTGGTGCTAAGCCCGACTTCATTATGTAACACATCAAACCAACCCAAAATACGCTAAGCGGGCTTCAAAATAATGTTTCTTCCAAAACAATACAAACACAAGCAGCGCGCTACAAAATGCGATAAGCGCACTCGCGCTAAGTGGCATCTGCGCGCTAAGCGGCCTCTCCTGGACAGAACTTCCCAAAACGGTCTTTTATTCCGAAAATGATCATCTGAAGCAGTGCCTTCGACACCTTATTCCTCGATGATCCAAAATGCAACAAATACCTACAAAATGATTGGAAAAACATAAAACGATACATTATGTACACATAAAACATAAATAAACACAAACTAAACGTATTTACACAAAATTCGATTTTATTCAACGATATTTACAACAAAAAGTCAATAAGTACAACAAAAAGTATATAAAAAAAAACTACAATTTGTACTTATCAAACTCTCCCCAACTTGAACTTATTTGTCCTCAAACAAGGCAAAAAAACTCAAAGAACCAAAAGTAATCAACCAAAATATCATGATTCAACAAGTTTTGAATACGGAAAACAAATGTAATGGTTCAAATGAAAAACGGTACACACGAAGAAACATACTTACCACTAAACTACGACGATAACATAAACACGAAATGAATGCTAAATACAAAGAACATGCCAAATATTCTAAAATAACACTAGTTCACAAATGAATCACACCGAGTAAAAACAATCATCTGTAGATGAAAAACACACAAAATAAGGTATTTTCACTCATCCACAATCTTGTAAACAAAAGACTAAATTACGCATTCATCCAAAACTCATATTGAAAATACAAAGGCAAGAATCTAAAGGGCTTTTCAGGGTTGTAATGTGGCTTGCTTAACAAACAAGGGATAAATCCTAAAGCTAATCGAAACAAAAACTTGCCTAAACCTATGGGAGTGATCAGCTCACAAAGACTTAAGCAAAATAATTTCAATCAAACTTATTCTTCATTCCAAATATCTAACCAACACACATCACTTATTAGTATAATTATTCTTCATTCCAAACCTATGTATGATTTGGGACTAGTCCCTGGAGTGAAGATTCCACCCAAATTTAAAGTGTTGGGCTTTGTAAAGTACAAATGCACCTCCTGTCCTATGACACATGTTAAGTCTTACTACAGGAGGATTTCAGCATACTCTGATGACGAGAAGCTTCTTATGCACTTCTTTCAGGACAGTCTGACTGGTGGACCGTTAGAATGGTATATGCAACTTGAGAGCAACCGTATCCATACATGGAGAGAGCTAGTTAAAGCTTTCGTCCAACATTATCAATATAACTCTAACATGCCGCCTACAAGAACTCAAGTGCAAAAATTATCATAGAAACATAATGAGTTATTTAAGGAATATGCACAGAGGTGGCGTGAAATGGTAGCAAGGGTCCAACCGCCTATGATGGAATAGGAAATGGTAGATATGTTCACCAGCACTCTGCAGGGGCAGTATTATACGAGTTGTAGTACTTCCGATACATTTGTTGAAATGGTAACATATGGGGAAAGGATTGAAATTGGAATCAAGTTAGGAAAGATTCAGGATATCTCTAGAACTAATACTGGTAATGCGAAGAAGTCTTTTGGTGGCTACCAGAAGATGAAATAAGGCAAAGCCATTATGCTCTATGCGTGGAAGGGTAAAGGTAGGGCTCATCGATAGTCTGACCATCAAATTGTTGTTGTGACAATTCTAGTTGTTGTACCTCATTGGCAGGCGTATGTGCCTAGGCAGGGTAATAAGTAAAGGCCTAGGAATCCTCCTAGGATATTTGATGCACTTCCTATGTCCTATGCAGAGTTTCTACCTCAGCTGCTTGAATTGAAATTGGTTGATTTACGTACTTGGAAAGTTGATCCTGAAAGATTTACAGCCAACTTTGATGCAAATGCTAAATGTGAATTTCATTCTGGTGGACAAGGAAATACCATTGAGAACTGTATAGCATTTAAACACAAAGTACAAGACTTATTGGATTCTCAGGCTATTAATTTCGGGCCAGCACCAACGCCTAATATCCTTGAACAACCTTCTCCACCTCATGGGGCCTCCAATGTCAATGCCATCATTAAAGATGAAAGCTTGAATCTGGTTATGGATGTAGACCACCTAATTACCCCTCTATCATTTGTGAAAGAGCAGTTGTCAAAGAAAGGTATGTTCTTGGGTTGTGGTCTTAACTGTGAATATTGTTTGATTAAGCCAAATGGTTGCCAATGTCTGAAGGATGCAGTTCAGAGTTTGATTACTAAATGAACTCTTCAAAGGTTTATGTGATTACTATTCTCGTAAAGTAAAAAGGGCTTCTGTCACAATTCCAGTTCCTGTCAAAAGGTCACCACTGACCATCACTTTACCTTGTCCAGTGTTATATATCAGTGACAAGGCAGTTCCTTGGAATTACAGTGGTGAATTTTACTATCAGGGCCAGAAGATTATTACTCATAAGCCTAAGGAAGTAAGCCTGAAGAAGATAAGCCTGAGGATCATGAAATTTTCAATGAAAGCGGGATTACCCGAAGTGGTCGGATTTTCTATCCACTTGTTCAACCAGAAAGTAACGCAAGTGTCTTGGCTAAAGGCAAGCAGATTATGGTTAATGGTGAAAAACCAGGGCAAAATCCTTCTGTTCTGGATATGGACACCAAGATGGCCAAGGATGTGATAAAACTGATGAGATGCATAAAGAAGAGTGATTACAAGATTATCGATCAGTTGAGCCAGACGCCTTCGAAGATTTCGATTCTTGCTTTGCTCTGAAATTTTGAATCTCATAGAAATGCATTTATGAAATTATTGGGGACTTCTTTTGTTCCTCGGGAAATTTCAGTGAATCAATTTGAAGGAATTGTGGCTAGCATCTCTGCGAGTAATGGGCTAGATTTCGATTTACCTTCTAAGGGGAGGAAGCATAATAAGGCGCTGCACAACTCAATGTATATTGAGAAGACTACCTTATTACAAAGGGCTTGTGCTTAGACCCAAAGATTTGGGGGTTAAGGCGTTTGACGGGTCGAAGAGAACTGGGTTTGGGGAAGTTGACTTTCCTATCAAGATAGTCCTTAAATATTTGACGTGAAATTATTTATCATGGATATTAATCCTTTATACTACTGTTTCCTAGGGCGCCCGTGGATCCATGGGGCCGACGCCGTCACTTCTACTTTGCATCAGAAGTTGGAATTATGGGTTAATGGGAAAATGGTCACCATTTGTGGTAAAGAGGTTTATATTATCAGCCATCTGAGTACCTTTCGACATGTTGAAATTGAGGTTGAGATACATGAGACTCTGTGCCAAGCATTTGAGACTGTGTAAGTTGTCAGAACTCCTCATCAAGAGGTTAAAAAGCCAGAGATATGTATGGCATCATGCCAACAAGCTCAAACTGTTGTTGAGTTTGGTCATTCTGAAGGCTGGGGTAGAGTGTTAGATCTCCCTACGCAGAAGGACAAGAAGGATTTGGGATTCGTGGTTGGATGAAGCGCGCCAATTACTCCCAAGATTCAAGGTATTCCTCCTCCAATTCAGTTCATCAGTGGAGTTATCATCCATGAGAAAGCTCATGCTGTGAGCGAGGAAGGGGGCAGTGATTTTCAAATGGAAAAATGGATCCGTCCTACTGTTCTGGGTAAAGAGCTTGTCAATTGGTTTGCTGAAGACATCATTGAAGTCACCCGCTATGAAGAGTAATTTTCTTTTATTTTTACCATACAATAATTCATACGTTCTGCCCAAGATGTAGTGATCATGTTGTAGGTCCACAATGTTTTTCTTTTCAAAAATTATCATCTATAAAAGGCGTCTTATTTCATTCAAATATTCTCTCCTTGCAATTCTTTTAATTTTTAAAAGAAATTTGGTAATGTGTTTTTATTTTTATTTTTTAATCTAAAACTAAAATAAAAACAAAATCATAATCATGCAGATATTGTCCCTTATTAATCCCGGATTTTGTCGAAAATGATTCTGCTATGGCTCATTATGACTTTGAAAATCCAATTTATCAAGCTGATGAAGATGCTGAAGAAGATTGTGAACTTCTCGAAGAGCTAGCCAGATTGTTGAGGCAATAGGAAGAGGTCATTTAACCGCACCAAGAGACTATTAAAGTGATCAACTTGGGTATCGAGGAGGTCCTAAAATAAGTCAAAATTGGGACCGTATTATAAGACAGTGTCATGCAGAGATTGATTGAAATGCTCCATGAGTATGTGGATATCTTTGCTTGGTCTTATGAAGACATGCCAGGGCTGGATACAGATATTGTTATGCACAAGCTGCCGCTTAAAGAAGATTTTCCTCCTGTTAAACAAAAGCTTCAAAGAACTCATCCTGAGATGTCTAAGAAGATTAAAGAGGAGGTTCATAAACAGTTTAATGCAGGTTTCTAGAAAGTTATCTCTTATCCGTCGTGGATTTCTAATATTGTACTAGTGTTGAAGAAAGATGGAAAAGTTAGAATGTGCGTGGATTATAGGGACTTGAATTGAGCAAGCCCTAAATATGATTTTCCACTCCCTCATATTGATATTCTGGTTGACAATACTGCTCAAGCTAAAGTGTTTTCCTTCATGGATGGTTTTTCTGGCTACAAATATATCAAGATTGCGCCGGAAGACATGGAGAAGACTACTTTTATTATACCTTGGGGAGTATTTTGTTACAAAGTGATGCCCTTTGGTTTGAAGAATGCAGGGAAAACATATCAGCGTGCAATGGTCACTCTCTTTCATGACATGATCCATAAAGTGATTGAAATTTATGTTGACAATATGATTTCCAAATCCCAGATAGAAGAGGAGCATCTTCTCCACTTGCTCAAATTGTTTGAAAGATTGAGGAAATTCAGATTGGGGCTGAACCTTAACAAGTGCACCTTTAGAATGAGATTAGGGAAGTTATTGGGCTTCATTGTAAGCGAAAAAGGAATTGAGGTCGATCCTGCCAAAATAAAAGTGATACAACAAATGTATGAGCCAAGAATAGAAAAAGAGGTTCGTGGTTTTCTCAAGAGGTTGAACTACATTTCCAGATTCATCTCTCATCTTACAGCCACGTATGAACCCATACTCAAACTGTTGAAAAAAGATCAAGTGGTCAGGTGGAATGACAATTTCCAAGTGGAATTTGATAAGATAAAAGAGTATCTGCAGGAACCTCCAATTCTTTTACCTCCTATGGAAGGCAGACCTTTGATAATGTATCTGACTGTGTTGGAAAATTCCATGGGCTGCGTACTCATCACATGACGAGATGGGTAGGAACGAACATGTTATTTACTACATGAGCAAGAAATTTACTGATTATGAGTCGAGGTACTCTTTGTTGGAAAAGAGTTATTGTGCACTCGTGTGGGCAGTAAAGTGTCTCAGATAGTATATGCTGACTCACACTATTCTCTTAATATCCAAGATTGATTCAATCAAGTACATTTTTGGAAAGCCAACTCTCACAGGAAGAGTAGCTTGTTGGCAAATGATTTTGACTGAATATGATATCCAGTATACTACCCAAAAATCCATTAAGGGTAATGTATTGGAAAATTATCTTGCTCACTAGCCTATGGAAGACGATTATAAGTCGATGAAGTTTAAGTTTTCAGATGAGGACATTATGTACATACGGGATTGTAATATTCTCGTCCCAGAGGAAGGACCCAAACTAGGATCACAATGGACAATGGTGTTCTATGGTGCCTCCAATGCATTGGGTAATGGTGTCGGTGTTGTAATTACTTCTCTTGAAGGTTTCCGATCTCCTTCCAGTGCCAGAATTTTCTTTAACTACACCAATAATATGGCTGAGTATGAAGCTTGCATCTTTGGGTTAGAAGATGCTATTGATTTACGAATCAGGATATTGAAAGTATATGGGGACTCTTCTCTTATGATTAGTCAGATCAATAGAGATTGGGAAACTCGTCACCCGAATTTGATTTCGTATTGTGAGCATATCATGAAGTTGATCCCGTATTTTGATAAGATTACTTTCAATCATATTTCAAGAAAATAAAATAACTTGGTAGACTCCTTGGATACTCTGTCATCCATGTTTAAAGTCAAATGGGAAAATGAAGCCCCCTCTATCACCATTATGAGGTTACATGAGCCAGTGTTCTGTTATGAAATTGAAGAAGAGGCTGTTGATGAGAAACTGTGGTTTTATGATATCAAAAGGTATCGTGAAACGAAAAAATATCCAGAGGATGCTTCTGTCACATATAAGAAGACTTTCTGGAAGTACTCGACTGTTTTTCCTCAATGGAGGTGTTCTGTACAAGAGAAACTATGACTGCTTTTCTCAGATGCGTGGATAGACACGAAGAAATAAAGATCATAGAAGAAATCATGAAGGTTCCTTCGGCATGCATTTCAGTGGGCATACCATGGCCAAGAAAATATTGAGAGCAGGTTATTATTGGTCTACAATGGAAAACCATTGTTACAATCACTCTAGAATTTGTTACAAGTGTCAGATTTATGCCGACGGAATGCATGTGTCGCCCAATCCACTAAACATTTTGACTTCTCCTTGGCCCTTTGCAATGTGGGGCATCAATATGATTGGACGGATTAAACCGACTGCTTCCAATGGACATCGCTTTATTCTGGTGGCTATTGATTACTTCACTAAGTAGGTCCAAGGGGCATCTTATGCCAATGTCACCAAGCAAGTGGTCACTCGTTTCATCAAGCAGAATATTATTTGTCGTTATGGGATTCCTGAAAAGATCATTACTGATAATGGATCAAATCTCAATAATAAGATGATGAAAGAGTTGTGTGACAGTTTCAAAATAAAGTATCACACTTCTTCATATCGTCCAAAGATGAATGGTGTTGTTGAGACAGCAAACAAGAATATTAAGAAGATTGTGTAGAAGATGGTTGTTACCTATAAAGATTGGCATGATATGTTTCCATTTGTGTTGCATGGTTATCTCACTTCAGTTCGCACTTCGACTGGGGAAACCTCATTCCCTCTAGTATACGACACGAAAGTAGTCCTGCCCATAGAAGTGAACATACCTTCTTTAAGGATAATGATAGATTTACAACTGGATGAAGCCGAATGGGTTCACAATAGACTTGATCAATTGAATCCCATTGATGCTAAGAGATTGACAACTATTTGTCATGAGCAGTTATACTAGAAGAGGATAAAGAAAGCTTTTGATAAGAAGGTGTGACTTTGGAATTTCCAAGTTGGTGACCTAGTGCTGAAGGGATCTTGCTTCCCAATAATATAGATGCTCGGGACAAATGGGCTCCTAATTATGAAGGACCTTACATTGTAAAGAAAGTTTTTAAGTAGGATCTATGATGCTCACGACTATGGATGGAGAGGATTTCTCTCAGCTCGTCAACGCATACATAATTAAAAAATACTTTCCATAAACAGACCCTCCGAGTCGACGACTCGGGCAAAAAAGGGCGTCCTGGAGAACAAAAAAATGAATAAAAGGTTCGGGCAAAAATTAGGGACAAAAAAGAAGAAGTTAAAAGAATGAAAAAAAATTATGTACGCTCGCTAAGTTGAAAACCTGAAAAGGCGACTTAGGCAAAAATGGGTATCCCGGTGGATAGAAAATCCATAAAGGGCGATCCAGGAAAGAGTTTGGGATTTAAAGAGAATGACTATGATGTGTGTTACATATGTGCTATCATTTTATACTGTTGATGGTTAGGTTGAAAAGATAAGGAATCAGTCCAATCAACTTGTTCAAAAAGAAAGATACTAAGGAGCTTTGAGGTTATAAGAGTCATAGCAGAGTCGGAACCTGATAAATCTGCACTCACATTGCCATCTTTGTAATCTCCTCTGTATGATTTGTACGGAATTACTTCTTTTTAGGAATTGCTTCTTAATATAAATTCCTATTTATCGGCCAATCAATCAATAAAATTCTTTTTTATCCAAATAGTGCCTCTTTGTTTTTTATTTTTGTTGTTTTGATTGAAAAAGAAATCCATCATTTTTTATAAACTGTTGTTGTACCCCAAAATTTTCCCTCTCATTTTATCAACATTTCTCATCACAAGGCTCTTGGAACTCAAGATCAAGCTAGGGTTTGCTCTGCTCAAGACATCTCCTTGCACTGATGACCTAAACTAGGGTTTGAGTTTGCACAAGGATTTTTGGACCTCCAATTATCAAATTGACTTTCATACTTCATATTGAACTCATAATTTTGTCCATACCAAGTTTCAAGCCTTGAATCAATTTTTTGCCCAGTCAATTGGACAGTTGACCTACAAATCAGCTGTATTGGGGAAAAAGTCAACTATGGCCAATTTACAGTCAAACCTCATGAATTTGGACCCATATCAACATTATGAACTCATATGAACCATTGGATCAAGTTTGGACCACAACTCCACAAGAAATTTGATCAGATCACCAAAAGGGCAAAATGGTCATTTTTAGGGTTTTGACTGTACAAAGGCAATTTCTGACTTTTTAACCTAGCCAATGGAAAATTAGGTTCAACCATGGACTCAATGACATAATCTTGACTTATTCAACAAGTTCAAAAGATCTCAAATGCATGGGATTGACAGATAAATTTTTCAGTCAACTGATCAAAATTTGACTATACACTGAAAAGTCAAACTTTGACTTTTTGGTCAAAATCAAGTGCCAAGGGTCATTTTTCATCAAGATATGTCAAAATATGAGACTTGTTCATCAATAAACCCAAAATTGCAAATTAGGGTTTGAAATTGAAAAAATTTCATAACTTAGAATTTTTCTTATGAAATTTTCTTAATTTGTCCTAACTATGCCCAACATTTTCACCATGATGCAAATGGATTCAAAAAATACCTCCAACATGAAAGTTGTAGTCCTCCACAAATTCTACAACTTTTATTCACAAAGTTTTCTCAAAGGAAGCTTGGATCTCAAGTTATGATTTTTGGAAGAAGGGTCCCTAAAACTTTTAACTCAGTGAAGTTTTGCCCTAGTTTAGGCAGGATTTTGACCTATCTTCTTGGCCATTTTTCACATAGTTCAACTTGTAATATCAAGTTGCATTTAAAATATGGATTATAGGGCATGTTGCAAGCTTTCAAAATTGTCAAAGAACTCCTCAAACACATTTGTGGTTAGGGAGAATCGAAAGCTTAAAGTTGGCAAAAACTCATTTTTCATCCATGGCATATTCATGTTCATACAAGTTGCATTTTCAAGTCAGCATGCCTCACACTCCATAATTAAATTTAAATCCATCAGTCTAAGCTTTTGTTTTGGTCCTTTGGACATTATACACAAGATTAGGCCCTAAGTAGAAAAATGCACATTTCCATTTTTGCCTTAATGTGCTTTATGTCAAACCACTATCCCTTGAGCATTGGTCCATATCTCAGAGGGCAAATCAAATCCACAAGTTGGAGGGGCCAATAGAAATGTATGCAAGCATATTTGATAGCCTGTACAGGCCTGTAACAACAACTTCCATATTCTTACTTCAAAAACAAGAAACTTGTCCAAAACCTTAGAACTTGAAAACCAGCCAATGTTAACTTACACAAACAGTTTGTACATCTTTCTCACACCCCTTTGAGCTAGAAACACGATTGCTTGAGCCTCTAAACACCCTATAGCCAGAAATCACATTCCCTTGGCAAAACAGGGCAGGTTCTGCAACTTGAGTCCCATATCTCATTTGGCTCGTGCATTTTGCCCCAAGTTGCTTCAAACACCTTCCATTCAACTCACTCAAGCTATCCCAAACCCCAAATACCAACTGTAACTCCATTTACAGTGTTCACCATTTTCATTTTTGAGCTTGTGCAGGTTGAGTTCTATAGGCTGATTCAAGGACATTAAAGGCAAGCTAGCTATTGGAGAAGGTCAAGTGAAGTTCAGGCAAGCTACCAGACATCTCAAGCCTTGTTGAAAAGCACTACATTGCCCTACACGAATCCAACTGAAGCAGGTTTTTGTCCGCTTCCTATCTCTCTATTTAGGAACATTTAGCTTTAGGTTTGTGAATAAAAAATGTAGTGTTCATTGCCAAGAAGTTGTACATATGCTCAGTTTTCATTTATATTAAGTGTGCTAGGAGAATTTCATCCATGAACATGCTAAAAAAACTAGGTCAGATTTTGGGGCCAGAGAAATTATCTCTGGTCTTTGAGAGTTAGGATTAGTTTTTTATATGGTTGGAATCGTCTTGAAATTCTCTACAAGTTTGGTGTTATGTGTTTTTGCAATAGAGCTCGTATGCAGGATGTCCAAGTTTGTACAGGGGACGCGCGCATTTTTCAAAAGTTGGAGGTAGAAGATGAAGTTTTGGGCTGGGCTTGGCCTGGTTGCTTTTGACACCCCCTCTTTTCCTTTTTGCACCCCCTGGCCCATTTTCTTGTATTTTTATATTTTTGCATTTTTGTTTTCATTTCTGATTTTGTTTATTTATTTCCAAATATAAAAAATGTTCAAAAATATTTTCATAATTTTTTCACATTTATTTGGCATTTTATTTTAACTTTTTCTAACATAAAAAGCATTTAAATACTTTTATATTATTTATTAAGACTTGAAAAATATATGTAAATTATACTTTTATTTTTATTTCTTATTTTTATTCACATTGAAAATATTATATTAAATATAGTTTATTTTTGTACATATTTTATTTTATTTTATACATATTTAATATAATTAATATACATATATATACATATATACTTTTATTTTATTAAATACTTTAGAATAAAAATACAAAATATTACATTTTTACTTTTATTATTATTTATACTAGAAAAATAATTTTTTTAAGTATATTTTATTTTTTGTATATATTAATATATTTTATTGTATATAAATAATATAATTTATTTATTTTCTTAAAGAAATTAGGGTTTTACCCCTTAACCAAATAAAAATAAATCTTTTATTTATTTCTTTATTTTAAATACTTTTACATACATAAACAAACAAAAACCTTTTTTGCATAATTCATATTATTTGATATATTTATTTATTTTGTTTATTTAAATATTGTCCATTTAATATTTATGCATTTTTAATTCAATTTGGATGTAATAGTAAATTAGGGTTTATATTTCTTGTCAAATACACCCCCACTCAAAGATTGTACCCCCATCCCCATAATCATGTTGTAATAGTCTAGATTTTTAATTCTCGCACTTTACGCTTTCAATTATGCCATGATTAGAGAATTCGGGTTTGTATGCAAAAAAATCAAAATCAACAAATAGCTTGACCTAATCAAAGACAAATATGCATGAAAATCAAACACAATGCACACTCGCACCCCTAGGGTTACAATCCACTTGTTGCCTTCAAAAATGGGCCATGTTATGCATGTTGAGTACTTTGGCAAAGCAAAAACAAAACAAAAGATCATAGTCTCTCGATGACGCTATCTTGGTTGCCTAAACAAAAATAATCAAGTCCCTTAAAATTTGCCAAAGATACTTGACACAATTGCTATCATGGTCTATACGATGACCCGCGCCTGTCCCGTTTAACATCCTAACACAAGGTTGCTCACCAAATGCAATGGTGAAACAACACTGTTAAAAGGGTTAAAAACATTAGGAAAGATCTTTGAGTAAAATTGGGTAGATAGCTCTTAGTTACTTGATCAAAAAGCTTGTAAAACATCCTTGTTATTTTCAAACACACTTCACAACACAATTTCAAAACATTTCTCAAATCAAACTTTCAAACATTGAAATCCTTTCGAAAACATCTTTGTATACATTCAAACAAGAATCATTACAAAGGTTGCCACAACGATGGCCTCTTTTCAAAACATCTTATAAAACCACACACAAAGCACCATTTCAAACAATTGAAAAAGCAAAGCAAGTGATCTAAATAAGTAACTAAGAGCCCATGGATAACCATGGATGAAAAGGGTGCTTGCACCTTCCCTTTTCATAATCTACTCCCCGAACCCAAGAAAACATCTCAAAGGTCTTTCCTGTGCTTTTTGACCTTTCCTTAGGATAAAATAAAAAGTCGGTGGTGACTCTTGCTAAACCGAAACATTTGCGAACACAAACGCAAAACCTCAAGTCAGTTCTCTCACCGTATCACTGAACTGGCGACTCTGCTGGGGATTTTACTAAAAGTGGAGTAACCTTAGGGTTTAGATCACCTTTTGCATGCTTATCTTATTTGCTTTGTTTGCTTTACATTTGGTTCTCTTGTTTGGGTTTAAATCCTCCACCCAGATTTTTGGGAAACATTCATAGGTAAATAGCAATACGTTGTGGAAACTGTGCGGGGTATACCGACATGGTTGAAGCAATAGCTATATTAGTGCGACATATTTGTGAGTACCGGTAGCCTTTGAGTCAATCAAAGAGAATACGGGGCCGCTGAGTGATGTCATGAAGCACTAATGAACTCTTAGAACCTTACTTGACCATCTTGGCCTTTTTTAGGGGTAGTGAGATGACCGACTTTGGTGCAGTCCGAAGTTGGTAGATACTCGATACTACACTCATTAAGGGTTGTTTTCTTGGAATATTTCGGTTGCCAGTAAAGTGACTAAACTGAAACAATGAACACAGAAAATAATCCAGTGATATTGATCTCCTTAGAACCCGGTTACTATTTATAGGACAGGTTGAGCCAACTAACTTCAAGAGGGTACTTACCTATGAAACCCCATGCAAGCCTAAAACTAGGATCTTGTGTGATTTGTTTGTACATATGCTTGTGCATACATCATGAACATCATAAAGCATCATATGCATCCACTAACCATTTCAAGGGTTTGGATCTTCATCTTTGTTCTTGTTTTGTAGGTCATGGAATCTCTTCGCAGAAAAACAATTCAAGTCAACCTTGTGAGAATCCCTCCTCAACTCAAAGAGCTTACTTCCAAGATTCCATAGAATTCTCTCTTCAGTGAAAGACATGGTAGACTTCTCAACTTGGTCAACTCCAACATTGAAGAAGACATGGTGAAAGTTCTCTTCCAGTTCTTTGACCCCCTACACCATTGTTTCACATTCCCTTATTACCAACTAGTACCTACTTTGGAGGAATTTTCTCAACTCCTGAGGATTCCTATTCTCCATCAACTACCCTACAACGGTACGGAAAGATAACCAAAGCTTGAAGATGTTGCTCAAGCCTTACACTTGCAACCATCTGATATCAAGGGTCATTGGGAAACCAGAAGTGGTGTCAAGGGTTTCTTGGCAAAGTTTCTGTTTGAGAAGGCACAAGACTACTGGAATTCTTTAGATCTACAAGCTTTTGAGGAGATTGTAGAACTTCTCATCTATGGGTTGGTCTTGTTCCCAAACCCTGATCAGCTTATAGATGTGAATGCTGTCAAGATTTTCATCTCTCGGAATCATGTGCCTACATTGCTTGGGGACATCCTACACTCGTTTTACACACGAACAATGAGGAAAAGAGGTGTTCTCATGTGATGTACTCCTATTCTAGCAAGGTGGTTTATTTCTCACCTTCCCCAAACAGTTTTGAAGAATGAGCAGGGTTTAAGGTGGTCACAACGGTTGATGACTCTCACACATTCTGATGTTCATTGGTGTTCTCGGTCCAGAGAAAATGACATCATCATTGATTGTTGAGGAGAATTCCCTAATGTCCCACTACTTGGCATTAGGGGAGGCATTACCTACAACCCCTGTTTAGCTCTAAGGAAGTTTGGATATGCCCGAAGGGATGGCCCTCATGATATGTTGATTCTTGACTTAGTTTTTAACTTCGACAACGACGCTCAAGGACTTCGACCAAGGTTTATCTGAGCTTGGAGGATGCCCAACAAAGTGGATAGTAAGACACTGGGGCACAAGAATTCCATCCCCCTTGAGCCCTATCTCAAGTGGGTACGAACCCGCGCCCAGAGTCTTATGATGCCTTACCCTCACATTCTCCCCATGATCAAAGAGCCTGTTATGGAAGGAGAGGTTCCATACACCCTCTTACATCCTGACATGCCAACATCATTGGAAGAATTACAAAAGAGTTGGATACAACTCAAAGAAGAACGAAACATTTTTGAAGCCAACTTCTATGCCAGTGAGAAGAAGGTTATGGAGCTTACCCACCGACTTCATGAAGAGGAGACTCTCAACACTTACATTACACCAAAGAGGATGCGCAATGTCTTTTTACATTAAGAATTTTGTAATATTTGGCCCATGGGGCATTTATGTACTAACAAATTTCTTCTTAATATGACGTGTGTTCTTTTTGTTTGCAACAAATTTGAATTTCTGAATCCTTGAATGCATTACATGAATAACATATCATTCATCATATGCATAAACAGGTCTTCACACCAGGTTTCCTTATCTTTCTGTTGTTTATTTCAGCAAGACGGTTAAATATCTACAAGTACATAATTCGCAATTCCAGCAACTCCTCATGACCTTAGCAAAGGGTCAAGAGGATCTTAAAGCACTGTTATAGAAAGAGAAGGAACCATAAAGGAAGAAAAAGAAAAGAGTGGGGGTAGCCACTATGGGAAGAAGATTTGAGCATCAGGCTAGGAGAGTTCTGGAATTCCCCTCGACGTCTGACGAAGGGGTTGGTAAAGGAAAAGGAGATGCGGTGCCCTCCGAATATGAAGTTGAAGAGGAAGAAGAGGAGGAGGATGAAGATTACTCCGAACAGCAATACCCTCTGGCGGATGATAAGTATAAAAATCTTGAGGATCGTTTGGCAGCCATGGAGTTGCAAAGGGTACCTGGGCTAGATTTCGAAGAACTAGGGTTGGTTGCTGGGATCGTCATTCCTCCTAAGTTCAAAGTACCTAAATTTGCTAAGTATGATGGTTTGTCCTGTCCAAAGATGCATCTGAGGTCCTACGTCAGAAAGATCCAACCTCACTCTTCTGATAAGGATCTTTGGGTCCACTTTTTTCAAGATAGTTTGTCAGGCACGCAATTGGACTGGTTCTATCAACTTGAGAGATCTGATGTTCATAACTGGGAAGATTTGGCTGCTGCTTTCTACCGACAATACCAATACAACGCAGATTTAGCGCCTACTCGTACTCAACTACAGAGTATGGGTATGGCCTCTAATGAGGGATTTAAGGAGTATGCCCAGAAGTGGCGAGATTTGGCTGGAAGGGTGCATCCACCACTGTCGGATAGAGAGCTGGTTGACATGTTTTTAGGGACTCTGTCGGGTCCGTTCTTCAATCACTTGATCGGGAGCTCATCTGCAGGGTTCACCGAATTAATTCTGACCGGTGAAAGGGTCGAAGCTGGCATTAAAAGTGGTAAGCATCAGAAGGATGCCTGCGCTTCCACTGCTATTAAGAAGACCTTCCCAGCCAAGAAGGAAGTTTTTGTTGTTCATACCCAGAGAAATCAAGGGAGAATAGAGCGCCGACCAATGGTGGGGGTTGTGAGGATCCAGAACTCTTCATCAGATCAACCTCGCAACAATCAACCAAGAGCTAACCAGCAAAGGGTAGAAAGTCCACAACGACAATTCACCCGAATCAATATGACACCAGCTCAGGTCCTCCCTCATTTGTTAAAGTTGAACCTTACCAACTTGAAAGAAGCGCCGAAAAACCCTAATACCTCCTCTCCTTATTATCATTCTAATGCAAAGTGTGCATACCACTCGGACAGCGTGGGGCATGATACCAACAATTGTCGGGCTCTTAAAAACAAGATCCAAGATCTGATAGATGCCAAGGAAGTAAAGTTTGATGCGCCCGAAAAACCCAACGTGATATCCGCTCATATGCCAAAACATGGTCATAATGTCAATGTCGTTGTGGAAGATCTTCATGTTACCACTGTTGATGACCTATTGACCCCGTTGCCAATGATTAAAGTGAATTTGATGAAAGTTGGGATATTCCTAGGCTGTGGAAAAGACTGTTACTTTTGTTCAAACTTGCAAACTGATTGCCCACTGTTGAAATCAGGCATCCAACGCCTGATGGATACCCAAGAGATCCTTTTTCAAAAGACTCCTGTTGATACTATCACTCATGTTACTCCTGTTATCTTTGTTACTCCAATCAATGACATTTCTATAATAACCATCTCCGACAATCTTTCCAAGACCTGCAAAAGGCCTGTTAAGATTACGCCTGATCCTAAGTTTGTGCCGCTGAAAATCACCATGCCGGGGCCTATCCCGTATAAGTCCAACAAGACGATACCATGGAATTACGGAGGAGAGATCTTCTACCATGGTGTCAAACAGATCGAATTAGTCCAAGAGAATTCCGATGATGAAACCCCTGATATAGGGAATATTGTGGGACCGAGCAAGATAACTCACAGCGGAAGGATCTTCTCTCCGGAGATTGCTCCTCCACGGGCAGTCTTCGGACCCTCGGAAGTTTCTGTACCTGTCAAGCCATCTGTGCAAAGTCCGGTAATTGAAGAAATTGACGCACCCGAAGCTAGACCCTCTGATGTTACTACCAATAAAGGTAAGGGGGTCCAAGAAGCGCCTGTCAGGACTGATCGTGGGATTTGTACTTATGTATCCAATGATTCGGACTGCAAGTGCACAGTCTTGTCGAGTAGTTTTAAAAGATATCGAACCACAGAGACTGATGAATCGATCTACCGTTTTCTATTGTTACTTTGTAAATCTAAAGCTAATGAATATTTGATTTGGGTTGTAGGGGAAACTAATTACTAAATTAAGTTGTATTTTAATAATCAATGAGCTTAATTACCAGTATGCAACAGTCTTACCTCGGGAACTAGCGACCTGTCGGGCGTCTTTATATTTTCAAAACAGTTTTCAGTAAAACCTATCTAGTTTAAAAACCCTCGTCTCACACTTTCGTTTTGTTGATCTAGGCTATGCAGTTAAGTCCTAACGTACGCTTTCGCCATCCCGCGGGAGTTAAAAACACTTTTTGGAAACTAAACAAAATCTTAATTAACTTTAAAGTGCTTCCGTTGTATTTTAAGCCAATGCCTAATTACTACTGTCCAGTTAAAAGATCTCAAACTTCCGCTTTGTTGACCCTAACCTCTATCTGTTTTTTACTTCCGTAACAAAACAATTTAATGATTTCAAAAATAGTAACTTAGGCCAGAAAAGAAAGTTTCGTAGTAAAAATAGTCCCGACTAAGTTACTTGTTCCCTCGGTTGATTGACTTTACATACCGGTATAAGATTTCTAGCTTAACATAATATTAAACCAAATCGCAGAATAATTTAAAGGACAAACACAAATAAACATAATTATATTAATTAATAAGTAATAAGAATTTGTAAACATAAACCTGGTAATAACTCTGAAGACAGAAGCACTCCTGCACAAATTGTAGGCTTTGCTTCGATCAGAGAATATATTTAACCGTACAGAAGAAAATAATGCTGAAAGAATAATGCTGGAAAGAAATAACTGAGAAAAGAAAATAATGCTGAAAAGAAATAATGCTGAAAATAATATCTGCTTAATAAAATCTCTAAACTTTCTCGCCAAAAAGAAGAACCCTTTCTACTGTGGTATCAGGCTCTATTTATAGTGCTTGCTTGATTCGTTGCTCTCGAAAATGTAGGAACAGTTCACTTTTCTTCCTTGAGAAATAATAGGCCATTTAATTGTCACATTTGTTGCTCTCTTGACTAAGTGGGTGAGAGAATGTAGGAACTCGTTGGATTAACCCTTGAACGTGTGTCTGTCCGTTGGATGAGGAGAAAGTGGGGTGATAGGTTGTGACGTTCGTCACACGCAAGTGACTATCGTCACTTGGTCTTCATGGAGCGTGACGTTCGTCACGTCCCCTTGACGGTCGTCAGGGCTTGGTTGCTTGTGGGCCACGTGCTCACATGTGTAATGGGCTTTTGGGTTGGTTTCTTCTCCTTAGGCTCTTTTACTACTTTTTGCACCCTTTTTTCTTCATTTCTTCAAAAGTGTTTGGCTCAGTGCATATCTGCAAAAATAGAAAAATACCTGCATAATACTTATAAAATAATTTAATTCAAACTAAAGTATGAGAAATATTTTGTGTATATCAAGCCAGAAATATCACATATTTGTGTGTCATCAAACTCCCCCATACTTAAACTTTGCTTGTCCTCAAGCAAATGCTAAGTATGATGTTTTTCTAAACATGGTTATGACTCAGATCGACTAATATATAGCTGCATTGTGTTTTTGTCAGAAAATCGGTGGTTTGATTCGTGCTCCATAACTACGTCGACGACGCTAGACAATCCCATTTTACGTAAACTAGTTACAGGTCCTATCATAGCCTACCTCGAGTATTTGTCTTGTTTTGCCCTTTTCATTCTAGCACAATCACATTAAGCCCTTTATCTTCACACGCACATAACAGAACAGTCGGTTAGTGGTTATGATCCTTTTAAACTTTTAGAGGTTTCTGGCACATTAATGTGGCAACCTTTAATTCAAATGTTAGATGCGGGGGATCAGACTGTAATCTGCCCTACCGAGTTCAGTACCAGATGCTCCTGAACCATCCATCAAATGAGTTTTCATGTTACTTTGTAAGGTTTACATACTTTGGATTAGGAGATCGGGTGAAGATCGTCCAATTTAATCAGTGTGTTTCCTTGCAACATTTTGCTGAAATATTCTATCATCCACATATATTCATTGACTTCCTGCGTAGTTTGTGTTTAAGACGGTGCTGACTGCTAATATAAACTACTCAAGGTTACTATAAAGACTAAACTCAGGGTGTTGGAAACAACGGGTACTTGAACTGATCTATCATACTTTGGGGTTGTAGAGTGTCTAAACGGTAGAAATTTCGCTTAATCTCGCCCCAATTCCTGATGATTAAAGATTTTGCAGTCTATTTACTTGTCGAGTGAGAAAAAAAAATTTATGGGCTCAAAAAAAGAGAAAGGGGAGTCTAAAAGAACAACACAAATTGCTGCAATAGATGACTTGAAAAAAAATTTATTGAATTTAAGATAACTGAAGGGAAATTATAAAGAAAATAAAAATTACTAGAAAAAGGGAAATACTTCCTCCCCCATAGTTGAATCATACATTGTCCTCAATGTATTGATAGAAGAGGGAAAGGGGAAAGATAACAACATAATCATTCTTCCTCCTCTTGTCTTTGGTATCAGCCACGTGTCCTTGCTCTTCGACGTGCTTGCCCGCCATGTCTGGAAGATTCGCCGCCATCTCCTTGGGATATGATATTATGTAAGTCGTCAACACGGAGTGTTAAGGCTCGCATATCTTCCGTTATTCCTGTGGTGAATTCCATCATACTTTGATCGTGCCTGAGAGCGTAGTCATTTTGGTCTATCTGCATTTGTTGCATGAGAGCCATCATCTCGATTTTCCGTGTCTCGAGGCTTTGGTGGCATTGAGTGGACAGCTGGTTTTGTTGCATTATTGCGGCATATATTGCGTCGATGGTGGCAGGATTGTTGGCTTTCTGTGGTTGGGGCTCTTGCTGCTCTAATTCTTCTTCGATTTCGTCAACGGCAGCGTTGTTAGCCTGACCTTGATTTCCTTGCACATTTTCTCCGGGTTCAGGGGCGTTAAGGTTGTAAAGCCAGTTATCTGGATTACCCAAGTGTGATCGGTGGGAATGAGAACTGACTGTTTTGGAATGCTAGTTTGCCTTTGCGTTTGTTTTTGCAAAATGTCGCGGTAAGCAAGAGTTGCCACCGTCTTTTATTTTATCCAACAAGGAAAGGACAAAAGCACAGAAAAATTCCTTTTCGAGATGTTTCTCGGGTTTGGGAGGTAGATTATAGAAAGGAAAGGTGTTAGCACCCTTTCTATCTGTGGTTATCCACGGGCTCTTAGGTACTTGCTCACTATGTTTTCAAAAGTTTGCTTTTCTTTGTGTTTGTGGGTTTTGAAAAGAGTTTTGTTTTTGAAGAGAGTGTAAGTGCGAAAAGTTTTGTTTTGTTTTAAAAGGAGCAAGTACTTAAGAACCTCTACCTACGCAAAAAGGAATTAAACTGTGCAATTGTCCTTTAGACAGTGCTATCCCACTATTGAGGAGTAGGTAGCACCGTCGTTGGAGTTTTCGGGTCAATTCGATTTAAGGGACGTGTGGCCACTAAAGCAATGTTAGGACGCCTTAGCGGTAACCCTAATGTCTTAGATCATTTTTTATCTGAGGCAACCATTTCGAGGCAACTTATGATCTTTGGACAAGAGGGCGGCCTCTAAAACATCCTATACTCAATGACCATGTTCGAGGCAACCAAGTGAGGCGTAACCTAAGAGTGGCATGTGCGAGTGTGTCAATTTTCAGTTTATATTATCTTTGTACATGTTATGGTGAGCCACGGTTGATTTTAATTTAAAGGTTAATCTTGTCATGCATAGCCTATTAGTCAAACATCTAGCAGTTAATGGTTGCGGAAAATAAATTGCGGAAAATAAAACTAAGCTATTACAAGGCGTCGGGTATTTACATCGCTAAAAACAAACCTTTAAAATTAAATTCAAAAAGTAAATAAAAGCGGTAAATAAAATCCTAAGTTAAAGCTATTACATCCTCGGAGCAATTACAATTATATGGATCAAAAATAAAATGCACGCGAGAAAATTGAATCGGAGCGTCCTAGGGTTTTGACCCTTTTTCATTAAATAAAGCATATTTTTGGTCTTTTTTGAATTAAGAATTAAGTCTAAATTAATAATGGAATTAAAGAAAATATTTTTGAGTTTTATTTTAATTGAGGAAATAAAATCAGAAATATTAAAAAAACCTAATTCTAAGTCAATTTTAATTTATTGCAAAATATGTTGGTATTAAACCTAATTAAAAAAAAAGCTAAATTAATTGGTTAATGGTTTATTTACAAAAATAAAATAGTGAAGTTAATCAATATTATTTTTTGAGTTTTCTGATTTTTATGAGAAAAATTAAGGGTTGATTAATTAACAATAAAAATAATGAAAACAAATTAAATAAAGAAAGAAACTAGAAAAGAAGTAACCCAAAGGGGGAGTTGGGCCCCAAATCAGGAGGTTTAGTCAGCATTTTCTTGGCCCAAACATATTCCAGCCTGCTTTGACTTTCAGATTGCATGTGCGCTTGTTGACCAGGGTTCATGGTGAACCTCCATCCTGGACTATTGGATCTGAATCTGGAACCACCTGGCCTTTGAGATCTGGAGGTATATGGTGCTCCCTGCCTGAAGCGCTGCGTGTGAACGCCTGAAACAAAATGATAACAAAGTTTGGGGGGACCTGGGATTCGAATCCAGGTCCCAAGGGGTCTTGCACTAACACGTTCACCAACCAGCCAGTTTGTTCAATTTGTCATTGGAATAAGAAATAAATAATATATGGGAAAATCAATGAATATGCCTGAAAATAAGAACAAACGCGCTAATATTTCAAACAGGCCTATTCAGGCCATGCCACGTTATCGTCCCTATCATGGGACTGTGGTTAAAAATCCTTTGGCCTATACCAACAGACGATTGTCCGTAGCTATACATCATGTTGCCTCAAAATCTACCACAAGCCACTAAAATGCAAACTAAAGGCATGGTTCTGCTCGCCTCTCCGCCCTGGTTCCAACCATGGTCCTTTTGTTGACCAATTTGCCTTGTAATGAAAATCCCTGAAAGAACCCTAAAACAATCTACCATGGTGTTTTGTGATATAGGGCATAATAATGAAATTGAATAATACAGAAACTTTGCAAATGATGTCAGGAGTTCAAATATGCAATTATTTTAAAGAATGAATGCAAGATTGAAGCTTTACGATTCCATGAATATGGCGGTTCAGAGCGATACTTACAGGGCTTTTTGGGGCAGGAGAGCACACGATAATGATTGGTACTACTTCAGTGAGGTCCAAGGAAGCGAGGGGAACCTTTGTTTGATCCTGAAAAGGTCTCTAAGTGCAATTTCAGATCCAAGGTTCTCAAGCTTTTTTCTCAAAGTTGTGTGGCCGTTACAGAGAGTTTTATGCGTTTTTTGTTGTGTAGAGTTTTTTCTGTGTTCTTCCCGTGTCTTTGATTTGTGAGCATGAGGTTTATATAGACAAGGAATTTAGGTCAACATTTGTGTATCAAATCTTGGTCCATTATGATGAAGAGATTTGATTTGATTTCTTCATAAATACCTGCTATATTTGATTCAATCACGTGCCAATCTATTTTCATGCGTTACTGCCAGCCTGTTATGAGCTGTTTGGGCCTCCAACATGATGAAAATCAAAAGCTGACTTACAGATCCACTTCCCTTCGATTGACACTCCCCCTGCTTCGATTGCATATTTGCAAGGGACACATGCCATTGTGAACTTTGGGTGAACTTGGACAGGTTAGGATATGTGTTTTTGCTTAGTCATGCCAGCCTACTTCATTCCTTCGAATCTGCCTTCTTTTCCAGCATCAAAGTCCAATTCGAATATATTTAGAACATTCCCTCATCAGAGCATCTTAGATTAAGAGAAACTCTACACTGAAATGCCATTCGAAGGTCATTTCGTTCTGATGTTTTGATTGAGGTAAAGTATGAAGTTCCAGTCGAAGGACCCTCTGAAGTACTAGTCGAAGCATTATGACATTGACTTGATCGAAGGGGTCCAGCGCTCAATCTAAGACTTGCACACCAAAGCTTGATCGAAGGGGTCCAGCGCTCAATCGAAGACTTGCACACCAAAGCTTGATCGAAGGAGGTCCAACGCTCAATCGAAGACTTACAGACCAAAGCTTGATCGAAGGAGGTCCAGCGCTCAATCGAAGTGTTTGTCCATACCAATCGAAAGGCTCCTTCAGAATACCACTCGAAGGGTCTTTTAGAATGCCAATCGAAAGGTACTTAAAGCACCACTCAAAAATTTTCTTTTTCCTTAGGCAAGGGTTTCTGGTCAACCATGCAGGGGGAAGACTTTGGAAAACATGAGAGGGCAAATTTTGGGGTGCAACAGTTGCCCCTGTTCAATTTTCTTAAACCTGAGGATATAGATTGGCTTTCGAGCCTTTCGTGATCCGAAGGTGGAAGATAATTGAACACTAGAGTGCCCAGAAATTTGCACTCGCATGGTGTAGTATCAGCATTGTGATGTCGGGAATGGGCTTACAGATGCCATTTGGAGATCGTTGGTAGGAGGATGGGCTTATAGATGCCATCTGCAGGAGTGTCAATCGCATAAGAGATTCCTCAGCGAGAACTTGCATACCTGTTGTTTGTAGAAGATTCCGCTGGGGAAGTCTAACTTTTGTTGAGATTTAGGAACTGACTCGTGCTCACCGGGAGTATATTGTTGAGGTTATAGAACTTGTCCTGTCTGGTTCCAAGTATTAATCTTCAATCTCTTCGTGTTGATGGTTTTCCTGGCTTGTTACAGGTATTAATCTACAACTTGAAAAGGTTGGTCGATGAGAAAGTTGTCCTGGCTGGTTTCAGGTATTAATCTCTGACCTGAGAAAGAAAGATGGTCTTCCTGGCTTGTTACAGGTATTAATCTTTAATCTCTTCATGTAGATAATTTTCCTGGCTTGTTACAGGTATTAATCTACAATCAGTCGTCCACAAATATTTTTCCTGGCTTGTTACAGGTATTATACTGGGACTTGAAAAGGTTGATGGTAGAGTCTTGCTGGAGATGGGCTTAAAGATGCCATCCAAGAATGTTTGTTGACCCGCAATGCTGTAGGCCAAAAGAATGAGTATCGAAATGGTATTCGTGTCTGGAATGCCATTGAACTGTATCGGGGGACTGCGTTTGTATGAGCAAAAGAATGGCGTCCGTGTCTGGAGCGTATCTGAACCAGATCTGAGAGTTGAATCTGGATGATTGTCAGAATTGCGTCTGCATCTGGAGCGTATCTGAAATGTATTTGAATGAGTGACAGAATGACATCCGAATCTGGATCATATCTAGACTGTAATTTGAATGAGTGACAGAATGACATCTAAATCTGGATCGTATCTGGACTATAATTTGAATGAGTGACAGAATGACATCTAAATCTGGATCGTATCTGGACTGTATTTTGAATGAGTGACAGAATGACATCCAAATCTGGATCGTATCTGGACTGTAATTTGAATGAGTGACAGAATGACATCTAAATCTAGATCGTATCTGGACTATATTTTGAATGAGTGACAGAATGACATCCGAGTCTGGATCGTATCTGGACTATAATTTGAATGAGTGACAGAATGACATCCAAATCTGGATCGTATCTGGACTGTATTTTGAATGAATCTGGAATAAGTATCAGAATGTCAGCCATATCTGGATCGCATCTGAACTGTCTCTAGAAGGAGTCTGGAATAAGTATCAGAATGTCAGTCATATCTGGGTCGCATCTGAACCGTCTCTAGAAGGAGTCTGGAATAAGTATCAGAATGTCAGCCATATCTGGGTCGCATCTGAACTGTATCTAGAAGGAGTCTGGAATAAGTATCAGAATGTCAGCCATATCTGGGTCGCATCTGAACCGTCTCTAGAAGGAGTCTGGAATAAGTATCAGAATGTCATCCATATCCGGGTCGCATCTGAACTGTATCTAGAAGGAGTCTGGAATAAGTATCAGAATGTCAGCCATATCTGGGTCGCATCTGAACTGTCTCTAGAAGGAATCTGGAATAAGTATCAGAATGTCAGCCATATCTGGATCGCATCTGAACTGTCTCTAGAAGGATTCTCAGAAGATGATGATCTTTGCCAATTGATTGATCTTTCCTGAAAAGGTAAAGAGTTAGTTGTATGCAATGTCATGATGTATGCATTGTCATGATGTATGCATTGTGTAATGATGTTCTCAAAATAAAATGAGATTTGTGTCATATGTATTTTGTATGCACATGTTATGAATGTTGTTTGAAGTGTAATTTTGTCTTGGACTTTGCTCAAAATGTTTCCACCGGGGGTCCCTGCTTTGTTTTTTGAGGAGAACTCCGCTGGGGGATATTGAAAACTCTGTTGGGAGTATGTTTATTTCTGCTTGGGAAAAGAGTTTAGGAGTCTTAGTCGTCCGTTGCTCTGCTGGGGAGTCGAAGTTGAACTGATATCTGGTCGGGTCCAGGCTTCGCAGTAACTTGCTGGGGATTGTAGAGTAGTCTACTGGGGAAGAGGAGTTGTGGTCCTTTGATTTGTAGTAGTCGGAGAGGCAAACTCAAGCTGGGGAATCCTGATGTTGTTGGGGAAATAAACCCTGTCGTCAGTCCGCTAGAGAGGTGACATCTTCGTTGGGGGAGGTCCTCGAGGATTCTTGAGATTGATTCAGTTGGGGAAAGGTTTTCAGAGATTAAACCCTTGCTGGGAGTCATCCTATGAGAATGATTTTGGGGAGATTTGTCATTGCCCCTAGTAGCAAGTGTTTGTGACATTGCCAGAAAATGTTTAATTGTACGTAACCCTTCACTGAGATTGATGTTCAATGCCCCAAGTGACGGAGATGGAGACTTGCCCCTGGTTACTTTGCACTTCTTCAGAGATTTCTTGAAATCTTGACTGGACTGCCCCAGGTGTGCTGGATAGTGACGTGTCATGCCCCCTTGTTGATAGGAGATTTGTCAAATGAAGTGTCATCCTTTTTGAAGTGATTTTGTTCACTGAGAGGGCTTTCGTTCATCGGATATTCGTTGTGTGAATTTCTCCGCTGTCAAACAAATAGCCAAATGCAAACAGTGATATTCAAATAATGCAAAGTTTATACTTGTCTCGAAGTTTTGAAAAATGCGTTTTTTAGCAGAAAACTTTTTATAAGACAAATTCAACACAAGATTTAGGGAAAAGCCTTACGGGAGTCAGGATACCTTTTGTAACAGCATGCTTTTGAACTAACCCATGCTTCAATTAGGACTTTTGAAGGGTTCTAACGTGGCTTGGTTCACGGTTTAAGAAACAAAGGATAAAGGCTCAAAGTATATTTGTACCCACCCACTCTTCGTGATGTTCTTCAATCCTAAACTCAGTTAATTGTGCGTCGAACTCTATTCGAATTTAGAACGACGTTTTTGGTGATGGTTCACACAAGTTGAATTTGTTGGAAGGCAGTCATTTTTGCAACATTTTTCATGTTGTTGAGGATTTGTAGCGACCTCGTCCTTTTGATTTGTTATCCCTAACTTTTGCCTGACTGTTCCTGTTTTCGAGATTATAGTCAGCGGGATGCCCCAGCTTTCTTAAGCCTCCTTTATAGGTTTTGGCTCAGTGGGCTTTTTTTCTTTTGAGAGATTGACTGCCTATGAGATAAGGAACCACCACTGTCTTTTGATTCCAGAGGAATGCTTTTGATGTCGTTCGTTGTATTATGAACTGAGAGTTTTGCAACTTCAATGCGCATCTTTTGAATTAACTGAGAGACTACCCTGCCCCAGGTTTAAATTAAAGGTTCCAATTTGTGTTTAAAACAAAAAACTCCTACTTCTTTGGCTCGAAGGGGTTGACTAGGGATTATATTCCTTATAACTCCAGTGTTTAGGATTTGAAAGAAACGCCTGTACATCGTCAGCAAGGTCTGTCCAAAAGCATATTGTATGAGATTATGGCATTGTTTCGTCATCCTCCCTCTAAAGGCTTGTAACTTTTAGCAAGAGTTGAATGTCATAAAGTGAGTAAAAAGCATAGTTTAAATGTAATTAAAATGATTGGATCAAATCAAGACAAACATGTGCAATGCATTAATGAAACAAAGTTTGGCATTAATAGATAATTGTTTGAATAACAAAGAGATTACAACTTGAATATTCAAATGAACAAAGGCTTTCAATGATTCGTCATAGGAGCAGTGATTATGTTTGGTGTCTCCGGAGGGTCAAACTTGATCTCCTTGGCATCAATCATGTCTTAGACCTTGTTCTTTAGAGCCCAACAGTTGTTTGTGTCATGTCCCGGACTGTCAAAATGATAAGCACATCTTCCATCCGGGTTGTAGTTAGGAGAAGAAGTCTTAGGGTTCGAATGAGGAGCCTTTAATGTAATCATCTCTTTCTTCAACATGTGTTGTAGCGCTTGAGCTAGTGACATGTTGATCTTAGTGAATTGTCTTTTGGGCGCGACCTCCTTACGCTGATGCCCCTGTTGACGCTGGTGAGGTTATTGTTGGACCCTTGAGGTAGTAGCGACTTGGAGAGGTCCATTCTTTACCAAACCAAACCCTTGTCTTTTTGGAGGCTGATCAATGACTTGGTCCCCGACTTTGACTGTTTTCTTCATGTTGTTGTATATGTCTTAATGAAGCTGGCTGATAATGGTTCTCAGCTCTTCTTGTTCCCGAGCTAAGCCTTGGATAAGAGCTATCTGCCCCAGCATCTGGGTTTTCATGGCACTGAATTCAGCTTGCAGTTGTTCCAGCCGTTCGTCTTTATTGTCTTCAGGACTTTTCTTGACCAAATTCCCCATGAGGAGTGTTCTCAACTCTTCCTGCCCCTTGGATAGGTTTAGGAAGATTTCCCTAAACTGAGTCTCTCGAGTATGAAGATCGTGGTTGTCTTGTTGGAGAGCCATTGCTGAAATAAACAGCGAGAACATGAGAGACTTGTGTTGGGAGACCTGTTATGCAATGATATGTATGTATGCAATGTTTTCAAGGATCCCGCGGGGTAAACAAGAAACTTGTTAGAATTTGAATTTTGCAGCTTTGATTGAAGAAACTTCATGTTGTTAAGAGTCCTTCTTCAAGAGTCAAGCTCACCATATCGAGTGGGTCATAGCCCCTTACTCAAGTTATCGTGTTTTGATTTCTAGACAACCTTGGCTAGAGGAAAATAAATCCCTTTTGCCCCTTGCTAGACATTTGATTTACCATAACCTGCATCACAAACCCTTGAGATCCTTGAAATGGTTAAGGAAATGTTAAGGCATGATGTTATGATGTGTATGCTATGCGCTTAAGCAAAAGTGTGAAGTGATGTAAGTAAACCCTAAAATAAATCCAAATTATTGGATAAGGACTGTAAACAAAACCTGCAAGGAACTCATGTTGTCAGATAACAAGAATGTGCAAGTAGTTCAAGTTTGAAGGCACACAAGTCACACAAACAGCCTTAAGTTTAGGCTGGCATGGAGTTTAGGTACTACCCTCTTTCAGTTCAGTTGGTTTAAACCTATCCTAAAAATAGTAACCGGGTTCTAGAGGATCTCAATATCACTGACTACCCTCAATCGGTCATAATTCCAGTTTAGCAACCTTTTCTTGCAGCCGAAATCATCGCGAGAGTTTAGTCTCAATGAGTGTAGCATACTGCTACTGTTCTATGGCCAAGTTGGTCAATTTAAGGTTCTAAGGTCAGTTGGTGCTTAATGACCCCTTAGAAGACTCATATTCTCCTCGTTCCAACACAAGGGATATCGGTATAGACTAAAGTGCTACACCAACGTAGCTACTGCTTCAACCGTGTCGGTCTACGCCGGACAGTTCCCTCACAGTTTATTGCTACTTACCTAAAGGGTATCCCCAGATCCGGGTTAGGATCTATAGAAACTCTGATACAAGCCCACAAATGTAAATCAAACAAATCAAGCAATTGAAAACACAATGATCTAATCCTAAGGTACACCTCACTTTTTTAAATATCCCCAGCAGAGTCGTCAGTTCTGTGATCGGTGGGAATGAGAACTGACTGTTTTGGAATGCTGGTTCGCGTTTGCGTTTGTTTTCGCAAAAGGTCGCGGTAAGCAAGAGTCGCCATCGTCTTTTATTTTATCCAACAAGGAAAGGACAAAAGCACAGAAAAATTCCTTTTCGAGATGTTTCTCGGGTTCGGGAGGTAGATTATAGAAAGGGAAGGTGTTAGCACCCTTTCTATCCGTGGTTATCCACGGGCTCTTAGGTACTTGCTCACTATATTTTCAAAAGTTTTCTTTTCTTTGTGTTTGTGGGTTTTGAAAAGAGTTTTGTTTTTGAAGAGAGTGTAAGTGCGAAATGTTTTGTTTTGTTTTAAAAGGAGCAAGTACTTAAGAACCTCTACCTACTAAAAAAGGAATTAAACTGTGCAAATGTCCTTTAGACAGTGCTATCCCACTATTGAGGAGTAGGTAGCACCGTCGTTGGAGTTTTCGGGTCAATTCGATTTAAGGGGCGTGTGGCCACTAAAGCAATGTTAGGACGCCTTAGAGGTAACCCTAATGTCTTAGATCATTTTTTATCTGAGGCAACCGTTTCGAGGAAACTTATGATCTTTGGACAAGAGGGCGACCTCTAAAATATCCTATACTCAATGACCACGTTCGAGGCAACCAAGTGAGGCGTACCCTAAGAGTGGCATGTGCGAGTGTGTCAATTTTCAGTTTATATTATCTTTGTACATGTTATGGTGAGCCACAGTTGATTTTAATTTAAAGGTTAATATTGTCATGCATAGCCTATTAGTCAAACATCTAGCAGTTAATGGTTGCGGAAAATAAATTGCGGAAAATAAAACTAAGCTATTACAAGGCGTCGGGTATTTACATCGCCAAAAACAAACCCTTAAAATTAAATGCGAAAAGTAAATAAAAGCGGTAAATAAAATCCTAAGTTAAAGTTATTACATCCTCAAAGCAATTACAATTATATGGATCAAAAATAAAATGTACGCGAGAAAATTGAATCGGAGCGTCCTAGGGTTTTGACCCTTTTTCATTAAATAAAGCATATTTTTGGTCTTTTTTGAATTAAGAATTAAGTCTAAATTAATAATGGAATTAAAGAAAATATTTTTGAGTTTTATTTTAATTGAGGAAATAAAATCAGAAATATTAAAAAAAACCTAATTCTAAGTCTAATTTAATTTATTGCAAAATATGTTGGTATTAAACCTAATTAAAAAAAAAACTAAATTAATTGGTTAATGGTTTATTTACAAAAATAAAATAGTGAAGTTAATAAATATTATTTTTTGGGTTTTCTGATTTTTATGAGAAAAATTAAGGGTTGATTAATTAACAATAAAAATAATGAAAACAAATTAAATAAAGAAAGAAACTAGAAAAGAAGTAAACCAAAGGGGGAGTTGGGCCCCAAATCAGGAGGTTTGGTCAGCATTTTCTTGGCCCAAACATATTCCAGTCTGCTTTGACTTTCAGATTGCATGTGTGCTTGTTTACCAGGGTTCATGGTGAACCTTCATCCTGGACTATTGGATCTGAATCTGGAACCACCTGGCCTTTGAGATCTGGAGGTATATGGTGCTCCCTGCCTGAAGCGCTGCGTGTGAACGCCTGAAACAAAATGATAACAAAGTTTGGGGGGACCTGGGATTCGAATCCAGGTCCCAAGGGGTCTTGCACTAACACGTTCACCAACCAGCCAGTTTGTTCAATTTGTCATTGGAATAAGAAATAAATAATATATGGGAAAATCAATGAATATGCTGGAAAATAAGAACAAACGCGCTAATATTTCAAACAGGCCAATTCTGGCCATGCCATGTTATCGTCCCTATCATGGGACTATGGTTAAAAATCCTTTGGCCTATACCAACAGACGATTATACGTAGCTATACATCATGCTGTCTCAAAATCTGCCACAAGCCACTAAAATGCAAACTAAAGGCATGGTTCTGCTCGCCTCTCCGCCCTGGTTCCAACCATGGTCCTTTTGTTGACCAATTTGCCCTGTAATGAAAATCCCTGAAAGAACCCTAAAACAATCTACCATGGCGTTTTGTGATATAGGGCATAATAATGAAATTGAATAATACAGAAACTTTGCAAATGATGTCAGGAGTTCAAATATGCAATTATTTTAAAGAATGAATGCAAGATTGAAGCTTTACGATTCCATGAATATGGCGGTTCAGAGCGATACTTACAGGGCTTTTTGGGGCAGGAGAGCACACGATAATGATTGGTATTGCTTCAGTGAGGTCCAAGGAAGCGAGGGGAACCTTTGTTTGATCCTGAAAAGGTCTCTAAGTGCAATTTCAGATCCAAGGTTCTCAAGATTTTTTCTCAAAGTTGTGTGGCCGTTACGAAGAGTTTTATGCGTTTTTTGTTGTGTAGAGTTTTTTCTGTGTTTTTCCCGTGTCTTTGATTTGTGAGCATGAGGTTTATATAGACAAGGAATTTAGGTCAACATTTGTGTATCAAATCTTGGTCCATTATGATGAAGAGATTTGATTTGATTTCTTCATAAAGACCTGCTATATTTGATTCAATCACGTGCCAATCTAATTTCATGCGTTACTGCCAGCCTGTTATGAGCTATTTGGGCCTCCAACATGATGAAAATTGAAAGCTGACTTACAGATCCACTTCCCTTTGATTGACACTCCCCCTGCTTCGATTGCATATTTGCAAGGGACACATGCCATTGTGAACTTTGGGTGAACCTGGACAGGTTAGGATATGTGTTTTTGCTTAGTCATGCCAGTCTACTTCATTCCTTCGAATCTGCCTTCTTTGCCAGCTTCAAAGTCCAATTCGAATATATTTAGAACATTCCCTATTAGACAACTTCGACCAGCCCTTGGCCTTGTGATGAGTCTAAGTTCTGATTCGAAGTGTCCAGAACTTCCTTCATCAGAGCATCTTAGATTAAGAGAAACTCTGCACTGAAATGCCATTCAAAGGTCATTTCATTCTGATGTTCTGATTGAGGTAAAGTATGAAGTTCCAGTCGAAGGACCCTCTGAAGTACTAGTCGAAGCATTGTGACATTGACTTGATCAAAGGGGTCCAGCGCTCAATCGAAGACTTGCACACCAAAGCTTGATCGAAGGGGTCTAGCGCTCAATCGAAGACTTGCACACCAAAGCTTGATCGAAGGAGGTCTAGCGCTCAATCTAAGACTTGCAGACCAAAGCTTGATCGAAGGAGGTCCAGCGCTCAATCGAAGTGTTTGTCCATACCAATCGAAAGGCTCCTTCATAATACCACTCGAAGGGTCTTTCAAAATGCCAATCGAAAGGTACTTAAAGCACCATTCAAAAATTTTCTTTTTCCTTAGGCAAGGGTTTCTGGTCAACCATGCAGGGGGAAGACTTTGGAAAACATGAGAGGGCAAATTTTGGGGTGCAACACCAAGTAAGTACGATTATGATTTGGCATGATCACACTACGAACTCTTGCATTCTTAACCATGAGATAGTATCCTCCAGCTTCTCGTACTTTAATCAGGCTGCCAACTCTATAGTTATCAATGTCCATAAAAACTGCTGGCAGTGGAGGTAGGAGTTGGATCCTTTCCCCCTAGTTCAAGTGAACTGCGATGGCGGTGACGATGCCTCCGATGCAAAAAGGTGTGGTCCCTTCTCTTGCAACGAGGTTTTGAATATGGGCCATCATTAAAGTGACGGGATTAAGATGGATGTTTTGCGAAAAGGTACAGTGGAGAGTATATAATTCTTTAGTGTTTACCTTGTTGTTGTTTGCCCTTCCAAATATTGTGTTTGCCATAACACGGTGTAAGAAGCAGATGTTCGGGTTATGGATGTGAGAGGCGTACCGTGCTTCGGGTGTGACATTTGGTTCGCCGGTTATTCTCTCCCATAGTGCGTATGTACTTCCATTCCAATCCAATTCTGGGGGTATGCGATATTGCACATTATTCCCTCGGGGAAAATGAAATATGTCGCTCAAAATTTCATGGTTGAGTTGGTACTCTCGGTTGAACATCCGAAAATGAGCGGCTCCCGTTAGGTGTGCGTCTGCATCTTCTCGGGTGTGATACGCGTAGGAACTCAAGAATTCCAACGTGAGAGCTTCGTAAGTTGGTGTGTTCATCATGCTAATAAAGCTTAGGCCCGCTTTATTCAGCAAGCCTTCCATATGAGGTTGCAAGCCTAATTCTTGCAAGCAAGTGTTGTCGATGAACCGTGTGGATGTTAGCCCTCGGTGATGGAATTTTATGTACCTCTCTTTTTGAAGCTCACCGGCTTCTCCTTGTCGGAGCACGAGATGTCGCATGTCGGGTTCGGGTTGGTTGGCCATGAGTGTTGAACTTGATAGGAAAAAAATGTATATGTGGTAGAGAGATGGAAATGGAGTGGTAGTGATGAAACTAAGGATGGAAGGGTAGGGTTTATATAGATGGTTTTGTGGAGTAAGAAATTTAATGGTGTTTATGGGAGAATTTTGAAATTTGGGAGGTTATGGGTAAGTGGAGTAAATGGGGTGGTGGAATTTTAATACAAATTTTTCGTGCATCAATGCTATCAACGGTCACGGGATTGAAAAGCGTGGGGGACATTTCCTGCCGCCCGTCACACGCTTCCTGACGCTCGTCAGAGTCAAAGACACTCTCTGACGTTCGTCACATGCATACTGACATTCGTCAGAGTCAGGTGATGTTGGTCTCTTTGACTGCTTTGAATGCGTGCTCCACTAAATTAATTAATTAATTTCAATTTTGAGAAGTGTATTGCAAGGGATTAGTAGAATATTGTATAGTTGGAAAAATGATATGGTAAATAAGAAGCAAATAAAGATGGTAAAAAAAACACATGATAATAATAATAGAAATTAAGAACAAATGAAAATAATAACGGAATTTGCAAAAAAAATGAATGCATACTTTGTAAATAGAAATAAGTAAAATGGATATGAATAAAATTTTAGGACCGAAAAGTAACATATTATTCGAAAATAATTAAAACCATAATGAGTTTGAGAATAATAATAATGAAAAACAATGAAAAAACCCCCCATACAAAGAACAAACAGTGTCCTCACTGGGGCGGTACAAAAAAACTATCAAGCATGAGGGCCTCCTGGAGGTGGCGCAGAAGCGTGCAGATGTTGATAAATGTGGTCAAACTGCTCTGTGACGATGTCCATGAAATGAAAGAAGTCACGCCGAAGTGTGCAGACATTTTCTTTAACAATGTCGAGCTCTTCTCGGAGTGTGGTAACATCTGTCTGCAGAGTCTTGATCGTATGTGCATGATCAGACATGGGTATGTCATTAGCTGTAGAAACAAGGGGTAGTGTAGGATAATCCAAAGGTGTATAATCGTGGTAACCTGTGGGTGTAGATGGGTCGCTCTCCTCCCTCTCAGGGTCGTGTTCGTCTGTCTTATCTAGGGGATATAGCCAATTTGTCTTGGTATAGACACTGGTATGCTCGGGGCTAGGCAATTTGAAGCAATAGACAGGGTTATGTTGGACAAGCAGTTGAAAGTGAGGTGGGCTGAGGTTACCAATCAAAGAAATGTTAAAGCAAAAAGGGATGTCCATGGTATAATATCTGGCGTACGGTGTAAGGCGCGACAGAGATGACCGTAGAGATAGGGCCTCGGCTATCATAGTGACTAGCCCGCTGACACAGATGGGGCCATGGGTACACTGAGCTATAGCTGACATGTTGGAGATCATGAATGATGCGCCAATGACTGGTCTGGTTTGAAAAGCACAGTAAATGATGAACAACTCATCCCTAGAAACCGAGAGTTGATTAATAGGTTTTCTAAAAAATGTGAAAGCAAAAATGTGATGGAAATACCGAATAGCAGGGTTATGAATCTCGGTGGCATCAAGGTGGTCGGGTCCTCGGGATATTGGCCCGCTATGTCTCTCCAAAAGTGATTAAGCTCAAAGTTGAGGTACTCATCCGCCTGGGTTTCCATGTGGGCGTCTAAAGAGCTAGGGAATCCTAACAACTGAGCTAGACTGCAAACTGTAAACTGGTGGGTGAAACCGAACAATCTAAAGGACATCTGACCTCTACTACGCCCTAAGCCTTGTGTGGGTTTATAGATGAGGGAGCTCAAGAACTCCAAGGTGAGGCGTTGGTGTGTAGGGTGTTTATGGGCTAGGAACCCCTCCCATCCTATCTGGTTAAACATGAAATAGACACTTTCCCTGATTCCTAAGGTTGTAAAGGTGGGATCATGCACATACGTGGTCATACTCATCTGGCGCTGAGCCAAAATCTCATATCATCTCTGTTGAGTCTCCGAGGCAAAAATGATAGTATCCATGAATTTTAGCTTGTAGGTTCCTGTGAATCGGTACTAAAATTTGGAAAAGAAAAATGCAAATAAGTAAAATATGTTGTGGGAGAAAGAAAGAAAGAAAAGGAAAAAAATCGGAAAGTAAAAATCAGAATGCAGAAATGAAAAAAAATAAAAATAAAAATAAAAGATAAAGATATTTGAGAGATAATAAATAAAATAAAAAAAATTGTGGGTTGCCTCCCACATAGCGCTTGTTTAATGTCGTTAGCTTGACATTTGTTGTTAGACGTGAATTAGTTTTCAAATTGGTGCGGTAGCTCTAATAGCGTTAAGCTCGCGGTGTAATCCTTATTTTCGACGCTGTAATAATGCTTTAGGCGTTGGCCGTTTACTAAGAATCGATTCATGGATTTTCCTTTGATTTCTATGGCACCACTGGGGAAAACTTTGGTTACTTCGAATGGTCCAGACCATCGTGAATGGAGTTTTCCAGGGAACAGTTTCAGACGAGAGTTGAATAGGAGTACTACATCTCCTTCATTGAATTCTTTCCTTGAGATACGTTTGTCATGCCATTTTTTCGTCCTTTCTTTGTAGATCCTTGCATTTTCATATGCATCTAATCTTAGTTCTTCTAATTCATTTATGTCGAGGATCCTTTTCTCTCCTGCCGCAGTGTAGCTTAGGTTTAAAGTTTTAATTGCCCAGTAAGCTTTGTGTTCAATTTCCACTGGCATGTGGCATGATTTTCCATATATGAGTTTAAAGGGTGTTGTACCTATCGGTGTCTTGAATGCCGTCCTGTAGGCCCATAATGCGTCAGGTAACTTAGCTGACCAATCCTTTCTTGAAGTGGCAACAGTTTTTTCCAGTATTTGTTTTATTTCTCAATTTGAGACTTCCACCTGTCCGCTTGTTTGGGGGTGGTATGGTGTTGCGACGCGGTGCCTCACCCCATATTTGGTTAGGAGTTTATCAAAGATTCGTGATATGAAGTGGGAGCCACCGTCGCTTATAACTTGTTTGGGTACACCAAACCTTGGGAATATAATGGTTTTGAAGAGTTTAATCATGACTCTAGTATCGTTTGTTGGAGAAGCTATTGCTTCAATCCATTTTGAAACGTAATCTACAGCCACGATTATATATTTGTTTCCGAATGAGGATGGAAATGGTCCCATGAAGTCGATTCCCCATACATCAAAGACTTCCACTTGTAGGATGCCAGTCTGAGGCATCTCATCGCGTCTGGATATATTTTCGGTGCGTTGGCATCGGTCGCAGTTTAGGATGGCTGTGTGCACATCTTTCCACAAATTTGGCCAGTAGAAGCCAGACTACAAAATTTTGGCACATGTCTTTGATGTGTTTGCATGACCTCCATAAGGGGCATCATGACAATGAGAAATAATGCTTTCTATTTCGTTTTCCGGGACGCATCTTCAGAAAATACCGTCTGCACTCCTCTTGAATAGTAAAGGTTCATCCCAAAAGTAATGTTTCAAATCGTGAAAGAATTTCTTCTTCTGTTGATAAGTCATATCAGGGGGTAGGATTTTGGCAGCTAAGTAATTTGCTATGTCCGCATACCATGGTATGGTTTGGATAGAGACCACGGCTTCTTGTATAGCATTATTTATTTGGTCTTAGCTTTCTCGTGAATCGTTGTTAGCAGCTTGTGTGTCAAGTCCTAAGAGCAGTTGATTTGGATTTGATTCAGGCAGTTCTTTTCTGGCATCTCTTAAGTCCATCTGAGCCATCAGACGTTCATACGGGAAGTCATCGTTAATAGGTACTTCTTCTGGTGTCAGCTGTTCCATGCGAGATAAATGGTCGGCTACCACGTTTTCGGTACCTTTTTTGTCTTTAATTTCTAGATCGAACTCTTGTAGAAGCAGAATCCATCTCAAAAGTCTCGACTTTGAGTCTTGCTTGGTTAAGAGATATCTAATAGCTGCGTGGTCTGTATAGATGATTATTTTTGCGCCTACGAGGTAGGAGCGAAATTTGTCTAGTGCGAAGACTACGGCTAAAAGTTCTTTTTCCGTTGTTGCATAATTCATCTGTGCAGGGTCCAAGGTTCTACTAGCATAATATATCGCATGAAGCTTCTTATCTCTTCGTTGTCCCAGGACTGCACATACGGCGTAATCACTTGCATCACACATGATTTCAAATGGAAGTCTCCAATCGAGTGGTTGCATGATTGGTGCGGATACAAGAGCTGTTTTTAGTTGGTTAAATGCTTTTAGGCATTTGTCATCAAAATCAAATTCAACGTCTTTCATAAGGAGGGTGGTTAGAGGTTTTAATATTTGTGAGAAATCTTTGATGAATCGTCGGTAGAAACCGGCGTGTCCTAAGAAACTGCATATTTCTCTCACTGTTTTAGGGGGTTGCAAGTTTTCTATGACTTCGATCTTAGCTTTATCGACTTCAATCCCCTTTTCGGACACAACGTGTCCTAGTACGATTCCTTGTTTGACCATAAAGTGGCACTTTTCCCAATTCAGAACGAGGTTAACTTTTACGCATCTCTCCAAGACTTTCTCCAAATTCACCAGACAATCTTCAAAACTCTCTCCACATACAGAGAAATCGTCCATAAATACCTCCATAATGTTGTCTATGAAATCAGCAAAGATTGCCATCATGCATCTCTGAAACGTGGCGGGAGCATTGCATAATCCAAACGGCATTCGTCGGTAGGCAAAAGTTCCATAAGGACATGTGAATGTTGTTTTCTCTTGGTCATCGGGGTGAATAGGGATTTGAAAGAATCCGGAGTAACCGTCTAGATAACAGTAATGTGAGTGCTTAGCTAATCGTTCAAGCATTTGATCAATGAATGGTAGAGGGAAATGGTCCTTTCGAGTGGCCTTGTTTAGCTTCCTATAGTCAATACATATTCTAGCTCCACTTATAGTTCGTTCCGCTACAGCTTCGCCTGCTTTGTTTATTGTTACCGTTATACCACCTTTCTTTGGTACACAGTGGACTGGGCTTACCCATTGACTATCGGAGATGGGGTATATGATTCCAGCGTTCAAAAGTTTTTTTACTTCATCTTTAACCACGATGCTCCATATTGGGTTAATTCTTCGTTGATGTTCTCTAGAAGATTTACAGTCATTCTCCAGCATAATACGATGCATGCATATGGAAGGGCTTATTCCTTTGAGATCTGTAATGTTATATCCTAAGGCGGAGGGATATTTTCTTAAGACTTGTAATAATTTGTCTGTTTCTTGTTGTCCTAAGTCCGCCTTGACAATTACAGGTCGCTTTAACTCGGTGTCAAGGAATTCATATCTGAGGGTCTTAGGTAATGACTTAAGATCCAATGTCGGTTTTCTTGGACAAGGCATGTGATCGTGTGTCAGAGCTAAGCATTCACTCAGATTGTCGTCTCGGTATTCAGGACACCATTCGTTATCTTCGAATATAAGAGGTGTGGGAATATTCATGGTTTCGGAACAAGGTATTGGTTCCCATTCAATTTATCTTACGCATTCATCCACGATGTCCACCAGATAACATGTGTCATCTATGGAGGGCACTTGTAAGAATTGTGTTAGAATAAATTCGACTTTCTCTTCACCTACTTCAAAGGTTAGTTTGCCCTTTTTTACATCTATGATAGCTCCAGCTGTGGCTAAGAATGGTCTTCCTAAGATGATAGGTGTGCTTTCGTCTTCTCTTATATCCATGATTATGAAATCTGTATGGATGTAGAATTGACCTATTCGTACGGGAACATTTTCTAAGATTCCTACTGGGTATTTGATGGAGTGATCCGCTAATTGAACTGACATCTTTGTCGGTCTTAGTTCACCCATTTCCAGTTTGTTGCATATGGATAAAGGCATAACGCTAATACTAGCGCCTAGATCACATAGGGCTTTGTCTATGACAAACTTACCTATATGGCATGGTATAGAGAAACTTCCGGGGTCTTTCAGCTTAGGAGGCATCTTGTTCTGGATAATCGCGCTACATTCTGCTGTAAGCGTTACCGTTTCGTTATCTTCTAGATTTTTCTTATTAGATAAGATTTCCTGGAGGAATTTGGCATAGGAGGGCATTTAAGTTATAGCTTCTGTGAAAGGAATTGTTATATTGAGTTGTTTCAGAAGTTCTACGAATTTTTTAAATTGCCCTACATTCTTGGGTTTGGCTAATCTACCAGGAAAAGGGATTTGGGGTTTATAAGGCGGTGGAGGCACATAAGGTTTTTCTTTTTCTTTGGCCTCTCCTCCTTTATCTTCTTTGTCTACCTCTGGTTTCTCTGGTTGATTCTCCTTCTCAGTTGACGTTTCAGCCTTTTGATACATTCTTTGATTTGATAGTCTTGGGTCAGGCGGTTCATCTAACTCGGTTCCACTCCTTAATATGATGGCATGAGCATGCCCCTTTGGGTTAGGTTGTGGTTGACCGGGAAATGTATCAGTCGGTGCGGCTGTAGGTGCTTGTTGTTGATCCACTTGAGATATTTGGGTTTCTAACATTTTATTGTTGGTGGCCAAAGCATCTATTTTGTTTGCTAATTGTTTTATCTGCTCATTAGTGTGTATGTTTTGATTTTGGACGTATTTATTTGTTTGCGCTTGAGTAGCTATGAAGTTCTCCATCATCAGTTCTAAGTTTGATTTTTTAGGTGCACTAGGAGCATTTGCAGGAGTTTTCTGATATCCAGGTGGTACGGCAGGTGCTTGGTTTGGAGCATACAACACATTGGGGTTTTTATATGAGAAATTTGGGTGATTTTTCCATCCAGGGTAGTACGTGTTTGAGTAAGGGTTTCCTTGAGCATAATTCACTTGGTCAGCTGGAGTTCCTGCCAAGATCTTACATTCCGTGACTAGTTGTCCAGGTACTCCGCATATTTCGCAATTGGGAGTTATAGCATCCACGGTGGCTGGAGGTATGGCGGTCAAATTATCAATCTTTAGGGTGAGGGCATCTACCTTAGCATGGACACTGTCTAGGTCGCTTATCTCATACATTCCTCCTTTTGTCGGTGCTTTCTCTGTAGTACCTTTGTCTGCGTGTCCTCTTTCACTTCCCCACTGATAGTGGTTTTGGGCCATGCTTTCAATTAGAGCATAGGCAGCGGTGTAGGATTTGTCCATAAGTGCACCACCTGCGGTAGCGTCTATTGTTAATCTTGTATTGTAGAGGAGACCATTATAGAAGGTGTGGATAATCAACCATTCTTCCAGGCCATGATGTGGGCATAGTCTCATCAGATCTTTGTATCTTTCCCAAGCATCGAAAAGGGATTCGTTCTCCTTTTGTCTAAAATCGCTTATCTGAGATCTTAGCATAGCTATTTTGCTTGGTGGAAAATATCTCGCAAGAAAAACTTTCTTCAGCTCGTCCCATGTAGTGACTGAGTTTGCGGGTAGAGATTGGAGCCAAGCTCTTGCTCTGTCTCTTAGAGAGAAAGGGAAGAGACGAAGTCTTATTTCTTCTTGACTGACCCCATTGTTCTTGATTGTATCTGCGTACTGTAGAAATATTTATAGATGAAGATTAGGGTCTTCCATCGACCCACCAGAGAACTGGTTTTGTTGCACATCGGATAACAAAGAGGGTTTCAGTTCAAATTTGTTAGCCTCGATCGGACGGACAACAATGATGTTATGTGGTTCATCTTGTGAGGGTATGGCATAGGATTTGAGTGGGCGCAGAGCAGGATTTGCAGCCATTTCTTCGGTTGGTGGAGAAATGGGCGGTTCGAGTGATTGACGAGGTTGAGTGTTATGCAAGAGATGGTACTCTTGAATGCGGCGTCTAAGTCTGAGATAACGCTCGATATCGTTGATTTGTATGTATAACGGCTCGTCTTGCGGATGAGTGTTTGGCATACAAAATTAGAGAGGATAAGAAAAAGAAATAAAGAAGAAAGAGAGAAAAAATTTTGCTCTAGTCTCTACTGCGTAACAAAAGAGTAGCGATATCGACTTAAATCAGTCCCCGGCAACGGCGCCAAAAACTTGATCGTGGGATTTGTACTTATGTATCCAATGATTCGGACTGCAAGTGCACAGTCTTGTCGAGTAGTTTTAAAAGATATCGAACCACAGAGACTGATGAATCGATCTACCGTTTTCTATTGTTACTTTGTAAATCTAAAGCTAATGAATATTTGATTTGGGTTGTAGGGGAAACTAATTACTAAATTAAGTTGTATTTTAATAATCAATTAGATTAATTACCAGTATGCAACAGTCTTACCTCGGGAACTAGCGACCTGTCGGGCGTCTTTATATTTTCAAAACAGTTTTCAGTAAAACCTATCTAGTTTAAAAACCCTCGTCTCACACTGTCGTTTTGTTGATCTAGGCTATGCAGTTAAGTCCTAACGTACGCTTCCGCCATCCCGCAGGAGTTAAAAACACTTTTTGGAAACTAAACAAAATCTTAATTAACTTTAAAGTGCTTTCGCTGTATTTTAAGCCAATGCCTAATTACTACTGTCCAGTTAAAAGATCTCAAAATTCCGCTTTGTTGACCCTAACCTCTATATGTTTTTTACTTCTGTAACAAAACAATTTAATGATTTGAAAATTAGTAACTTAGGCCAGAAAAGAAAGTTTCGTAGTAAAAATAGTCCCGACTAAGTTACTCGTTCCCTCGGTTGATTGACTTCACATACCGGTATAAGATTTCTAGCTTGACATAATATTAAACCAAATCACAGAATAATTTAAAGGACAAACACAAATAAACATAATTATATTAATTAATAAGCACTAAGAATTTGTAAACATAAACCTGGTAATAACTCTGAAGACAGAAGCACTCCTGCACAAATTGTAGGCTTTGCTTCGATCGAAGAATATATTTAACCGTACAGAAGAAAATAATGCTGAAAGAATAAAGCTGGAAAGAAATAACTGGGAAAAGAAAATAATGTTGAAAAGAAATAATGCTGAAAATAATATTCTGCTGAAAATAATATCTGCTTAATAAAATCTCTAAACTTTCTCGCCAAAAAGAAGAACCCTTTCTACTGTGGTCTCAGGCTCTATTTATAGTGCTTGCTTGATTCGTTGCTCTCGAAAATGTAAGAATAATTCACTTTTCTTCCTTGAGAAATAATAGGTCGTTTAATTGTCACGTTCGTTACTCTCTTGACTGAGTGGGTGAGAGAATGTAGGAACTTGTTGGATTAACCCTTGAACGTGTTTATGTCCGTTGGATGAGGAGAAAGTGGGGTGATAGGTTGTGACGTTCGTCACACGCAAGTGACTATCGTCACTTGATCTTCATGGAGCATGACGTTCGTCACGTCCCCTTGACGGTCGTTAGGGCTTGGTTGCTTGTGGGCCACGTGCTCACATGTGTAATGGGCTTTTGGGCTGGTTTCTTCTCCTTAGGCTCTTTTACTACTTTTTGCACCCTTTTTTCTTCATTTCTTCAAAAGTGTTTGGCTCAGTGCATATCTGCAAAAATAGAAAAATACCTGCATAATACTTATAAAATAATTTAATTCAAACTAAAGTATGAGAAATATTTGGTGTATATCAAGCCAGAAATATCACATATTTGTGTGTCATCAAGGACGAAGGCTCGGACTGTGGTTATCCCCGAGACCACCCAAAAAGAGATGGAAGAAATCTTAAAGATAATCAAGAAGAGTGAATACGATGTCGTGGAGCAGCTAGGGCAAACCCCTTCAAAAATCTCCATGTTAGCTCTCCTACTCTGCTCTGAGGCTCATGCCAAAGCCTTGATCAAATTTCTGAAGACAGCACATGTGCCTCAAGAAACTTCTGCAGATCAGTTTCAAGAGTGCGTGGCTAGCCTTACAGCCGATAATGGTCTTGGATTTTCTGATGCTGATTTGACCCCTAAGGGAAGAAAGCATAATGATGCGTTGCACGTCTCGGTAGAGTGCAGAGGGACCACGCTTGCTCATGTTCTGGTTGATACCGGTTCATCTTTAAATGTTCTACCAAAAAAGGCGTTGGACAGATTGGACTGTGAAGGTTTGACCCTAAAGCCCAGTAACATCGTTGTTAGAGCCTTCGACGGTTCTAAGAGAATGGTTCATGGAGAAGTGGACATTCCAATCAAAGTGGGTACATAAATTTTCAACTCTACTTTTTATGTGAAGGACATCCATCCTTCATACTCATGTTTGTTGGGAAGGCCATGGATCCACAACGCTGGGGCAGTCACTTCTTCTCTACACAAAATGCTAAAGTATCTGTTTCAGGGTAAGATCATAACGGTTCATGGTGAGAAGGAGTATATGATAAGTCACCTTAACTCTTTCCGTTATGTGGAGTTAGATGGCGAATTCATAGAAACACCTTTCCAACACTTCGAAGAGGTTTCTCCTGAAGTCGCAGTAGCAAAGACAATGACTGATGCGCCTATCATTTCCAAGCCTGTGTCTCGGGTGGCATCCCTTAAAGATGCGGAGGATGTAATCAAAGAAGGAAGAAGTACAGTGTGGGGGCAACTTCTAGATTTTCCTCACAAGACGGACAAGTTAGGATTAGGTTTCACTGCCGCTGGCCAGAAAGTTGTGCGTCGCTCCCGGGCTGGAGGACCACCTTTAAAAATCACTCACCATGGAATTCATGTCGTAGAAGATGATGATGAAGAAGACAACTTTGAAGATTGGATATTTCCAACCATTGAAGGAGGATTAAGCAACTGGAAGGCAAAAGACTTTGTTCCCATCACTTTCATCAATCAGTAATTTATCTTTGAACAATTTCCTGTTTGGTCTGTAATAATTAAACAATTCATACACTCTTTTCACCTTATGTCCTTACCCGGGGAATATAGGTCCATTTGTAAGGGTTTTGATTCTTCATTTTCATATGCCATTTTTAATGAATCATTGGACGTTTTCATCTATAAACTGTTGTGTTCATTTTCTTTCCTTTTACATTTTGTTTTGTTTAAGGATGGCTATCCCTTACACACACCCACACTCACAAAATGCAGGTACCCATCCACTCCGGATTCCATGGGTGACTATTCTGCTTTGGCCTTCGGTGACTCTAAAGATTTGGTCAATCATGCCGAGTACGAAGGTGATGAAGACTGTGAAGTGCCTGGAGAGTTAGCTAGACTTTTGCAACAAGAAGAAAGGGTTATTCTGTCCCATGAAAAGTTGTTGGAGACTATCAATCTGGGAACAGAGGAAGACAAGAAAGAGGTTAAAATGGGTGCCAACCTGGAGCCAAGTGTCAAAGAGCGCTTAGTACAGTTGTTGAATGAATATGTTGAAATCTTTGTCAGGTCCTATGAAGATATGTCGGGACTGGATACAGATATTGTGGTTCACCGTCTCCCTCTAAGAGAAGATTGTCCACCAATCAAACAGAAAGTCCTCCGAATGAGGCCTGATATGTCCGAAAAGATCAAAGCCGAAGTGATGAAGCAGTTCATTGCTGGCTTTCTAGCTGTTACTTCCTATCCACAATGGGTTGCTAACATTGTGCCTGTACCTAAGAAGGACGGTAAAGTCAGAATGTGTGTGGACTACAGAGACCTAAATAGGGATAGCCCTAAAGATGATTTTCCACTACCACACATTGACATCTTGGTTGACAATACAGCTCAACAAAAGGTATTTTCCTTCATGGATGGATTCTCGGGATACAACCAGATCAAAATGACCCCCGAATACATGGAGAAGACTACTTTTGTTACGCAGTGGGGTACCTTCTTCTATAAAGTGATGCCATTCGGACTGAAGAATGCCAGGGCAACCTATCAGCGAGCCATGGTAGCTTTGTTTCATGACATGATACATCATGAGATTGAAGTCTACGTAGACGACATGATAGCCCGTTCACAGACAGAAGAAGAACACCTCGACCATCTGCAAAAGCTGTTTGTCAGATTGAAGGAATATAAGCTCAGACTGAACCCTAGCAAGTGCACGTTCGGAGTCAGGTCCGGTAAACTTTTGGGATTCATCGTCAGTAACAAAGGCATTAAGGTTGATCCTGCTAAAGTCAAAGCTATACAAGAAATGTCTGCCCCCGCACTGAAAAGGAGGTTAGAGGTTTCTTGGGATGCTTAAACTATATTGCAAGGTTCATTTCTCACCTAACATCTACCTGTGAGCCAATATTCAAGTTGTTGAAGAAAGATCAAGTGGTTGAATGGAATAATGATTGTCAAGTTGCTTTTGATAAGATCAAGGAGTATTTGCTGGAACCTCCTATCTTGATGTCACCCGTCGAAGGAAGGTCTTTAATCATGTAGTTGACTATTTTGGATAACTCAATGGGGTGTGTACTGGGCCAACATGACGAGTCTGGCCGAAAAGAGCATGCCATTTATTACCTTAGCAAAAAGTTTATCGACTGTGAGACTCGCTACTCACTGCTCGAGAAAACTTGTTGCGCTTTGGTATGGGCTGCTCGCCGGCTAAGACAGTATATGTTGACACATACCACTTTGCTGATTTCTAAAATGGATCTGATTAAGTACATCTTTGAGAAGCCTGCTTTATCCGAAAGAATCGCTAGATGGAAAATGATGCTGACAGAGTATGATATCCAGTACATAACCCAAAAAGCTATAAAGGGAAGTGTACTAGCTGACCATCTAGCTCATCAAGCCGTCGAAGATTATCAATCTATGAGGTTCGATTTCCCTGACGAGGACATTATGACATTGGACAACATTAAAGGTAAAGGACCGTATGACGGACCTAAACAAGGATCCCGATGGACCCTGTACTTTGATGGTGCTTCAAATGCGCTTGGCAACGGTATCGGCGCGGTACTTATTTCTCCAGAAGGTTGCCATACGCCTTTCACTGCTAGACTCTGCTTCAGCTGCACCAATAACATGGCCGAGTATGAAGCTTGTATCTTTGGTTTCAAGGTTGTAATTGACTTGGGAATCAAATCTCTGATTGTGTTTGGGGACTCATCTTTGGTTATCAGTCAAATCAAAGGAGAGTGGGACACTAAACATCCTAATCTTATCCCATACAAAGAACATGTATTGACATTGTTGCCTCATTTCGAGCAGATTACCTTTGAGCACTTCCCGCGAGAAGAAAATCAGCTAGCAGATGCTCTAGCTACAATGTCTTCCATGTTTAAACTCAACTGGGATAATGAGGCTCCTCAAATCGCCATCGAACGAATGGACGAACCTGCGCACTGTCATGATATTAATACCGAAGAAGTAGTGGAACAACCCTGGTTTCATGAAATCAAAAGGTATCTCTAGACTCGAGAATACCCTGAAGGAGCTTCCGTCAATGACAAAAAGTTGTTAAGGAGATTTGCTACCAAGTTCTTCCTGAGCAATGGTATCTTATATAAGCGCAGCCATGATTGTGTTCTACTTTGTTATGTGGACAAGGTCGAAGCAGAGTTGATCATGACCGAAATACATAGCGGCACATTTGGCACACACTTAAGCGGACATATGATGGCTAAGAAGATTCTAAGGGCAGGCTACTACTGGTCTACCATGGAAGCTGATTGTCATCAATATTCTCGTACTTGTCACAAATGTCAAGTCTATACTGACAAGGTACATATTCCTCCAGTTCCTCTCAATGTTCTGACAGCTCCTTGGCCATTCGCGATGTAGGGAATTGACATGATTGGAGAGATCAAGCCTACGACATCCAATGGACATTGCTTCATCTTGGTCGTTATTGATTATTTTACCAAGTGGGTCGAAGCAGCTTCCTTTGCCTCCGTTACAAAGAATGTGGTTGCCTGCTTCATCAAGCAGAATCTCATATGCCAGTATGGTATCCCCGACAGGATCATCACGGACAACGGTACAAATTTGAACAACACTGTGATCACCACTTTGTGCGAGCAGTTCAAGATTCAACATCATAATTCATCTCCCTATCGGCCAAAGATGAACGATGCTGTTGAAGCCGCGAATAAATATATCAAGAAGATCATTCAAAAGATGACAGTCACCTACAAGGACTGGCATGAGATGTTACCGTTTGCTCTGCACGGATATCATACCACGACGCGTACTTCAACTGGGGCAACCCCATTTTCTTTGGTATATGGCATGGAGGCTGTTTTACCTATGGAAGTTCAGATTCCTTCCTTAAGGATTATGAAGGATGTTGGTTTAAGTGAAGACAATTAGATTCAGACCCGACTTGATCAACTTAATTTGATCGATGAGAAGCGACTTACTGCTGTTTGTCATGGTCAGACGTATCAAAAACGGATGATCAAGGTGTTGTACCCCAAAATTTGCCCTCCCATATTCTTCAAGCAATTGCCAAGTCAAGCCTCAAAATTCCCCAAGGGTTGCACAATGCAAGGGTCTCCTAACAGTCAAGATTAGGGTTTTGGTTCTGATCAAGAAAATGAAGTTTCAAAGGGTCCAATCAAGTCCCACATGCCTGTAAACATGGTCAAGCATCCTCATACCAAGTTTCAATACTTTCAGCACAAAATGGCACAGTCAAAACCCTAACTGCACTACAGTCAACTGTAGGGGCAAAATGGTCATTTGACAGTCAAAAGTCCAGATTTTTGGTCAACATCCCATTTTAAAGCCACAAACATCATTTGATCAATGCTTGATCATGATTCTCAAAGCTTGGCTCAAAAATCATCAAGATGCAAAAGTTTCCTTATTTGGACAGTTGAAAAAGTCAACTGTAAATTGACCAGGGCATAACTTTCACATGGATTATCAGAAAAATTCCATCCAAAGCTCATTTTGAAGAGAAAGACATTTCCTACAACTCCTCTTCATACTTCAAGCCCAAGAAATGCTCTCACAAAAAGTTATCAATTTCAACATTATAGGTCATTTTCAAAAGTCAACAAAAAGGGACTTTAAGTCAAAGGCCATAACTTGGGATTGGTAAATCAAAATGACATGGGACCAAAGGCATTGGTTAGAGGACTCAAAGACCTTTCCAAAATGTCCAAGAACATGAGCAAAGCTTAAAAATTGAGCAAGTTATGCCTTGTGGAAGTTGGGAAATTTTTGGATATTTTGAAAAGTCAACATTGATTCAAATGACCTAAAATTGCTAATGGGCCTATTTTTCTTCCACAATTCATCATCCAAGGCATGTGCACGACCACTTGGCCCAAAGGGAAGTTTTTCTTCATTTTTTATTTTATTTATTTGAATTTTTATTAATAAATATTCATTTAAATTAATTAAATACATGGAAAATACTAAACCTAATTTATCAAATCTTTTTGTACATGTAATAGGTTCAAAAATTCGTGCATAATCAAATATGGAAAGAATTGAAGAGAATTGGTCATGATTGGTACAAAATAGCATGGAAAATATTGAAAAAAGATCTTGAAAAATCAAATCTTCCAAACCATGAATGCAAAGGATTTTGATCAAGTTTTTTGACCTAATTCATTCATACATATACAAAGAAGCAAAACCTAATGCCATTAACCACTAAGCTGCGCAAGAACCTGGAAAACAAAGTTTGACTTTTTGCTTAAAAAACTCAATTCTGAAAACCTATTTGCAGGTCGATTCAAGCCAAGAAACTCATCCTATTGCCTTCCAAGGACATCAAGCAACCTTCCTGGATCAAAAGCATCAATTCTAACACTTTGAATCATTGTACAGAAGTCCAACTTTTCTCACTTTTTTTCATAATCGTGTTTTGAGATTCAGGCATTTTCATTGCATAATTTTAATGGATTCTTACTAAATGATGCATTCTGAAACTAACCATCTACTTTAATTGCGTTTTTATACATTGTGTGCAAATTCACCATTGTTGCTTTTTAGGGTTCTTAGGTTTTCAAATTAGGGGTTTTCGTTTGAGGAACAATTGGCGTGTAAGACCTAGACCATTCAATTCAGGGCGGTTGGACGAAGAGAAATAAGCCATCGCGCTCAATTTATGGAGCCCCAGGAGCTATTCGTTATTTTCTAATATAGTGCCTATAGCAACGTTTGAAAACCGTTGCCAATGTTTTATATTTTTCAGGAAAACAAAACAACAAGGAAGAAGATGATGATGTGTAGAACGGTAGTTGGCCTGTTTAAATTTTCGCGCGGAAAACCAAGCATCAACGCGTTTTGTTTTATTATATTTATTTGTTATATTAATTTACAGATAAACAAAGTGGAGCAGTGGTGAAGCGCCTGAGTGGTAACGTTCAGGACCTGGGTTCGAGCCCCAGGTCCTTACTATTTCCATATTATTTTTCAATCAAAATTCCTATGCAGTGTCAATGCTGAAGATACATCATACGCCTTCAAAATCAAACGTCCACGCGTCCCAGGGTATGCAATCAAAGGCCAGGATCTCAAGAACATGATGCACGCTAGTCAATGCTTGGGTACGTGAACGCAATAGTCAACCAGGCCAAAGGGTAAATGGGCCCAGATTGCTAAATTTTCACCTCCACTTTGGGGACAGATACCCCCCTAGGTTTGAATTTTTATTTCTTTTCTTTATTTTACTTATTCCAAATATTGTTTTTTTAATCAAGTTTCTTTGGCTTAATATTTTCACAAATAATACAAAAAACACATAAAAATCAGAAAAGATGAAAAAAATAAAAATAAATATTTTATTTTAGTATTTTGTAAATAAATTCATTAATTAACTAGTTAAATTAGGTTTTAATCTTGACTCTTTTTAATAAAAATCTAAAAAATATAGAATTAGGGTTTTAATTAAATTTTTATTCCTTTTTTCTTTTTCTTTCATAATAATTAAATAATTAAATATTTATTTTTGTAATTAAAATTACATGTAAATAATTAGGGTTAATTTTAGGTTAAAGTTTAATATTTTCTTAACAAATAAAAAATTTTAGAATTAGGGTTAGCATGTTATTTTAATTAATTCTTTTTTCCCATAAAAATCATAAAACACCAAAAAAAAAATACCAAAAACAATTTCTTTTCTTTTTTTTAATTAATTTCATCATTTAATTTAATTTTGCAAAAAGGGTCCAACGCCCTCGTTTTAATTCTTATTTAATTCGCATATCTATTTCTTTTTCGTTTAATATTTCTGTATCTCTCCCAAAGCTATGTAATTAATTGCTCGCACTTTTCTTTTAATTCTTTATTTTTCTGTCAAATCGGGTTCTGGAAACTTTGGCGATGTGGACCCGCGCCTTTTGTAATAGCTTAGAACTTTACTTTTCTCGCAAATATTTTAACTGTTAACAAATGCATGCAAGAATGAATGGACAAAAATAAAAACAAACGCTAGATCACCAATGACATGACAAAAGACAAAAATATCTGAAAACGACACACAAATCACACACCACCCCTAGGGTACGCCTCACTGTTGCCTTGCCTCGAAAGGTGATCGTCGAGTAGAGGATGTCTTAGTAAGTCCTCATGATCCGGGAACCTGGCATGAGGGTAGCTTCTAAGGTATCTTCCTATTGCTCTGGTGATCACCATGTCCCGAACCTTCGAATTGACCCGAACACCTCCAACGGTGGTGCTACCTACCTCTCAATGGTGGGATGGCACTACTTTAAGGACACTTACACAGACGAATTCCTTAGGGTAGGTAGACGACTCTAGATACTTGCTCTAAATTTCAAAACAAAACAAAATACTTTTCACACCAACACATTTTCAAAAAGCTTTCGAAAGCAATTTTTCAAACACTCTTGAGGACTGATACAAGAGTCGAACTGGAATTTTCAAAGAAACTTTTTAAAACCCATATTGAAAAGCAAACAAACATTTTTGAAAACACATTGAGCAAGTATCTAAGAGCCCATGGATAACCATGGATAGAAAGGGTGCTAACATCTTCCCTTTCTATAACCTACCTCCCGAACCGAGAGCAATCTCTTTAAGGAATTTTTCTGTGCTTTTGTCCTTTCCATTTGGAGAAAATAAAAGACGGTGGCGACTCTTGCTTCCGCGACATTTCGCGAACCAGCGTTAAACAATCAGTTCCAGATCCACCGATCACACAAGGCTTTCAACAAGAAAGTCGGGCGTCAGGTATATCAAGTCGGAGATCTTGTAATCAAGCGGATCATCTTGCCGCAAAGTGATCCCAGGGGCAAATGGACTCCTACTTACGAATGACCGTTTGTGATAAAGAACATCTTTTCTGGTGGGGCAATGATTCAGACCACCATGGACGGTGACGACTTGCCGCACCCTGCGAACGTAGACATAGTCAAAAGATACTACGCATAAAACGACCCGACAAGTCGAAAACCCGAAAGGGCGACTTGGGAAAAAATGGGCATCCCGGTGAATCGAAAACCCGAAAGGGCGGTTCAGGCAAAAATTAGGGATAAATAAAAAAAATATGTACACCCGGCAAGTTGAAAACTTGAAAGGGCGGCTTGGGCAAAAAAGGGTTTTCCGGTGGATCGAAAACCCGAAAGGGCGGTCCAGGCAAAAGTTAGGGAATTAAAGCGTATGAATATGTCTCGTCGGATCACTTTAAGGACAATCTCTTCACGGACAAGCTCCAGGATTCTGATCAATCCAATCATCTGCGGACAAAGCAACGAACGAACAAGATACTCAAAGTGGTGAAGGCTATAGCAGAATGGGAACCCCATGGGATTATTGCACATAGCCATCTTTCCTTGTATAAATTTTTCTAATTTTTAATGACAACATTCTCTTACTAGGATGTTTGTCTCCTTTGTACAAAAATACTCATAAAAGTTAATACAAAGGTACTTCAAAGTGTAGAAATTTGCTTGCCTTTCCTTTCTTTTTACACTTATGTTTTATTTGAAAACGTCTAATGATGTGTTAAAAGAGCATATGCATTTGAATATAATCACTGCGTACAAATAAAACAAAATAAGAAAGGATAATTACTGATAGGTCGAAAGTATAGGGAAACGTCTTTAGGATATTCCAGAGAAAATCCCCTGCAATATGTCATTCGGACCCTCAGCAGAGCTAAAACCTTGAAATACATATCCCTAGCGGAGTTAAGGTTCCAGATTCCCATTAGAGTTAAGTTTCTAAAAACTCCTTATCCCCAACGGAGCCAGAATACTCTAAACTTTCTTCCCTAACGGAGTCCAAAACATCAAATCTTAAACCTCGGTGGAATACTATCCAACTTCCTCCGATTCACAAGCAGAGTTCTCCACAAAACAAGGAATCCCTAGTAGATTGGCATACAACCCAAGCTCCTGATCTCCCCGGCAGAATAAACACTTCCACAGAGTTATTTCCCGATAGAACGAAGATTCTAGTTCTCGTTTCTCCATTTGAAGCCTCCCAGGTTTTAATTCCCCAATAGAGGTCGTCGGATTTTTCCTTATTTCCCCAGGAAAGTCATGAAGGATTCTCACATCCCCACAGAAGTTATCAAAGTTTTGATAATCCCCGCAGGTTGCCAAGGATTTTCTATCCCCAACAGTAATCAGCAAGGTTTTCTCATCTTCAACAATCAAAGATTTTTTGAATCCCCAGCATCGGTCAAGGATTTACTTTCCTCGGCAGCAGTCAAAGATTTCATTATATCCAACTATCAAGGATTTATTTTCCTCAGCAAGACAGCTAATCAGCTTACATGCACATCTATTACATTCATCATAAACATTGATGGAACACATTTTATTGCATCATACATATCATGCAACATAACTTTGTGCTTTAGCTAACATTCTACCCTTTTCAGGATAAGATTAAAAAGCTATCGTTAACAACTATTCAGAGATTTCAGATACAGTATGGATACATCCCCAGACACGGCGATCATTCTATTACTCATTTAGAATTTCAAGTCAAGATACAATATGGATACACCCCAGACGTGGCGGTCATTCTATTACTCATTCAGACTTCAGCAATCAGATACAGACTAGATACGCTCCAGACACGGCGGCCATTCTATTTCTCATTCAGATTCAACTACCAACTTCAAGTTCAGATACACTCCAGACACGGAAGTCATTCTGTCACTTGTTCGGACCCCAGTTACAGTACAGATACACTCAAAGACATGGAAGTCATTCTGCTACTCATACAGATCTCAATTTTAGATACAGTCCAGACATGCACCAGACACGTTTTCCATTCTATCACTCATTCGGAACTTATCCCCAGCCCAGAGATGCTCCGTACATAGATGTCTCTCTGTCGCCCATTCAGAATTCAGATACGATACAGATACACTCCAGACACGGCAGTCATTCTGATATTCATTCAAGAATCAAATACAGTTACAGCTCAGATACGCTCTAGACACAGACGCCATTCCCTTGCTCATACGAATCCAATCTCCAGATACAACTCAGATACGTTCCAAACACAGATACCATTCTGATGTTCATTCTACTGATTTTCAACAAACAAGTTTTGGATGGCATCTCTAAGCCCATCTCCAGCAATATTCTACCATTTCCAAATGGCATCTTTAAGCCCATTCCCTCAGCTACATTTTGACGAGTGCAAATTTACAGGCACTCTAGTGTCCAATCCTCTTTTACCTTCGAGTCATGAAAGGCAAACTTGCCAATCTAACTCTTCAGGTTCAAGAAGATTGAACAGGGGAAACTATTGTACCCCAAAATTTTCCCTCTCATTTTATCAACATTTCTCATCACAAGGCTCTTGGAACTCAAGATCAAGCTAGGGTTTGCTCTGCTCAAGACATCTCCTTGCATTGATGACCTAAACTAGGGTTTGAGTTTGCACAAGGATTTTTGGACCTCCAATGCTCAAATTGACTTTCATACTTCATATTGGACTCATAAGTTTGTCCATACCAAGTTTCAAGCCTTGAATCAATTTTTTGCCCAGTCAATTGGACAGTTGACCTAGAAATCAGTTGTATTGGGGAAAAAGTCAATTATGGACAATTTACAGTCAAACCTCATGAATTTGGACCCATATCAACATTATGAACTCATATGAACCATTGGATCAAGTTTGGACCACAACTCCACAAGAAATTTGATCAGATCACCAAAAGGGCAAAATGGTCATTTTTAGGGTTTTGACTATACAAAGGCAATTTCTGACTTTTTGACCTAGCCAATGGCAAATTAGGTTCAACCATGGACTCAATGAAATCATCTTGACTTATTCAACAAGTTCAAAAGATCTCAAATGCATGGGATTGACAGATGAATTTTTCAGTCAACTGATCAAAATTTGACTATACACTGAAAAGTCAAACTTTGACTTTTTGGTCAAAATCAAGTGCCAAGGGTCATTTTTCATCAAGATATGTAAAAATATGAGACTTGTTCATCAAGAAACCAAAAATTGCAAATTAGGGTTTGAAATTGAAAAAACTTCATAACTTAGAATTTTTCTAAGTTATGAAGTTTTCTTAATTTTTCCTAACTTTGCCCAACATTTTCACCATGATGCAAATGGATTCAAACAAAATCTCCAACATGAAAGTTGTAGTCCTCCACAAATTCTACAACTTTTATTCACAAAGTTTTCTCAAAGGAAGCTTGGATCTCAATTTATGATTTTTTGAAGAAGGGTCCCTAAAACTTTTAACTTAGTGAAATTTTGCCCTAGTTTAGGCAAGATTTTGACCTATCTTCTTGGCCATTTTTCACATAGTTCCACTTGGAATCTCAAGTTTCATTTCAAATATGGATTATAGGTCATGTTTCAAGATTTCCAAATTATCCAAGAAATCCTCAAACACATTTGTGGTTAGGGAGAATCGAAGGCTTGAAGTTGGCAAAAACTCACTTTTCATCCATGGCATATTCATGTTCATACAAGTTGCATTTTCAAGTCAGCATGCCTTACACTAGCTTTCAGGCCTCTAAAACACTTCACACTCCATAATTAAATGCAAATCCATTAGTCTAAGCTTTTGTTTTGGTCATTTGGACATTGTACACAAGATTAAGCCCTAAGTAGAAAAAGGCACATTTCCATTTTTGCCATAATGTGCTTTATGTCAAACCACTATCCCTTGAGCATTGGTCCATATCTCAAGGGAAAATCAAATCCACAAGTTGGAGGGGCCAAGAGAAATGTATGTAAGCATATTTGATAGCCTGTACAGGCCTGTAACAACAACTTCCACATTCTTACTTCAAAAACAAGAAACTTGTCCAAAACCTTAGAACTTGAAAACCAGCCAATGCTAACTTACACAAACAGTTTGAACATCTTTCTCACACCCCTTTGAGCTAGAAACAAGATTTCTTGGGCCTCTAAGCACCCTATAGCCAGAAATCACATTCCCTTGGCAAAACAGGGTAGGTTCTGCAACTTGGGTCCCATAGCTCATTTGGCTCGTGCGTTTTGCCCCAAGTTGCTTCAAACACCTTCCATTCAACTCACTCAAGCTATCCCAAACCTCAAATACCAACTATAACTCCATTTACAGTGTTCACCATTTTCATTTTGAGCTTGTGCAGGTTGAGTTCTATAGGCTGATTCAAGGACATTCAAGGCAAGTTAGCTATTTGAGAAGGTCAAGTGAAGTTCAGGCAAGCTACCAGACATCTCAAACCTTGTTGAAAAGCACTACATTGCCCTACAAGAATCCAACTGAAGCAGGTTTTTGTCCACTTTCTATCTCTCTATTTAGGAACATTTAGCTTTAGGTTTGTGAATAAAAAATGTAGTGTTCATTGCCATGAAGCTGTACATATGCTCAGTTTTCATTTATATTAAGTGTGCTAGGAGAATTTCATCCATGAACATGCTGAAAAAACTAGGTCAGATTTTGGGGCCAGAGAAATTCTCTCTGGTCTTTGGGAGTTAGGGTTAGTTTTTTATATGGTTGGAATCGTCTTGAAATTCTCTACAAGTTTGGTGTTATGTGTTTTTGCAATAGAGCTCGTATGCAGGATGTCAAAGTTTGTACAGGGGACGCGCGCGTTTTTCAAAAGTTGGAGGTAGAAGATGAAGTTTTGGGCTGGGCTTGGCCTGGTTTCTTTTGACACCCCCTCTTTTCCTTTTTGCACCCCCTGGCCCATTTTCTTGTATTTTTATATTATTGCATTTTTGTTTTCATTTCTGATTTTGTTTATTTATTTCCAAATATAAAAAATGTTCAAAAATATTTTCATAATTTTTTCACATTTATTTGGCATTTTATTTTAACTTTTTCTAACATAAAAAGCATTTAAATACTTTTATATTATTTATTAAGACTTGAAAAATATATGTAAATTATACTTTTAGTTTTATTTCTTATTTTTATTCACATTGAAAATATTATATTAAATATAGTTTATTTTTGTACATATATATATATATATATATATATATATATATATATATATATATATATATATATATATATATATATATATATATATATATATATATATATATATATATATATATATATATATATATATATATATATATATATATATATATATATATATATATATATACATATATACTTTTATTTTATTAAATACTTTAGAATAAAAATACAAAATATTACATTTTTACTTTTATTATTATTTATACTAGAAAAATACTTTTTTAAGTATATTTTATTTTTTGTATATATTAATATATTTTATTGTATATAAATAATATAATATATTTATTTTCTTAAAGAAATTAGGGTTTTACCCCTTAACCAAATAAAAATAAATCTTTTATTTATTTCTTTATTTTAAATACTTTTACATACATAAACAAACAAAAACCTTTTTTGCATAATTCAATTATTTGATATATTTATTTATTTTGTTTATTTAAATATTGTCCATTTAATATTTATGCATTTTAAATTCAATTTGGATGTAATAGTAAATTAGGGTTTATATTTCTTGTCAAATACACCCCTATTCAAAGATTGTACCCCCATCCCCATAATCATGTTGTAATAGTCTAGATTTTTAATTCTCGCACTTTACGCTTTCAATTATGTCATGATTAGAGAATTAGGGTTTGTATGCAAAAAAAATCAAAATCAACAAATAGCTTGACCTAATCAAAGACAAATATGCATGAAAATCAAACACAATGCACACTCGCACCCCTAGGGTTACAATCCACTTGTTGCCTTCAAAAATGGGTCATGTTATGCATGTTGAGTACTTTGGCAAAGCAAAAACAAAACAAAAGATCATAGTCCCTCGATGACGCTATCTTGGTTGTCTAAACAAAAATGATCAAGTCCCTCAAAAATTGCCAAAGATACTTGACACAATTTCTATCATGGTCTATACGATGACCCGCGCCTGTCCCGTTTAACATCCTGACACAAGGTTGCTCACCAAATGCAATGGTGAAACAACACTGTCAAAAGGGTTAAAAACATTAGGAAAGATCTTTGAGTAAAATGGGGTAGATAGCTCTTAGTTACTTGATCAAAAAGCTTGTAAAACATCATTGCTATTTTCAAACACACTTCACAACATAATTTCAAAACATTTCCCAAATCAAACTTTTAAACATTGAAATCCTTTCAAAAACATCTTTGTATACATTCAAACAAGAATCATTACAAAGGTTGCCACAATGATGGCCTCTTTTTAAAACATCTTTCAAAACCACACACAAAGCACCATTTCAAACAATTGAAAAAGCAAAGCAAGTGATCTAAACAAGTAACTAAGAGCCCATGGATAACCATGGATGAAAAGGGTGCTTGCACCTTCCCTTTTCATAATCTACTCCCCGAACCCAAGAAAACATCTCAAAGGTCTTTCCTGTGCTTTTTGACCTTTCCTTAGGATAAAATAAAAAGTCGGTGGCGACTCTTGCTAAACCGAAACATTTGCGAACACAAACGCAAAACCTCAAGTCAGTTCTCCCACCGTATCATAGAACTGTGCATTTAAAAACATTAAATCTTTGCAGCACATGATATAAATATCTAAAATTGCTTGAATTTTTTGGTGTCTTGGATGATGGCTAAGGTGGCCATTTCGTACCTGGGGCATGTCGTTGTAATTTCCCTTTTTGCAGGTATTGTTGGTATTTTATGACAAGAAGTGTTCCAATAAAAGAACAAAGAGAGGTTTTCTTATGACCAACATGAGATTATTAATGGGAAGGAGGTTTTCTCAGAACAAAATCCAATATACCCAATGAAGGTGTACTCTTGCTTGAGCAGAATCCAATATCTCTAGTACAGGTTGCACTTTTGCTAAGAGTTTATTTAAGAGTATGTTCCTGTCCAAGGACTTATCTCCTGAGAAGTTCATTTTAGCAAGATTTTTTATATATCCCTTTGGAGTCATCAGTGATCCCCAATGAGGTTGGCATACGTCTTCCGCATGAAGTGTGCATTTTCCTCCCCGACGAAGTTTGCACCTTTCTTCCTAGCGTGTTATGCTACTGTTAGGTTTCATGAAGTGATTTTTGTTTACTTACGGGAGATTTTGGTTTGTATCCTCATGAAAGCAGCTATTCTCCCCAGTGGAGCAAGTTTTCTTCTCCCAGTACAAGTCATGTGTTGGCACGAATCCTACAAAGATAGCTCCCTTAGTGTAGCTTGTACTAGTGATATTTCTATTAAGATCTTTTTAGTTCCCCAGTGGAAGATGTGGTATTCTCCCCATTGAATCCAAGTTTTGAGGATTGTCTTGATCAACTTTCCTCTTCTCCCCAGTGGAACAAGTTTTCTTTTCCCCGGTAAATCCTGGCGATGATGAAGCTCGTCTAAAATCTTGTTCCCCAGTGTGATGTGCATATGGGAGCACTACGCCAAAATTGGTTTTAGACAACGCACTTTAGGCAGCGCTTTTTTCCAAAGCGCTGTTATAAGTAAAAAAATATTTTAAAAGTTGAGAAAAAGCGCTGCTAAAGGCTTACTTTAGAAAGTGCTTTTTAAAAGCACTACTATAGGTCTTTTATATAGCACAATATAGGCAGCGCTTTTTTCCATAAGTGTGTTGTAAGTTTTTAAAAAAAAATAAAACTTGAGAAAAAGCACTGCTAAAGGCTTACATAAGGCAGCACTTTAGACAAAGCGTTGGCTAAAGTTCTTTTAGAGTTAAATTTTATGAAATCGCTACTAAAGGACAATTTAGAAAGCGCTGGCTAAGATAATACATAAGGTAGCACTTTAGACAAAGCACTGGCGAAAATTCTTTTAGTACTAAATTTTATGAAAGCACTATTAAAGGACAAATTATTTAGAAAGCATTGGCTAAGACAGTATATAAGGCATCTCTTTAGACAAAACACTGGCTAAAGGCAATATTAATTTATTTCTAAAATAAATAATATTTCCCTAAAATCCCTAAATCTCCAAACGATAACTCATTCATCTTCTGCAAACGCTACTTCTGCAAAACTGAACTCGCTCATCTTCTTCTAAAATCGCTACATATCACTCAATCGCTACTTCCCAATCATTGCACGCACAAATCTTTTACATCGTCATTGAAAAAGCTAAGAACATGGAAGCGAAGAACACATAAGCGAATCTCTTACATCATCATCGGAAGAATAAGAGCACTATATATTTTTCACTTTATATATCTCTATCTCTTGTCAAAAGTTCGGAATCATTGTTTCAAAGAAAAGCATGGGTATTTCTTCAAAGCTTAAGCATGCTAGAATTGATTTTTTTTCTTCTTATATTTGATATGAATGTTAATTGTTCGATTAAATGCCTCATAGAAACAATTAGATTTTGATGACAGTGTTGACATTGAGATATTCTGAATTGTTGGTGTTTAATGACAGTGTTGGTGTTTGGTTAATATTATGAGTTGATGTCTTGTGAATAATAGTCCAAAATAGATTATTGTGTCCACTGTTAGTTTAGAGGTTTGTTTAAGTTGGCAGTTAGTTGTGATGTTGGAGGTTAGAAGTGTAAAGAAGATGAAGCAAATTAGACCTGAGATTGTATTAGTAGGTTCTAATAATAGATTTTGTGGTGGTGTTAGTAGTTTAAAGAGTTGTTATTTTACCCACGGTAGAAGCATCTAACGGTTCGCGAGGCACGTCAAGAGAATCTGCATGCCTTCCTTGTGTTCCATTTCCTTTTGAATCTTGAAGCAACCTTCCTTGATATTCTGCTACTGGAATAGATACAGCTAGAGAAGTAGAATTTCCAAACCTTTTGGGAAGAAGCAAAGACTCTATATATGCATCGTCATCATTGTGATCGCAATTGATTAGCACACAAACTTCATCCTCTTCCTTTTTTGATACCTTAGGCTTTTTGAGAAACAACTTAATTTTCCTCTTGCCCAACCATCCATGATGTTCAGAAGCTCTAGGTGGACTAAAACCACAGAGAGTTGTTCTTCTGAATATGGAGCCAGTTCCAACATACATTGGACCTTATAAACCATCAAGATCTCTCATTCTCCCATTAAAGAAAACCATGTTGTGATTTGTGTATCGATCGCTAGGGTTAATACCTTCAAACTTTTGAGGGAATTGAACATAACATATCATGTCACCACCTCTATCAAGCATAAAGCACATACCTTAATTATTAAACAGATTAACAAACACAACCTTATTAATTATTAAACCCAAGACACAACACCAAGATAATGATAAGCTATGCTTCAGACACTACATTATTACACACAAGACACACTTATTTCCCTTCTCTCATGTGTTGCCACGTGTCAGTTATGTTACATTCCCTTTGTTCCCCAATACTCCATCCTTCTTACCTAATGAAAGGCCTTTACCTTTCCCAAACATGGGTTGACCACAATCGTTAATTCCATCATTCCCAATTAGGACCACTTCTACATTTTCTTTTCATCTCCTCTTATAAAATTGAACAATGGGTCTATCACCCAATTAAAGAGGATGTATGACAGGGATACAAGAAAAATTCAAGGTATTCAGAACTAATCATTTATGTCATCAATAATGTAAAGATCATAAACCACAAGTAAAAAATTATAAATAACATGGAATACTACAAGCATTCTAACACAAGTAGTTGGTATCCCTTTTAGACTAGTAGTTGATAATGTTGAATAAGTTGGCTAAGTAAATGATTCAAACTCTATAGTTTTTTTTACTCAAATGATTCAAACTCTATAGTTAGTACTCATAAAAACACAACATTATTATTATTACACACAAGACACAACATCAAGTAGTTGATAATGTTGAAGAAATAACTTGAACCTATGATTCAAACTCTATAGTTAGTGATATCTAATATCTATGATTGCACCATTTCTTCTTAAAAACTCCTTTATGGTGAGGCAAATTATCAACAAATCTGAATTTCCTAATTTACTTCTTGGTCCATTGACATGCATGCGTGTTGAATAATTCTTAACCCTGAAATTTTATAATATATTCCTAACAAAAAAGTTAAAACAAAAAAATAATGATTATACGTACAAAATGCATGTTTTAGTTGAAAGAGTAAATCCTTTCGTGGGATTGAAATTCTTTTCTCCCTTAACACCGTAGACATGTTAGTGGGATAAGGAATCATAATAAAGAGTTATATAAGAGTTACATAAGAGTTACATAGGAATCACTACTTGATCAGACCAAACAATATGTACTGAAAAAAGATTAAATCACATAAGAGTTACATAAGAACGAATTATAAATATTTTCATTTTCTTAAGTAGTGAAGGTGGTAGTGAGTTTTTTTTTAATCGTTGAGATGAAAAATATATCTACAGTAAACCCTGGCGATGATGAAGCTCGTATAAAATCATGTTCCTCAATGTGATTTACATATGGGAGCTTACTGGTATGAACTTTTCTTATCCCCAATGATAGAAGATTGTTGAGATATTCCCCAGTGGATTTTTAGAACCTCGATTTTCTGGTTTGAAGCATCTCTCCTCTTCCCCAAGTGAATATTTGTATCCCAGCGGTAATATCCCCAGTGTGGTCTGATGGTAGATTCTTTTTAATCAAGAATTTATATGATCCCTAGTTGAAGTTATCTTCATCAAGAACTCTACCCAAAAGCATATCAATTCTTAGTGAAGGTCTCCTCATCCCCGGCAGGAGATAGTGGATCTCTTCCCCATGAAGTCAAGAGTTTCCAAAATCAGAAGTAGCGCTCTTCTGAACTGTAATTTATTTTTGCAGATTTCTTTTCAAAAATTCACTTCCTCAGTGATATGTTTCTTCAGAAGCTGATAATTCAGAATCTCAGTTCTCCACTGAAGTTTAGTTTGTTACACATAGGATTAGATGTGCAAGGATGGTTGTTCGGACATTACTTGTCTCCCCGACAGTTTTTATTCCCATGATTTTCCCTAGTGAAGCGCTTAAATATGCATCATTGCATTGCATCCTCAAAACGCGTAGCATTTCCATTATATGGAGCATTATGCTAAAAAATTCAAACATACATTGAGGTATAAGCCAATTATGTTGAGTTCCCGAAATAACCATAGTTGTTATGTGCTCATGTTTGAATTACCTCTGCAGTTTGTACCTAGGGGGACTTTACCCTGTTTCCCCCAACAGAGCCTATTGTGGTGGCTATCACCAGTCAGGTCTGTATTATTCCCCTTTTCCCTGGTAATATTCCAGTATTCATTAGTTGGGAAAGTGCGCCCCTCCTTGTTAAATTTTGTTTCAGTTGGTCTCTTTCTTGATACGTGTTCAATATTCTTATCGGACGTGTATATTCGAGTTCGCCTTCGATCGGGTATTTTGGTTGAAATCATTGTATTATATTTCTTCCTCCCTCGATATCTCTAGTCGATATCGCTTTGTAGATCTCTTCCATCTTCAATATCTTCGGTTTATTCCGCTTTGTTAGGTCTCTTTCATCTTTGATGTCTTTGTTGAAATCAATGTGTTAGATTTCTTCCTTCCTCGAAATCTCTGGTCAAGATCGCTTTGTTAGATCTCCTCCATCTTTGATATCTTCGGTTGCTTCCACTTTGTTAGGTCTCTTCCATATTTGATATCTTTGGTTGAAATCATTGTGTTATATTTCTTCCTCCCTCAATATCTCTGGTCGAGATTGCTTTGTTAGATCTCCTCCATCTTCGATATCTTCGGTTGAGTCCACTTTGTTAGGTCTCTTCCATCTTTGATATCTTTGGTCAAAATCGCTTGTTAGATTTCTTCCTTCCTCAATATCTCTGGTCGAGGTCTCGTTGTTAGATCTCTCCCATCTTGGATATCTTCGATTGAGTCCTCTTTGTTAGGCCTCTTCCATCTCTAATATCTTTGGACGAAATTGTTGTGTTAGATTTCTTCCTCCCTCGATATCTCTGGTTGAGATCGCTTTGTCATATCTCTTCCATCTTCGATACCTTCGGCTGAGTCCGCTTTGTTAGGTCTCTTCCATCTTTGATATCTTTGGTTGAAATTGATGTGTTAGATTTCTTCTTTCCTCGATATCTCTGGTCGAGATCTCTTTGTTAGATCTCCTCCATCTTCAATATCTTCGGCTGAGTCCGCTATGTTAGGTCTCTTCCATATTTGATATCTTTGGTCGAAATTGTTGTGTTATATTTCTTCCTTCCTTGATATCTCTGGTCGAGATTGATTTGTTATATCTCTTCCATCTTTGATATCTTCGTTTGAGTCTGCTTTGTTAGATTTCTTCCATCTTTATCATCTTTGGTCGAAATCGTTGTGTTAGATTTCTTCCTCCCCCGATATCTCTGGTCGAGATTTCATTGTTAGATCTCTTCCATCTTTGATATCTTTGATTGTGTCCGCTTTGTGAGGTCTCTTCCATCTTTAATATCTTTGGTTTAAATTATTGTGTTAGATTTCTTCCTTCCTCGATATCTCTTGTCGAGATCACTTTGTTAGATCTCCTCCATCTGCGATATCTTTGGTTGAGTCCTCTTAATTGGGTCTCTTTCATCTTTGATATCTTTGGTCGAAATCATTGTGTTAGATCGCTTCCATCTCTGATGTCTCCGTTAGAGTCCACTTTGTTAGGTCTCTTTCTTGTTTGATATCTTTGTTAGAGTCTGTTGTAGTTGGTCTCTTCCTTGAGTATCAGACCTCTTTCTTGTATGTCTAACCTTGACCTGGCATCAAAGAGATTTTATTCCCAAATAACCACTATTCACAAAAAGTAAAAGAAATAGAAAATACAGAAAACCAAAAAATAATAATAATAATAATGACTATCTTCAGAGTGTAAATTTTATGGTTCTATTAAGTATTCAATCATCTTTTACCTCAATTTTTCAAAAGACATCCCCCCCTCTTCATTTTTATCCCAAAATTGGTTTACACTTCATCATCATATGCATACATGCATGTCATTGGGTTTATACTCATGGAATCAAGGGTTTTATCTGTGAAAAGAACCGCGCAAATTTACTGTTCTGTTAAGCAGCACTGTGAAGCAGAACCCAGGGTTTTCTGCATTTTAATGTGCTCCGCACATTTTCCAAGTTATCCAATAAAAAAAAGTAATTCATCATCATATAAATCTCTCATGTGTCTTAACACGCTCTTAAATATGCATAAAGTCAAGCGTTTCATTTAATTTGAGGCATTGTAGACAGATATTTAGTATCGTTCATTTTAAGCTCAGAAATTCATAACTTGAGATCATGAAATGGTTTGGGGATGATTCTTCAGTCCTTGTAACCACCTTGAGGTTTTCTCCAATTCATTTGTTCTTGTCGGAGGCTAATTTTGTGAAGAAGATTTTATAAAGCGCAAAATACTTGAAATGCGTTATACAATGGATTTATCGTTTCACTGGTTTTTGGATGCTTAAAATTTTGTAACTTCTGACTGGAAAATCATCTTTGAGTGGTTCCTAGAGCATTTGAACCGTCTTGTCATTTCCTTTAATCTTCGTGTTTGGCTCGGAAGCCAATTCATTGTGTAAGATCTCTGAATGTGTGAGTATTCAGAAGTTATACAATACAAAAACAATGAAAATAATGTGTTAAACCGTTGTTTTTCAAATGATCAAAATTTCATAACATTTTCCCGGGTCGACGTTCTTGGATTGTTCTTTCGGTGAAAATCTGTCTTGATTTTATCTTCGATTCGTATGTTCAGGTAAAGAGCTAATTCATTGCAGAATATTTCCAAAAGTGCGAATTACCAGAGAAAATTTCACTCTGAATTATTTTTCTACCAGACTATTTCTCGATATTGTAAAAATCGTAAATCTCTTGATGTTTATCGTATCGGGACGATTCTTGAAACGTGATATCACACATTTTGTAAGTTTCAACTTTGCTTTAGGTCCCGAGTTCAGATTGTTCTCCAAAGGTTTCGATTTGTTGCTCGCATTCGAAACTACGCACAGAAATAAGCTGAAATTTTCAATACGGTGAAATCGGTCCATTATTTGTCGCCATTTGAAAAATCATAACTTTTTCGGTTTTTATCGTATCGAGATAATTCTTTTGGCATCGCGTCACAAATTTCATCATCGACATCTTTGTTTCAAGTCACGCGTCAAGATTTTGCATTGATTTTTATGAGTTTGTGGTTCGATATCACACTGTGCATAAAATAAGTTGAAAACTCAAGTTTTTGAGCCAAACTATATATTTCAAATTTCGAATTTCAAACAACAACAACTCTCATAATTTTACTCTCTCTCAAAAATCAAATCCAAAACTCTCTCAACTTCCCCAAGAAGCTTCAAGAACAAATCACAAGAACTCATCAATCTTCATCGCTCTCAATCTCATTTTTGCGAGAAACTCCTCTGTGATCCCTCTCCCTGCTTCCTCTAGCCACTATCGGCGACCAGTCCGACCACCCTTCCCTACGTCTTCTCGCGCGAATACAACACGATTTCTTCTTCCTTTTGCTCGCATATTTCTGGCGATAATCTCCCTCCGTTTGCTCACGGTTTTCCGGCGAGTTATCTCCTCTGACCAGTAGCTTTTTCCATATACACCATCACCACTTCATCTCCGAGTCGCTTTTCTATGGTAATTTCTTGAATCTCCAACTGATTTGGTGCTTATTTGAGATAATTGAATTATATGAATTGTTTGTGTAATTGAGGAATTGATATAAACTTTATTTGATTTCTTGATTTGAATTGAATTTAGATCTTGAAATTAAAGTTTAATTGATATTGGTGATGATGAATAAATGTGTAATATGATAGATCTATATTGAATTGTTTATAATTGTGTGGATTCGATAATTCTTGCGCGTCAAATAATTTGTGTTGATGATTTTCAAGTGAATTTGTGCGTCGATTTTTGTTTCCAATAGGATTTTGTTGGAGAATAATGTTGAATTCATGAGTTGATATAGTTTTGAGTTGAATTAAATGGTGATTCATTTTTTTTCGAAATTAACATGTTTGATTCAACTAATTGTGGTAACTCATGAATTATGTTGTTTGTGATCGAAAACTATTGTTTTGATGTGACTTAATCGTTTGCAACTTATTCACAATTTTTTAGCAATAATACTTGAACCGCTAAGTGTGTTTTTGCGCCCGTTTTCAATTGTTGAAATCGGTTTTGATCACTATTGATTCAAGTATGTAATGTTTCCTGGAAAGTGCAAATATGTTTCAAAATTCTTTCTAAAATTCATTTGAGGTTTCTTTGAGCTTGTTTATGCATTTATGGATGGTTAATGTTGAATTTAATCGATTCTGGTATGTTTTTCCGAGCAATGTTGTGATACGGAGTAGTGTTGTCCAGATTTTGAAAACGCACTTGGAATGTGATTTAATTGTGGTTTAGCATTAGCATCAAATTTATTCGGTTTTGATCCGACTTTTTATGCATTTCATGTAATGATAATTTTGTCCGGTTTTTCTTTTAATATGTACATTATGGTTTGATATTCGTATGATGTATGTTTGTGCTTAATTGTTCAATTGTTGACCATTGTCGTTGAGTTTTCTCGCTTTTCACGCGATTATTTATGTAATTACATGAAGTAATAATGTTCTGCCTGGTTTTGTAATTTGATCTTCAAGTGTGATTTAATTGTTGTTTCATGGTTAAGGGAACTTTTTTTGGCATTCGTTTGAGCTTAGCATTGAGTTTGTGCGGTTTTAAATCGATATTTTATGTGTCTCATGAAATGATGACGTTGCTGCATGGATTTTTGTTTTCACTTTCCGATGATTGTTTGGACTTAGTTCCTTTTTAATTCACTATTATTTTTTATTTATGCTTTGATACTTGAGCTTAGCTTATGTTATCTTGTTAATTGCTAACTCGTTTTGTGACTTGTGCAAGCTTTTGGAGGCCTTTGTTGTGTGACATGCGACATTTGGATTTTTGCTTGGTTGTCTATACTTGTTTTGTGAAGGGACTTTGATTGGATGCGGTTTTTATTCGTTTGCGATTCATTTTCACATTGACACATTTGGTTCTTATATTGGATATTGTTTCTAACTATTTCAGTGTTGCTTGGTGAAGCTTGCTCGGAGTTTTTCAGAGTTATTATGCTTTTGCCTTCTTTCTGCGAACTCTTGTTCATTTGGTATTATATTAATTCTAATTTATTTTTTCGCATCATTTACCATTTTCCTTGACATGAGAAGTAGGAATAGAGATGCATGATTGGGAGTCCCTACTTTAGGTGGGAAATCTGTTTAAAGTCCTCAAGTGAGGCGATGTTTGTTCTGTTAAAGTCCTCAAATGAGGCTATGTTTGTGTTTTCTTGTGTGAAAAAGACCTCAAAAGTGGAAAATCCCACTCCCCTCCCATTTCCCTTTTACATTGTGTTTGCTATCGAGTCAATAGGTGGAACAAAGGGTCGCAATCAACCCCCGTGCATTCTAGTTTGTGTCATTCCTAGCTTTCATTGTATGTTGATGCTTTGAATCATGCTCACTCTTATTATCGAGTCGGTCAAGTTGAAGACAGGGGACCGTAACCAACCCCCACGCTTTGTAATTAGTTTTGAAGATGTTAACTCATGTCACTCGACATTGATGCTCTGAGTTGTTACTCGATGTCGGTGCTCGAGAAAATCAAGTGGAAAGAGTTCCTTACTCCCACTTCAAGATCCATTGGACTCTTTGTTTGTTGCTAGCTCGCACTAAATTATTTTTTTTTACTTTGAATCGACTTTGTTTAATTGAACTTGTGTTGTTCTTCTATATAAACCTTTGCATGATCCCTTAGGATTGCTTGTTTCATTTTCGATTCAAGTTTGATATTAGGTTGTAACCTTTGCATGTTCCCTTACGATTACTTGTCTCATTTTCGATTCAAGTTGGTCATTAGGTTGTAATCTATGCATGCTAAATTAGGTAGAGATTTCCCTTTTTGTTACCCGAACCTTAGGGCCATCATTGTATGATAACATTAGGGATAGAGTTGATAGTTTCCCTTAGATGTTTTTTCCCTTTTGCATTCTTAAATCTAAAACCTCTTTTTCTTGAAAATTCTAAAACACTTAATAAAGGAAGACGTGAATCATATGCAGTTAAGTCTTATGGGGTAGTGTGAATCGGTTTAGACTGAGCCTCGCTCAATTTTCACTTTAGGACTTTATTACGGTTCAAGTCGTAAATTCTTCCAAATAAAAAGTACAAACCAATGCAAACCTTTTTTTCTTCGGACCTTTTTTCCCTTTAAAACCTTTTCAATAAGGATGTGTTGTTTCAAATTTGAACATCTTGGAAATGCTAAGTGTGCAAGGGGTCGAGCATGAGTCTTTTACAAGCTGCAACACCAAGCATGAATTGTAACTTAATCGTAAGGATGAGAATGCGACATTATCCATAAAAAACACAAAACAAACGGAAACTTTTAAGCCGAACTATGGAGCTCTGATTCCTTAAAAGGGATACGTAGGCATTTGGTCGCAGGGCCCAGGCGAGCGAAAATTTGTAAATATTCCTTCTTTCCCCCGTGTTTTCTTTTGCATGAACTCCCTCTTTGCATATTTTCCTTTAGCTCTTGAGCGTTTAGATTAGAATACACCCTTTGATTAGAACAACAAGAGTGGATCCCATGGAGTATCACGGACGTGAGGGGTGCTAATAACTTTCCCTTGTGTAATCGACTTTCTTACTTGTATCTCTCGGTCACAAGATTTTTACTTCACCCTTCTCATGTTTACTCGATGTTTACCTTTCACTTCCTGTGGGATAAAAAATGTCCGATGGCGACTTCATTGATTTTCTCTCTATGATATCTCACCGGTTGTTTCACACTGGTATCGAGTAACAACTTGAAGCGTCAACATTTAAAGAAACATGAGCTAACATCATCGAAGCGAATGAAAAAGTGTGGGGGTTGGTTACGAACCCTTTTCCACTTTATTTGACTCAATGGACAAGAATAAGCATGGTTCAAAGAATCAATGTATGTTACGAGCTAAGAACGACCAATTGACTTGAAATTGTGGGGGCCGATTGTGAGCCTTACTCCACTTATTGACTCGATATCAAGCACAAAGTAAAAGGAGAGGGGAATTTCCTTTTTTGAGGACTTTAGAAAAATTGCCTCTTTTTGAGGTCTTTAAACAAACATAAACGTTGCTTCTTTTAAGGTCTTTAAGCAACCACAAATATTGCCTCCTTTGAGGACCTTAAACAGAATTGCCCACCTAAAGTAGGTACTCCTAGTCATGCATCTCTATTCCTAATTCTCGTGGCAAGGAAAGCGAAAATACAATGCAGAAAATAAACGGGATAAGCAAAATACCAAACAAACAACAAGTTCGTAGCAAAGCTATATCAAAGCAAACGAAACCTGACGATCTTCGTACAAGTTTCACCAAGAAAAAGAGAAATAATCAGAAAATATATCCAATATAAGAATCAAGACATCACCATGTGAGAAAAAATTACATGTGGAAAACACATCGCATTAAGATGATTGCCCTGCACAAAACAACTTTACATAAGCACAACATAATCCGCAAATCGCACATCACGCGAATACTCCTTCGGAAGCTAGCACAAACTCAATAAACAAATTAGAAATAACAAGGAATCATAAGCATAGCTCGAGCATCAAGTCACAACTCAAAAATAATATTGAATTGCAAAGAAATCAAATCCAAATAAGCCTCAGAATATTAAAGTTAAAAATTCGGGCAGCAACATCGTTATCTCATGAACCGCATAAAAAGTCAATCTAAAATCGTAAAAACTCAAAGCAAATGTCAAAAAAATACCAAGGCATGCTCACATATGCATTGAACAAAAATTAAATCGCACATTATGCTTGAATTACAAAACCGGGCAGCATTACACCCAACCATAAAATCGCTCAAAGAATCGCGTTGAAGTCGATAAAATTCAACATCAATGTTCAACAAATGCATAATTATGCTCAAATATGCATGAAACAACAATTAAAGATAAATTTACAATGCATTTGTAATATCTGGGCACCAACATGTACATGAACCGATATCAATCAAAATCGAATTCAAACCCCATAATCGGATGCATAAAAACACTTACCGATTCAAGTAATGTTCCTAGCAAACTACAAACAATTAATTCACATCAGTGTATCAATTCCACCAACTAACTCAAGTGTCAAAACAATAATTATCAACGCGTTGAAATCAAAAATCAACTCGAAAATAATAATCAACTCATGAAATTCAACAATTATGAACAATTATTGAATCAGAATCAAGCTTCGGTTTGCGCCCCGATACGATAAAAATTGAGAGAGTTGTGATTTTTTGAATAGAGAGAAATTTGGCACAGAAAACCCATTGTTTCGGGTTGCGCCGCTTTTCCAGCGTATTTTCATGTTCAACTTTGGAAACAAGCCGTAAATCGAAGTCTTCTAAGCATAATCCAAACTCGAGACCTGAAGCAAACTTGTAGCTAACACAATTTGTAACATCGCGATATGAGATTCGTCTCGATACAATGAAAATTGAGAAAGTTACGATTTTTGCAATATCGATGACACGGTCAACAAATATCCTTTTCGGGGTGCAATTTTCTCAGGTAATTCGCACTTTTAGAGATCTTCTTCAAAGAATTAACTTATGACCTGAACATATGAATTAAGGATAATATGAAGATGGATTTAATGCCCAAAGAACCATTCAAAAATGTTGAACCGGATGAAAGTTATGAATTTTTTAACGTCTGATAAATAGTGGATCAGCACACTGTTTCAGGGTACCAGTCTTAGAGTATTCGCAAATCCAGAGATCTTCCTCACTGAATCAGCTTCCAACCTGAATATAAGAAATGAAGAAAATAACAAGACAATTCAAATTCTCTAAGATCCATCTAAAAGTGATTTCCTGATCAGAAGTTACGAATTTTTGAACATCTGAAAACTAGCGAACCAACAAATCCACTATATAACATGATTTCAAGTATTTGCACTTTTGAATATCTTCCTTACAAAATTAGCCTTTGACCTAAATAGATGAATTGGAGAAGATATCAAGACGGTTCCAATTCCTTAATAACCATTCCCAAACTATTTTTCGGTATCAAGTTATAACTTTTAACCTTAAACCACAAAATGCTGATTTTCGGCTTGAATTGTCTCAAGTCAACTGAAATGCTTGACTTTCTCTGTAATTCAAAGCATGCCAAAACACATGAGAGCTTTATATAATGATGGCTTCATTAATTGTTAATTTAATAGTTTGGAACACGTGCGGTGTGCATTTAAATAAGGAAAACCCCAGGTTCTGCTTCACTGTGCTGCTTAACAGAACAGTTGTTTTTTTGTAGCTCTTTCTCGCAGAGAAATGCCTTGATTCCATGAGTATAGACCCTATGACATGTTATATGCATATGATAATGAAGTATAATCCAATTAGGGTTAAAATGAAGAGGGGAAATTTTGGGGTGCAACAACTGGTCTTATGAAGAGTGTGTCTAAGATGAGTAAGTGCTATGAGAAATTGGTAAAGGAATTTATTATGAACATTACTCAAGCATGCACTAACAAGAGAAGAAAAGAATATTGAAAGGTGTTTGTAAGAGGTAAGTGTGTCAAATTTTCTCCTGATGTGATAAACAGGTTTCTAGGAAGAAGTGATGAAGAACATTCTAAGGTTAAAGTGTCTGATGATACAATTTGTGAAGTCGTCACTAGAAAACAAGTAAAGGCATGGCCTAAAAAGGAAAATTTTCCAGTAAGTCGCCTAAGTGTTAAATATGATATCCTTCACAAGATTGGAGCTGTCAATTGGGTACCTAATAACCATACATCTTCTATTGTTACCCGTCTAGGAAAGTTCAATTACATGACTAGAATTGAAACTAAGCATGATTTTGGCAGCTATATCTTTGAGCAAATCATGAAGTAGGGAAATTCTGATGCAGTAAAAATGCCAATTTTGTTTCCATCTCTTATATTTGTAATAATCCTTAATCAACATCTGGGAATCTTAACTTATTCATATTTGGAGTGCAAACAAGATTCTCCTCTAACTTTTCATCATAAGATGTTTGAAGGAACACATGTTCATGACATTGCCTTGACATCTAGAAAAGGAAGTATTGTCTCTACATCTAAGGCCAACATCATAGTCGAGTTAAAAGCCACTTGAAAAGGGTTAGATGATTCTATCAGGGCCATCACAGCTAGAAAGATAAAGCTTGAAAGTTTTATTCAAGCCTTGACTGAAGAAGAGAGACAATAAGTCATATGGCTGAGAATGATGATGGGGAAGATGATGAGGCTGAAGGAGCTCATGAATAGGAAGAAGGAGAAGCAGGTGACGTTTGAAGATCTCTTTGTGTTTGTTTTATAATCTTATTATGGTGTTTTGTTTAAGGGCTTATGTCTTGTTGTCCTTCTGTTGACACTTCGTGTAAGTTTGCCGATATTCATGAATATTATGTGTTTACACCTAGTTCTTAGTGCTTATGTTTGTTTCCATCTATGTGTAATATGTGCCTATTATAACTTGTGGTTCCATAGTTCTGTGTACTTTTTGTACACTTACTCTATTCTTTTTTTTTTGTCAATATTTTGGCTAAAAAGGGGGGAGTAATGTGTTTTGTTGATTGTAGTTTCCTATGCAACTAGTTAGGGGGAGCATGGTAGTCATTCCTTGCTTTGTGTTTCTATTGTTGCTGCTACTGGTGTATCCAGATTGTACAGGATAAGGATGTCTTAACAGATGTTCTAACATCCTGTGTGGTTTGTGTTGAGAATTTCTTGGAGTTCTCTTATTGTGGGTTTCTTTTTAAAGGGGAAAACCTATTATGTGTGACAGGGGGAGTATTGTATCTATCTAATGTGTATCTATTGTAACTAGCTTGTTTTTATTTTGGTTTTATTCCTCTCTCCAAGATTTTTTGTACTAAGGGTGTTTTAGCCTAAATTTTCCAAAGGGGAGATTATTAGTACTATCTTTATTGGTTTCGCATAATTTTTTATAAAACATGTTTTGTCATAACAGGTTTTCTGTTATGTTATTTTTCAGCCATTTGTCGAAGACAATGTCATGACATCTTGGTCTGGTGCAACAAGTTATGTTGTTTGATTTATTCTTGAATGTTTAAAAATGATTCAGTGAGATTCCTTTTGGTTTTTCTTACTGATTTTTCGCAGGTCAAGGATTTTTAAATCTAGAACAAATAATATCTCCAACTGTACACATGTTGCTAAATTTGGTTGATTGAGACTAATTAGGAAACCTTGTGTTTTGTTCCATGATTCATGGAGATTTTCCTGCACATATTTGTGCGACCCTCAGCATGGACAACAAAGAACATTTGGGCACATCTGCAAGGACTAAGAGTTAATGAGGAGTACTTAAAGAAACTACCTAGACCTAATATCATTAATAACTTTGTAAAAAAAATAGAGGAAGTGAATTTTCTTAGTTTTGTGTTTTAAGGTTCTCAAGGAAGTTTCTGCTTTATTTTGTATGTCCTCATGTATCTCTGATACATTTGAGTTGATTGATTGTGCTTGACAGTTTGTCAAGTTATTGTTCTCCTCGAAGTTGTGAAACAAGAGTTGAGAATTGTTCTTAGTGAAGCTTTTAAGCAAACTAAGTATTTGTAATTTGGAAGTGCGTTCTTCCTGTTTTTGGTTTCTTGAGACATTCTCTAGGAATGAGATTGTTTGTTTATTACTACGGTGATTAGAAGTGGAATGGCAATTTTCCATATCTAGGAGGTTCCTAGGTAGAAGTTGCACTGGGTAGGGATTAGGCGAGAAATTGTAAACAGGGGAGTTTAACTTTGAACTAGTACTATTGAGAGTAGATTTCCTTCCTTGCTTGGTAGCCTCCAGAGTAGGTGAGTTTGCACTGAACTGGGTTAACATATCGTTGTGTTCCTTTATTTCTTCAAGTTTTAAAGTTCTACATTACTATTGTCCTGTTGTTATTCTGTCAGCAAATGTCATAACATCTGTCGTGATATTGTGTTTGTACGTTGAGACACTTGTCTTGACATCTATATTGTGTGTGCCAGAATTTTATATATATATATATATATATATATATATATATATATATATATATATATATATATATATATATATATATATATATATATATATATATATATATATATATATATATATATATATATATATATAGAGAGAGAGAGAGAGAGAGAGAGAGAGTGGGGGGGGGGGGGGGGGGGTCAACTTACTCCAAGTGTAACTATTTTTAACTTACTCCATAATCTTTGCCTTTAAATTTGATTTAATCTAATGGTTAATGCTAATTATAATTTTTATTACATGCTAAAATCGGGGAAGAAGACATAACAGTTTTCTAAAAATAATTTTGGAAAAAATTATCTAGACATGAAGGTGGGTGTGTCACTTATTATTTGTGTTAATGTTAGTCGTGACATCTAATCTAAAGGTCATTATTTATTCCTTTCATTCTCATATAAATATATCATTCTCATTTGAATTAATAGTGGCAGAACCAGTAAAAAAATGTGGGTGGGCCACTAAAATAAATGATAATATTTAAATTAAATACAAAAATTATATTGCATATAAAATTTAAGTCGTAATAAGCACAAAGTTTCTTAATAGAAAAAATAAATTACATACCTTAAAATAATACTCTACATGTAGTGAGTGATTTGAAATACTCAAAAATAGAATATAAACTAATATATGCACTAATTTATCTTTCAATACAAACAGTCATGTTATCAACTAGAAACTGGCCTTTCATCTTGTTTCACAACTTAGTCTTGATAATTTTCATTGCCGAAAAAGATCTCTCAGTTGTGGAAGTAGAAACTAAAAGATTCGTGATAAGACGAAGTAGTCTATCAATCAAGAAGTAAATTTTATTCCTATTAGTTGTAACCAAACACGGACATAATTTTTTAATAGTTGATAAATTCTTCAAATCTGCCGATTAACGGGAATCAACAAGAAATTATCAAAGCTGAAATTGCAAAGTAATCTTCTCTTACTCATTGAAAATCATAGGATAATATTTTTCAACTATAGTGCAAATAGTATCAATGTCAAAAGCTTTATAACTACCCTTAGAAATCAAAGCACAACTTAGAGTTAACAAATCCACTGCTTTCTCATTAAATCTACTATTCAACCCTTGTAATTGTTTATCAATAATAGCAAAAAATATTTCAACTTTAAAGTAATGTTCTAGTGAGACCTGATTCTCTACAAGACGAGAGCGTCCATATCTTGTTGCTGAATGAGTATCCTCAAGATTAGGAATCTCAATATCATGAATCACACAATAAGACATCACATTAGCATGCAACTTATCCTAACCATTTTCTCTCAACTCTTGAATAAGAGTTTTTGTTGCACGAACTAAAATCACATCCTTAACCACATCCTGAGATTGTTGTTGTAAATCTTGACAAAGCACATCTATATTCCCTGTAATTTCTTTCATAAAATGCAAGATCAATATAAAATCAAATTCCTTCAAGTAATTGTGACCATTATCACCATCCCCGCGTGTATTATATTTCCTACTTCCTTTGATGATATTTTTAAAACACGACAAGTTTCTTCATACATATTCATCAAGTTACAAATATAATTGAAATGTTATCCCCAACGAGTAGTCCCAGCTCGTTTCAAAGCACCAATTTTATTTTCACCTTTACCTATAATGATCTAATCAATCTCTAAAAAATGTTCAATTTCTTTTAATTAGGCTTATTGTAACTCATCATGTCGCTTTGGTGAAGAACAAACAACATTGACCATATAAGTTAGCTTTTCAAAGTATTTATTTATTGGTTTGATTTCTCTCAAAGCAGTAACTAAAGCAAGATGCAACTGATGATCAAAATAATGGACATAGTATGCATAAGGACAATTGAAGCCTTGGGACATATAGTCGATTCTTTTTTCTTTGACTTGAGCATTTTTTTGGAAAACATTCTCAACATGTGCCTCTTTATTTAACAAGTCTTGATAAGCTTCCATTGCATTGTTATGTGTCGAGCGGAGATCCTTCCCTATATGCTTAAGAAAAGCATAATTCTTTCCATCTCTCACTCATTTCCAACCTCTAAAACTTGTTGTAATAAAGGCATAGGATCCAGAATTTCCACTTGGTCATTTGATAAACAGATAACATGAAAAGAAATATGCGACATCCTTTGAAGGTGAACATTCTAGCCATGAATAAAAGATTTCAAACCAAGTTTCTTGAAACCGTCTTGGATGATCCTCTTTACCGTAAAAATGATATTCTTTTAAACGGATTTTATATGGACCCCATTTCATATAAGCTCTCTATATTTGATCGACTTGGTGTGGTGAATACTTCCATATTGGAGGATGCTTTCTAGGATCATGTTCTAAAGAATTCAAAATATCATCTGAAACTTCAATTGGTTGAGGGATAGTTGTTGTCACTTCTTCAATTGTTGGAACTTCAACTTGTTGAGGGGTAGCAGTTGCCACTTCTTTAAATGGTGGAACTTCAACTAGTTGAGGCATAGAAGTTATCACTTCTTCGATTCTTGAAATTTTAACAGGTTCAGATATAGAATCACTCTCACAAGCTTTCCTCTTAAAAATTAACTTTACCATTCTTCATCTTTATTTCTCCTACTTTACGAGAAATCATCAACGACAATCAATCAACTAAAAGAGAGAGTGGACGAACTTGATTACCTTAAAGTTATGAAGATGCTTAAGAGGACGAGTTCGCAACTTGTGGAAGAGATCTTTGTTAGAGTTTTGTTGAGAGAGTGACAAATATTCTGAGGGAAAGGTTTATATATATATATATATATATATATATATATATATATATATATATATATATATATATATATATATATATATATATATATATATCGGTTACGCTAATACACACTCATGTAGGTGTGCATTATCATCATACACCTTAAGTTTATTTTTGAATGGAGCCCATCACTTTATTCTTTTTTTTCTTCAGATTTATGCCATTTAAGGGGGGGTTGAAACCCCCTATATTTTTTTGTTATTATTATTATTTTTATTTATTTTTTAATAATTTAAGAGGAGTTATGTTAGTGGAATTTTTAATAGCTACAATAATAACTACAGTGCGTTAAATTAAATAAAAATAGTAGGGGTTAAAAATCTCTAAAAACGTATGATACTAATGCACACCTACATGGGTGTTATATATAAATTTTTATTGAAATATAAATTTTCATATAATAGGAACTTTTCTCCTCGGTGTATTATTGCACCGAGGTAATAGATTATTTCTATTGCAAAAAAATGGTGAATGGGAAAAATTGAAAGTAACATGGATTGTTTCCTTTTTCAATTTTTTACCATTCTCCAAATTTCTTTGCGTGTTGCAATAATCAAACAAAGAACCATAATCTAAAAAAAAAATTCAATATCTAGTTTTATGAAACAAAAAAATTGTAGTATGATAAGAATTAAATTTATCAATGTTGTAAATCGAAGAATGCAAGATATTATAGAATATTTTCTTTGACTGACAACATTGGAAAATTATTCCAAAATATAACTTTGTTTTATTTTTAATATTCAACATTGACAAGAGGTGGAAACGATAACAACAACGCACCATTATGTGAGATATATTGCAAGAACATAAAATTTATTGACAAAATACCCTTTTTGGTCCCGTATGTTAACGTCAAGGTTCATTTTGGTCCTTTTACTTAAAAAAGGTTCATATTGATCCATTAACTCTTCAAAATGCTTCATTTTAGTCCTTTTTGTCTAATTAGTGATAGAAAAACTCAGAAATCGGTTGCTAAATTTATTGCTAATTAAACAAAAGGGACTAAAATGAAGTGTTTTAAAGAGTTAAGGGACCAATATGAACCTTTTTTAAGTTAAGGGACCAAAATAAACTTTGATGTTAACATACGGGACCAAAAATAGTATTTTGCCAAAATTATTTTTTTTAAGATTTTGTTAGAAGAACAACCAAACAAACAAAAGAATATTTTTGTCTTGCAATCCATTCAAAAGAATGATGTTTACGAGTATGGAATGATTGTATATATGAGTTAGGTTTACTTAGGGTACAACTTAGTGAAAGAATCCTTTTCTAACTAATTCAGGGTATAATACCCCTTGATTATTAGGAAAACCAATGCAATTGATTATTTAATAATTTAATAAAAAATAAAATAAAAATAAAGGATCTACTTTTAAAGAGTTAAAAACAAAAACTGTAATTGTTGGGATTTGAAGCCTAACCCTGGATTATTTTACCCGTCAGTTATAATATATAACTAAGGGAATAGATGATTTTTGTTTTAGAAAAAAAATTTTAGCGCGTCCAAGAATTATACCTCTTTTTTTTGTCAGGTGAGGTGAAAGTCTTGTCATAGAATGTATTTTTATTGTAGTGTTTTGTTGAAGTATGTTGTTATTTTTGTTCAGGTATGTTGTTGTTTTGTTAAGGTAATTTTATATTATTGTTGATATATGTTGTTGTTTGTTTTGTTTTAGATGTTTTTTAAGTATGTAGATGCATGTTGTTGTTTTGTTAGCGTAAGTTGTTGTATTTTGTTGATAAATGATGTTGTTTGTTTTATTTTAGTTGTTTTTGTTGAAGTATAATGATGTTTCTGTTGAGTCATTATACTGTTTTGTTAATGTAAGTTTATGTTATTGTTGATAAATGTTGTTGTTTATGTTACTTTAGATGTGTTTTTTAAGTATGTTAATGTTTTTGTTAAGTATTTTGTTGTTTTGCTAAGGGAATTTGTTGTGTTTTGTTGATAAATGGTGTTGTTTGTTTTACTTTAGATGTTTTTTTAAGTATGTTGAAGTTTTTGTTCAGTTGTGTTGTTGTTTTGTAAAGGTACGTTTATGTTGTTGTTGATAAATATTATTTTTTGTGTTATTTATGATGTGTTTATATAGTTATTTTATTGTTTATATTATTACTTGTATATTGGAACTTTCATTTTATTGAGCCAACATGTCATAGAAGATGAGATTATTATATCGTATGTAATTAGAGTGTTTTACCAACCCATCATTGAACTAGAAATTATTAATATGAAAAATTAAGTTATGTTAGAAAACAACTTACATTTATCAATGTTTTACGAACTTTCAGCGGCTCATTATCTGTATCTCACTCTTTGAAGGTTAAAATATAATTTAATCCTTCTCTACTAGTTCATTCTGCAAAGTTATTACTAAATTTTAATTGTTATTAGAACATTCAACCGTGGTGAAATGTTGAAAAATTTCTCAAAATGCTGGTACTAGGTATCGAACTTCTAACCTCCATATTTTACTACAGTTGATTATCTGTATCTCGCTCTTTGACAATTAAAATTGGATTTAATCCTTCTCTACTAGTTCATTCTGCAAAACAATTACTAAATTTTAACTGTTATTGGAACATCCAATCGTGGTAAATGTTGAAATTGTTTTCTAAATATTGGTACTAGGTATCAAACTTCTAGCCTCCATATTTTACTACGGTTGATTTCTACAACTGTAGTGATATATTACGCGCGTTTTTACGATAACTATCATATGTGGTTGAATTATTCTCCCAATTATAATAAAAGATTTTTTTTTTGTAGTAGTAAACTATAAATATAACTGAGGAGGGTAGGGACGAAACCATACACTACTATAAAATAGTATACCTTTAGTGAAACTATATTACTACGATTGCCTAAATAATCGTAGTAATAACAGATATTTTCTCACCTTAATTCTTTAATATTTTATTAAACTACATTTTATCACGGTCCTTTCCATTAGAGTAATAATGTAAGTGAGAGTAAGTGGGGAAATAGTCACATTGGATAGGAATATGGTGACTTGAACATTTATGAGTTACATAACCCACTCACCTGTCACCTAAAAGTTTTAGGTGGACAAGTGGTGTGTCTCTCACAAAGGTTCATAATCCTCAACTTTGTATCAATGCACCTAGTAACTACCCAAAAAAATGGTATCAGAGCCTTTGGTTTCGAGAAAGGGACCAACTTACTTGTATAGAAATGCCAAGGAAGTGGTGTCTCATTGCAAGGTGTCAACGACAGTACTGTAGTGGTGAAAATCGGAGATCAAGCTATTAATTAACTTGACTCGCAAAAGCAAGAGTTACCATCATGCTTTATTATTTCCAAGAGAAATGGGAAAAGTGCGAAATAAAACTCATAAATATGCAAAGTAAGTGCAATATTAAAAGTAAAGAAAAATACAATGCATTTGAAAAGAGATCGAAGATTCGGGGGTTGGTTATACAAAGGAAAGGTACTAGCACCATATGTATCTATAGTATCCTATAAAAATCTTTTGAAATATCTGTTTTTTGGTTAAAATTGGTATGCTTGCTAAATGAGTATGGGGATGAGATATTGAAGATGCGACAATCTAGTGTCGAAGTTTTAGCTTAAATGAGTGTAAATTTAAAAATTGAGTTTTTCAGGAGTTTTAACTTAAGATTAACAAGACTAACAAAATGTATGAAGGGGTTTCGCACAATCATATTAGATATATTCGATGACATGAAGTCAACAAATTTAATCATTTCTCTGGGATTTAATCAAGTAAAATATAAAGATCGAATAACCGAAAGGAAATTAAATGACTAACAATTAAATGATTGAACGATTAACACACAAAAATTAATTAAATGAATTGAAAATATTTAATAAAACTAATAGATTAATATTATTTAAATTAGATAAAATAAATTGATAAAATTAATTGTCATTATAAAGTAACAACAAATAAAAGCTAAACGATTAATAATAAAATAACTAATTAAAAGAAATAATAATAATAAGAAAACAAGTAGACATGAGTTAGAAAATAAACAACGTTAAGGGGGTGTGTATGAAAACTCGATGGGTGTAAGCAGGCCAAAGATATGAGTAATATATATAAAAAAACTGAAAACACACAAAATTACAGTTGGTCCGAACTGGGTCAGGCCTAGACCCACTACCCTATAACACTCAAATTGGGTTAGAAAAACCCTAAAGGAAAAAATAAGAAACCAACGGCTCCTGTATTCACTCACGGTTTCAGTATCATCAACTTTCTCTCTATTCTCAAGCGATATCCATTGATTTCTTCTACTTCTCTCGACTCAACTCTCATGTTTGACAACAATATCAACAACTTCTCATCTTTTGCTCCCAACCTATTTCTCTTCCTCACACAAAATCTAATAACAACAACAATCCTGCTCAAACAATTTACACGGTTTCTCTCAGAAGTCTCACTCTCTCAATCTTTGTTTTTCGGTTTTGCTCAAACCAACAAAAACAATGACATCTACCTCTAGTCTTAAGCTATGTTCTCTTGATCGCTATCTCTCAAGAATAACAACAACAACAACGGCTTCCTCCACTTATTTTCCATGAATCAACAGCAACAACATCGTCCAACTCATATTTTCTTCTCTCAAAAATGACAACGTGAAATCAAGCTCTGCTAACTTTCACAGTTCAGTCTCTCAATCTCTCTACTTACTTAGGTTGATTCCTCGGTTATAAGTTATCACTCATGATACATTGAACAATAAAAATATATATTTCATACAAAATCGAAACCCCACTCTCTCCTGGTTATATCCCTCTCGACATGTCATCTGTTGGCCCTCTTTCGCGGTTTCGCAATGATAACAGAATAAGGCACAAATAATAATAGAAAAAATGCAACAATGTTCACAGAATTAAATAGCCATCATGAATTTGGATCAATTGGAAAGGATGAAGGTTACCGAGTTAAAGAAATCAATAGCACTTTCAAGTACAACTTTTTAGATCTCCTCTCCTCCTTTACTCCAAACCTTCTATCTTTCTTCTCGACACTTCAGAAATCTGGTTTGTAACTGTTGTGGTTGGCGTTTCCGAGTTAAAATTTATCAGGCTGAAGCTGGTATGCTTTGTTCTATATATTGTGCAGGTGTAGTGTCGGTGTTGATGTTGAGTTTGTCGTGAATCGTTTGGTAGAGGTTTAACCTGGAATCACGGTTTTGAGGTATGAATGATGGTTGTTAATAGAGAAGTTTATGGTGATTTTATGCAGAGAGAAGTTTAAAGCTTGTAGAAGATGAGAGGGGTTTTATTGATGGATACGCAGAGGTTGGCTAGTGATTTCTTTTGAGGGATTGAGAGGAGTTAAGATAATTATAACAGTGAAAAGTTTTCCTCTTTCTATCTGATTTTTTTTGTATCTCCTCTCTAAATTATCCTCTAATATCAGTGGACTCCCCTTGTTCTATTAATCTAGTCCCCTTTTGTATGAAGGAAGATGAAACTTTAGCGGGAAAACTTGATGAATTTGAACAAAATTGTTAACTGTGTTGGTAGCTTTTTGATGGAGTTTTGTGTTTTGCTAATTTAGTGTATATCATGGCATGTTTTGGACTAGTTGTACTCAGATTTTGGAGCAGAAAGGTACAAATTTTTGTTATCTTATGGGATGGAAATTAAGCAGCAGTAGCAGTGGATAGGGCCTGGTGCAACAAAGTGTTTTTTCTGGACAGGTTTTTGGACCATCATGGACAGCAAAAAGTAGCAAGGTGTAGGTTTTTGTGCAGCATATTTTTGGACAACAAAGGTACCATGAAGCAAAACCTTGAATCAAGTGTTTTAGGACAATTTTGATGCATCATGAAGCAAAGCTTTGCCTTAGAAGCTTTGTAGGTTTAGGTTTTTTCTTTTTTTGTAACTCGTAGTCACTCTTTTGAATGTCTTAAAATTGCTCCTTTGTAATTTGGATGAAATTGAATCAAACTTGAATGGTGATCATTGAATTACAATTTCATCTTTAAATTTTTTGAATGAATTCTCTTGGATACGAAATACCCTGTGCAAACCACTTTTGAAAAGAACCTTGAATTTAAGATGGTGATGATATATGGTTCAAAATAATCCACGTGAAGGAACAAACAAAGTCTTTAAGAAATTTGGTCAAAACTCCACTCTAATCCAATAATCACCAATTCTTCAAACACAAATAACAAAGAAATCAAAGAACCCTCGTACTCAACATTTTGTACCACGAACGATCTCAACATAAGAATCAACATCTTCGAGAAAACAAGTATGGCATGAATTGTAATTAAAGGTTAAGAATAATTCTAAGTCAAGAAATGTCCCATAACGATTCAATAACTTTCAATGTCTTCTAAGCATAATTTTCCCTCGATCCTTGAAAAGAAATTGTAGATGACATTACTTACGACAACACGCAAAAAGAACCACTCAAAAATATTGAATAATGAAGAAGTTATGATCATTCAAACTTGATCTTGCAATAGTTGACTTTTGGTCGAAGTGCTTTGAATCGACTTGCAAACTTGATCTTTCCTTGCATTCTAAGACTTAAACAATTGAGGGATCAAAAACCCTAACTGAGGCGCAATGCTTGAAGCTCTTGATTCATACCTTTCTCCACACATGAAACCAAAGAAACACAAACATACACCTTTGTATGGGATTAGAAGTTAGTGATGTATAAAATAAAATGTTCACAATAATTGATAATCTCTGTGTAAGCAATACTCGAAGGTGAGTGGATTAAAAATCAAATGTATCTCGTGACCTTGATGCTTTATTAAAATGAAAATAAAGGTGGGATCTTAGGTCAAAATTTTGGGTATGACAGGTACAAGTGTATTGAGGGGTAGCATTATGGACTCACACTTGAGGGATAATGTTAGAGTAATATTGCAATTGTGAGTAGGTAGAGAAATAGTCTCACATTGGATAGGAATATGGTGACTTTCACATTTATAAGTGGAAGAATCCTCTCATCTATCATTTTAAGGTTTTAGGTGGACAAGTGGTGTGTCTCTCACAAAGGTGCATAATCCTCATCTTTGTATCAATGCTCCTAGTAACTCCATAAATACTTCCAAACAACCGTTGTGATATATTAAAGGTTACTTGTTTCGATTTTTAGCACCAACAATTGTTTCTTCTTTTCGTTACAAAAAGGGGTTAACATTATACTCTTATAAATATTTTAAAATAAAAAGGGTTAGTACCACTTTCCCACCCTGCAATATAGGCAAAATTTGCTTTACTCCCCTCGTAATATATTTTTTTTTAATTCCCCCCTGTAATATTTTTTTTTGGATTACACCCCTAAGCGTACAAATTAAACACTGAATCTGGGGGGGGGGGGGGGGTAAATAAAATATTACATGGGGTAAACTTTGCACTTAGGGGGCATAAGACATAGTATTTTTACATTTCAATGGGGGATTAAAATCTTTTTTACAGGGGGCACTACGCCAAAAGTGAGTTTTAACAGCGCACATTAGACAACACTTTTGTACAAAAGCGCTACTATAAGTGAATTAAAAAAAAACACGGAAACCGTATAAAATAATTAGTAAAAGCGCTGCTAAACATATGACCTTAGACAACACTTTTAAAAAGCGCTGCTAAAGGATTGCTTTAGAAAGCGCTTTATCATAAGCGCTGGTAAAGGGCCACTTTAGACAGCGCTTTAAGAAAGCGCTGTCTAAAGTCATAAAAAATTAAAAAAATAATAATAGAAAAGCGCTGCTAAAGGACACTATTAGCCAGCGCTTTTCAAAAGCGCTGTCTAAGGTCCATATTAGCCAGCGCTTTTAGAAAGCGCTGTCTAAACCCTTATAAGTGAAAATTAAAAAAATAGAATCTTTGTATTCACAGTATCACGAAAACAGAAGCTTAAGCTAGAAACCTATTCCCTCGCAAAACCCATTTCCTTCTCCGTCTCAAATCGTTTGCCATCATCCGCCGTCGTACACGGTCCTCCACCGTCTCGCTCCATTTTCCTCCACCCACACCAGCCGGTTCTCAAGGTATGTTCTTTATTGAAAATGTGTTTAACTCCATTGATGTCCAAACTGAGTTATCATCCTTGAAAATGTGTTAATATCCATTAATGTCCAAATGTGTTTATCTCCTATTGATGTCTAAACTGGGTTATATGTATGCATTTTAATTTTTGGATTCTTGGTAGGGCTTGATATATAACAACAACATTTTTAGCATTTATCATTATTGTATTTTCTTTTGGTTCTATGTTTTGGAATATAAAAGATGATATATATGATGGGTTAGTGAAAGAGGTAGGATATTAAAATGTTTATGTTTGTGTTTACGTTTAAGTTTATGTTTATGTTAATTTTTGACATTGTCATTTTATATATATTTTTGACTCGCTTATGACTCGCTTTTATATTGGGTTTATGTTTATGTTTATTACAGGTCAGATGGCTACTAACGACGATCACCCACGTGATGATTCTGTGCATGATGGAGATAAGACCGTTAGTAAAACGGAAATGGAATATAGAAGAGGAATAACAATAATGAAGAGAATAATACGGGATAGAGACCAAGGCATAAATTATGATGTGCATTGGAGCCAAGAAGGCCAACTCATTGAGCCTAACGGTTCAACGTTGACAAGTTATCTCAGTTATGTGGTAAGAAGAGAAATTCCAATCACATGTGAAGATTGGAGAGCAAGAGTGTTGGACGACACTAAAGATAAAATATGGAGTGAGATACAGGTACTATATGTGATGTTAATTGTTTTTAATGACGATTATGTCTCTAAATTACTTATACTAACGCAGTTTGTTTATGATTTTCTTAGAGGTCGTTCATCATTGAGGATACAAGGAGAGATTATGTTCTTAAATTGACCGGGAAACTACATAGAGGGTTTAGAGCTTTCTTGTCAAACAAGTTTCTAAGGGATGCGGATAAAAAATTTGTTGATGCAGAGCTTCCAAGGAAATATGCTGATTTGATTATAGCTGAAGAATGGGAAACTTTTAAATCGAAAAGAAGTACCCAAAAATTTGAGAGCTTAAGTGTCGTAAATCAACAACGAGCATCAAGTCCGGCATATCCATACAGAAAAGGCCGTATGGGATATGCACGATTACAACAATCTATTGTAAGTATCTATAAATTGCAAAGTATCTATAATATATACACGCTTATATTTAATCATGGTTTTTGGCTTAATGTGTAGCTAACAAAAGAGAATAGTTCCGAAACATCTCTTCCGGAACACATTTTATGGAAGGAAGCCCGTGTGTGTAAGGATGGAGTTGTTGAAGAAAAAGTTCAACAAATTTTCGAGAGATGTGTAAGTATAACATTATTTATTTATTACATCATACTTTTATTTATTTAATTACATCATTCTTTTATTAACATATCATTCTTTAATTACAATATTTATATGAATTTCAGGAGAGTCTTTCCCAGTCTATACCTCTAGACAAAGATAATGATTGCTGGAGAATACTCTCACGAGCATTAGATATTCGTGAGTATTCTGGTCGGGTGAGGGGTAAGGGATTTGGGATCACTCCAACATCCTTGAAAAAAAAAACAAATACAAAATCTCCAAGCAATAAAGAGCTGCAGGAGAAGTTGGAAAAGTTACAAAAAGAAGTCTATGAGCTGAGAAAGGAAAAGGAATCGATCAAGCTACACGCTTTAAAGATACTAGTGACAAAGCTAGTATCAATGGTAACTTTGGAAAAAATATTCCCGAGGTAATTATATACCATCTTTATAAATTATAAAACCATGTTTATTAATTATATAACCATGTTTATTAATTATATAACCATATTTATTAAATTATAGGGCATTTCCCGGTGTCAACTCTATTTGTCGACACCGACTTATCGGATGGTTGGCAAGGGAAAAGTGTATAATATTTCGGGAGAAATGCTTCACCATAGACCGCTCCCAGAGGGATTTTTGAAAGTACCGGTTGATGTCGTTTTAGAGGGGGGTGCATTGTTACCACTACCTGACGATGTGGCGGATGCAACATTGGTGGCAGATGCAATAGGATCGTTTATTGCATGGCCGTCAAGCCTTGTTTGCGGAGATAATGAGGTATGCTTAAAATCGTTTACTATTCAATTTTTTTATGGCAATTATACTTAAATTTTGTTTACATGGTAATGTTAGACTCCCACAAAATCTATTCCAAAAGATAAGGGGATTAGGCGGGATACCGAGTCAATTGCATCATTTGAGGTAACACAATTATATGACATTTATGCTATGAGAAATGTTAATTTGTGATTTTATACTTCCCCTAACTAATTATATGATAACTAGATTCATGCTAAAGAGACTGCACAACTCAGTAGGGGTAAGGCGCCTGAAATTAGCAACATTTCCACACAAAAAAAGAATGTTGCTAAGAAGATTGTGGCACACAAAAAAACTACTGCTCAGTTCAGGTCGTGCCTTCGAACATATTTAGGAATTATAGATATTCCGGATGATGGTACCCGCCTTATACCTATGAGTGCAGACATCTTTGGTTTTGAATATCTTGAAGCAATTGGTAGAGAGGATATGGAGCAAGTTTTTAGGCATTTGGAATTAGGCCTCGGTGTTATCAGTATATACATCAGGTATACTCCGATCAACTTTGTTTAATTAAATGAACAATTTAATCCATCATTTCAATGAATATAGTATAATGTTAATAATTTTTTAATTTAAGGTTTATGCATGACAACATTGTGCGCCCACGTGGATTAGAAGCGAGATTTGGCTTCTTAGCTCCCAACACTGTCAATTCCGGGTTGATTGTAACGAGATCAGATGATGTCATATCATATGTACTAGGTTTATTCGTGGCCAATAAAGATACTGAGAAGTTGTTCTTTTTGCCATATAATAGTGGCAATGGGTTAGATTTTCATCCTAACTTGATCTATTATAATTTTCCGTTTTTGGCCATTGTTTAATCTTACAGTGGACACTGGATATTGGTTGCGATTAATCCTATGAGAGAAACGGTGTATTATTTGGACTCGTTATACAATGATTGGTCAACATATCCAGATTTGAAACAGATGATTGACACGTAAGTGTTTCGCTCCCAAAGAGATATTCAAGTTTATGTTTATGTTTATGTTTATGTTTATGATCAACATATCTGGATTTGTGTTTATGTTTATGATTCTATGTGAGATTGTTCTAAACATTCGTTTATATTTTATTATAGCATTCTACTTGCTTTTCGCTCCCAACGATATATTCAAGTACCAAAAAGTAGAGCCAACAACTTTACATGGATCAGAGTGGAGGTATATTTTCACAAAGAGATATTCAGTTTTGCTTACTTTAGTGATGATACTTGATAAACAAATTTAAGGGGTATATCCTGATATATATTTGTATTTTCTTTCCATGTGTAGTGTCCTCGCCAACGTAACGGTATAGATTGTGGCTATTTTATGTTGAGGTTTATGAAAGAAACTATTCTTTTGGATCGATTAGAGATTCCATCCACAGTATGGATTTCTAACTTAGGAATTACATACTATTTTCATATTTTGTGTTTCTCATAAAATGACATATTATTTTAACTAAATCACATACTATGTTATATTATTATATATGTAGTACTTTGAGGAATTCAATTGTGCACATTACTCAAAAGATCAATTGGATGAACTTATGGAGGAATGATGTCAATTCATTATCGGGTTGAGAATTTTATAAGCTAAGGTATATTGTCTTATTTCCTTTGATGAGAACTTTTGAGTTTTGAGTATAAATTAAATTCGAATAAAGTGCAACGTTAATATTATCATGTTATGAATTTCGATCATTTGGTTTTTTTTTCCAGGTTAATAGGTACACGTGTAGAAGATAGAGCTAAGATATTCATGTTGTTGTTGTTGTTTCATGAGAATTCTCGAAGATAAAAAGATGTATAGATGTAAATTCAATTTTGAATATTTTAGGCATTTTAACTTGTAGAATTTTAACTTGTATCATAAATTTTGTAATTGTTGTTGTCTATATCATCAATTTATATATATGTGCAATTTTTATATATGTATATTTTATTGGAATGAAGCTACCAAATATGGTGCATAAAAGATAATTCTGAAAACCTGGATCAAAATATTAGAATGAAGCTACCAAATATTGGAATGAAGCTACCAAATATGATAAAAATTCTGATTAAAATAGATAATTTATTAAAAAAAATTGTGAACAATAGACAACGCTTTAGGAGAAAAGCACTGCCTAAAGTCTGAAAGCGCTATCTAAAGTGGGAGAATAGACAACGCTTTCAAAGGAAAACGCTGTCTAAAGTCTATCTAGAAAAAATTACATAGCGCTGTCTAAAGCCCAAGCACTGCTAAAGAGGTATATAAAAAGCGTTGTCTATTCTAAAAGCGTTGTCTAAAGTGGACATAAAGTAACGCTTTTACATTGAAAAAAAGCGCTGTCTTTTCTTTTAGCAGCGCTGCTTTAGGCAGCGCTTTAAAGCGCTGTTAAAGGCCAAAAAAAGTGTTGTCTTTTCCCTTACTTGTAGTAGTGGGGTAAAGCGAATTTTTCCTATATTACAGGGAGTGTTATATATTTAACCCAAATAAAAATAATTATCATCATGGTTAATACCATAATCCATTATGAATATTACTTACATATTATCACAGTTTAATTTAACAATTGTGGTTATAAGTTATATATATATATATATATATATATATATATATATATATATATATATATATATATATATATATATATATATATATATATATATATATATATATATATATATATATATATATATATATATATATATATATATATATATATATATATATATATATTGATAACTTCATATGCTTCCTTCCATGCTATTGATATGTGTTCTTCCTTTTTTTCTCAAATTGAAACCCTAACATATCTCTCTTCCAATGCAGTGAACTCGTCATGATAACCTTCTTCAAACTAAAAGGTAATCTTCTCAATTAGCTTTCTAACATTTTCATATTTGTTCCATTTATGACATGCGTTCTTCTTAAATAGGTTTTTTTTTTCATTTGACACGATTTACTTCCTTTTTGGATCATGATTTCGTTTATGTTAATGCTAGTTTATGTTTTCAATCAGGTTCAAGAGAACTCAACTATGGGTGTGGAACATAAATGATTTATGTTGCTATGAAGAAACAATATGAGAAATATGAAGCTATTTTGGAAGCCCCGTCCGCCTTATATTTTTTATTTAGGAATACAAAGTAGAACAACTTCAAATCATTCCACGAATCTTTTCAATAAAAAGGTATGTTTTGTTTTGTTGATAAATGTTGATGTTTGTATGTTATTGTTGTTGTTGTAAATAAATGGTTTGTGTTGTTGTTGTTGATAAGTGTATGTTGTTGATGTTGATAAGTGTATGTTGTTGTTGATAAGTGTATATTATTGCTATTGAGTTTATTATAATGTATGGAGATTACTTGTTTCACTAACCCTTCATTGAACATGCATTCATTTAAAATGATTTAGAAAATAATAATTTGAAAAGTAAGTTATATTTGAAATACAACTTAGATCATTCAATTTTTTTGAATTGCATGCATCTTGTAATTCATGAATCACTCTTTAACACATAGAACTTGGTTTATTGCCCCAAGTTCTTCAGAGCAACAATTCCTTCTCTATTAATTTATATTGCAAAACATCAAATTTGTTGAGAAATTGAATCATCTTCATCGTTGTCATCATAATAATCTTCATCATCGATTAAAATAATGATGATGATAGCTATGATGATGATTCTGAATTGGTCAACATATTGATACTTTGCAAAATATACTAGAAATAAATCGTTGCTTTGAAGAACTCGGTGCATTGGACAAAATACTATGTGTTAAGTAGTAAGAGATGAATTACATGATTAATGCAATTTGAAAAATAATGGTTCGTTTAAGTTACTTTTCAAGAATAATTTAATCTTTTAAATTATCATCTTCTACATTAATTTTAATGGTTGTATATATGTTTAGTGAGATGCAGGGGAAAATATGCAATTTATATATTTTATAATAAATCCAGGGTATTTTCGACAGCGATTATCTATTGTAACTGTGATTAAATGTTATTTATATTATAAAAGAAATTCATTTTTGGTCCCGGTATGTTAACGTCAGAGTTCATTTTGGTCACTTAACTTAAAAAAAGATTCATATTGCTCCTTTAACTCTTCAAAATGTTTCATTTAAGTCCTTTTTGTCAAATTAGCGACGAATTTAGCAACTGATTTCTGAGTTTTTCTGTCGTTAATTAGACGAAAAAGATTAAAATGGAGAATTTTGAAGAGTTAAGGACCAACATAAATTTTTTTTTAAGTTAACGGACCAAAATGAATGTTACCGTTCACATACGAGAACAAAAAAAGTATTTTGCCTATATTCTAAATAAATTACCGTTAACAAGTGTCAAATTAACTCATTCATACCTCAAATTTTTTGTAGAAGACGAATTAAAATCATTCTAACCGTTAAATATTTTGTTAAACAAATCAAACATATAAAAATTCATAAATTTTAAAATTATATGATGTTTCATCACATCATCTTATTTTAACTCAATATAATATTTTATTAATATATTATTTTATTCATCCAAAAAATGTTTTCATAAAACATAAAATTCAACTAAAAATAATTTCTAATTACAGCTCACATCTATTTGTATTTTAATTTTTTATAATTAAAATTAAATAAACTTTACATATATATAAATTTTAAACATACAACTCAGTAAAAATATCACTTTTAAAACTAATATTAATGCAACCATAATTCGATTTTATCATAAAATGTGATTTTGGATAATCAGCTTTAAGTTTTTTTATTTATTGAAAATATATATTTAAGCTTTTATTTATTTATTTAACTATTTTTATTTTAAACCATATTAAATATCACTTAGTTAGAAATATCTTTATTTAGAGAAGGTTATGATTGGTCTATAGAAGTTTGATCAGATAGAAACTTAAATAGAGAGAGATATAATATCATATAAATTATTTTCATCTCTAAAATTAATATCTTTAATTAAAAAATAATATCTCTAAATTTTGTCTCTAATATTAAAATATAAAAATTGGTTTCAATATGTGAAAATCCGTCTCAATATTCTTTTCTATTAGACACCGAATTAAATTCGTCTCTAATATCTGTTATTGTTTTAAATTTTTTTAGTAGTCGTCTTTAGTAAAAGACAGACAAATTATCATTTAATTTTATATTGTTAATAAATCACAATCATATATTTAATTATATAATATTTTAATTTTAATTTTTTTATATAATTTATTATTTGTTTTTTTATTGAATGTCAGTATAATATTTATACTGATAATATATATATCAATTAAATTCTAATTACAAATTAGATATATTGAGGTTGTTTGTTCTTCACATGCATGGTCATATATATTTTACTCACATCAAATACAAATATAAATTCATTTGTAATTGTACTCTCTATTTAATATTATTTCTACCAATCCTATTTTATATTATTTGTTTTATATTGCATGATAAATATGCATACATCAATACTATGTGATAAAATATTTTAACAAAAAGCATTGTTCACTTTTTTACACCATCAAAATAAATTCCAACTTTCTCAAAAAGCTAACAAACATTAAATAAGTAGTCATTTGTTCCTTTCAAAAACAAAAGTTTGTCTTTGTTCGCATGTGCATAATGTGATGTCTTTTAAATTGTTGTAGATGTAAATGAAGAACATGATGTCTTTTAATAGTACTGTATACACTAAAGCTACATCTTTCAAAAAAAAAAAACCACCGAAGTTACATAAAAGGAAAGTTCTAGCCAACTAGTACAAATCACGTTCGAATTTAAACTATTCCGACAAACGAAATATTGGAAAATATTTTGTACAACAATTATTTCCATTTTTATTGGTCTATAATGTGACTACGCTTTTCAATCCTGACAGGGAAACCACCTTTCATTAAAGCCGTAAGGTGTGCAGTGTACTCCGGCTCAACCCCTTTTTCCATCGCCGGAACCACCCTAAACTCCCTCAGAACTCCGGCGACCACCCTCTTCATTTGCAAGAACGCCATTTCTTTCCCTAAACACACCCTTGGCCCAGCCTGAAAAACCGGATAACTATAAGGATCCATCCCAACAAAGCTCCACATCTCATCTTCATCCCGACTCAACCACCTCTCGGGTCGAAACTCGGCCCAATCAGGTCCCCATATTTTCTCAGACCTTCCCATAGCATATATATGATACGCCACTCTCCACCCTTTCTTCACTAAAGTACCGTCTGGTAAAACATCGTCATAAGCCGCTTCTTTAGTATCCACCGGAACAGGAGGATACAGCCTCATACTCTCGCACAGCGCCGCGTGAGTATAAACCATGTCCTTCACTTCATCATAACTAACTGATTCCGATTTTGCAGTTATCTCTTTGAGAATCTCATTCTCAACGTGACTATGTTTAGAGAGTAGCCAAAAGAACCATGTGAGTGCCGCTGAAGTTGTATCTCTCCCAGCAAGAATAAAGCTTATTACAATATCAATAACAAATGATTCATCTGAATAACCCGAACTTAAAAAACGCGATAAAATATCCAATGATTCCAATGTTGATTTTTCTTTAAGCTCTTTTTTCTTATCCCTAACAATTTTTGTGGCAAGTCCTCTTACTTCTGCAACTGCTTCTTTCAGCTGTCGTTCAGATCCGATGTTTAGGATTTTCTTCACTTTCCATATCAATGGAACCGCCGCGTTGAATCTCAAGCTGCTTATTCGGGTGCCATTGTCAAAGGCTTTTACAAACGCCGTTTCGGGAAGAGAAGGGAGGAGATACTCCGGATCGAATCCAAACGCGATTACACATATGTTATCGAATGTAAAACGCTGAAGGATATCTTGAAAATCAGGAAGGATGGTTTGATTCTTCGAAGCTTCAGAGAGAATAGGAGCTAGACGATCGGAGAGTTCTACGTCAACTACTGTTTTAACGAATTTCCGAAGAGATTTAGCGTTGAATTCATGGCTGGAGATTTGTCGTTGGAACTTCCAGGTTTCACCGTCGGCGTTGAAGATACCGTTACCGAGGAAATCACCCAGGGAACGGTTAAGTGTGAGACCTTTGCGGTAGCAAGGGAAGTTGGTTTTGAGAATATGTTGCACTACCAAGGGGTTTGCTGTGAAGACTTGGCGGGAGCCGAAGGTGCGGTGGAGGATGAAGGTTGAGGAAGGGGTGGTTTGAAGGATGTCGGAGATCCATTGCACGCGGCGGTGGAAATTGGCTGCAACGGAAAAGGCAGAGCCGAAGATGGGGTAGGATTTAGGAATGGTGGTGTTAGTGGTAGAGGAGGGTGGTTTTAGGGATTTGGATTGTGTTTTTGTGGATAAGAGTAAGAACCAAAGGAGAGTTGCAAAGAGAAGAAACCATGAAACCAACGTTTCGAGTTCCATTTTAGCACGTTAGTTGGAGAGAGATAGGAGTTTAATACTGTGGGAGCCAATGTTGTGATTACATGACTTAGTTTAACTTTGCTCCGCAGTTGCTATATATAAACAACCCACCAATGATACATAAGAGCATCTCCAAAGGAAAAGAAATATTTATGGTTGATTGTATCATATTTTGTGGGTCTAAAGTGCCACTAAGAAATTCATAAACAATATCAATTTTATATTCAATCTCACTTCATGAGATCATTAAGAAGTATCCCTTAACTCTCATGATTAAACGAAGTTAATAATGTTCATCGTCGTAATCATTATCACGATTTATATCATGTAATATTTTCTACATCAATTTTCGTAACTCTCATGTAATTATGGAACTGCCCTGTAGCCATTACACTGGGTACTCAACTCGAATCTCTGATTATACACACTGTCCAGGAACATGGCTCCAAGAACCATATGATTGACTTCTTACGTCGTCTTGGGCTCTTATTTGTCTCATAAGTAGCAACTCGACTATCGTCACTTATTGTCACTTTTTAACACACCCGACTCCTCCTTCTCGACCCTAATAACTTATAACTCGGCTCTGAGAATTTTAGGATATACAATAAGAGTGCTTAAATTAGGAAGGGGTTTACAGAAACATTTAAAAGGAGTTTTGTTAGCTGACAATGGTGTAGGAATCCTATAAATTATGTGAATAACATGTTCTAATGCACATGACAATTAATATAAGAAAAATTAAAGCTAAGTGACTCAATACATTTATTTGACGCATGTTGTTGTGGAATAATTGAGTAAGACCTTGGGGCGAGGGCGAAAGGCATACACGCTACCTTTTCCGAGTCTCCCCTTGTATTAGTGTTTACCTTGGGTTTTGGTAAACAACCGCTGATCCTCCAAATGGTTACTTATTTGGTTACTCGCAGGATCGATCAGATTGATCCTATGGACATAGGTTGATTTTGAAGTTTGATTAGATTGGATAAGGCTTTAAGTAAATTGTTTCAAGTAAATTGCATAAAGGAAAGGCTTGGTAAAATAAACAAGGCTTTAAAGTAAAGGTTCGACAGGAATTTAAAGGAGAAAAGCAAGTAAAATGCTGGAAAAGTAAATGACTTTAATTGATAAAATTGGTGTTTCACACATACATTTCTCAACAATTCTTTCGCTCACACTGGGTACTTGAATCTAAATGAGTGACTATGTATATAATTGTGAACACACGCGAGAAACTACATGTCTACTCCTATTTATACTAAAACATTCCAAGTAACCGTCGGGCAGTTACACTGCTTCGAGATCAAGCCACTTGGCACGTTCTCCATGCTCGACGCTCCAGATCCTTGCACGTTTGCACGTAGTAACTGCTGGAAACCGTTTTCCCTCCAAAGCTTTGAATTTCAAACTGCTCCACTCTGGACCATCGAACACCTTCATCAAGAGACGTCTTCGACGAAAACTCCTTCGACGTCGAAGGCAACCAGCCTTCTTCCTTGGAAGAAATCTTCTAAGTATTTTGCCATCTTTCGACGGGCACTTTGACAGGCTTAGCCAGTCGAAAGCATCTTTCAGCTTTTAATGGCTGACATCAATCAAAACAAAGGTGTCGAATTTAGGAGCCAACAAATTGCCCCCCAAGAATGCCTTATTTCGACTCTGAAAGAAAAAGGCATTCTTTGAAAACGCCATTCGACACCTGTTTTTCCACGCTTAGTCACAAGTTAACTTGTGCACTTTTTGTTGCTTTTTACCAACTATTGGCAATCCCAAGAAACCATCATTGATTTGATCCTAGGACGTCACTTTCAGTACGGCGTGCAGTACCAAAACGTCACTTCAGAATTTGTCATTATGACAATTCTCAAAAACGAGGACGCACGCTGCGTCTCTCTACTTCTGCAGAAACGGCCAAAGCAACAAGGGGCTGCCACGCGTCCCACTAATTCCTGCAGCATTAAATGACATTTAATGTCCTCGTTATTGGGGATTTCTCCCACTACTATAAATAGTAGTGAACATCCCATTGTGGGACTTTTTACGCAAACTAGCCTTCAAACTTCCTTGTTTTCGTACAAGCTTGCTCTCTTTGCAGAAAAACTCTTCCCTTTACACTTCATCTTCATCCTCAACAATGGCCTCTGCTTCTACTGCTTCCAAGACTAACGCACCAACTGAACAACATGTTAAACCCAAGGTCTTCGTTACTGCTCCGGTAGTAAACTCTACAGGGAAACGAAGGGTTCCTGAACCTTCTGACATCTCCGTTCGCGATGCTTACTCGCGCCACTTGATGATCCCGGTTGGATACTCCAACCAGATCTTCGCAATGTCTGGCCCCATGAATCCAAGCATCTCTGAAGCTCTGAAGATCAAGAGCTATTTCCCCATCGTCGAGAAACTCAAGCCAGTAGCATGCGCCAAGAAGGACGCAGAAGACAACGAAGACCCTACACGCGAAAAAATCGACCTCCGCTTCTTCAACAGAAGTGTTAGGGTCTTCAGGTCTTGCCCTAATCTGACTTCCGACTATGTTGCTTGGCTAACAAAGTTGGAGAAACATCAAACTCCAGTCTGGAAGGAAATGGGAATCTTCGACTTAGTGATGCTGTCGAAGACAGGCTTAAACTACTCCCCAGAAATGCTGATAGCTTCATTGTTGTTCTGGGATTACTCTCACTTCACTTTTCATCTTCCATGTGGGATGTTAACCCCCACACTCTTCGACGTAGCAGCTATTACTGGCCTTCGACCAACCGGAGATTACTTCGACCCAGAGGAGATGTCGGAGGACCAAATTGGCTTCTCTGAGACTAAGCCAACATACACCACCTTTATCAACCATTATCATGACAGGTCGATAGACGCGGTGTCGGATGTCGAACACATAGCGTTTCTAGCCTTATGGCTAACTCGCTTTGTGTTTTGCTCGAAGTCTCTACAAGTGACCAAAAAGATGGTCACTCTTGCCACCCAACTGCATCACCGCCAAAACATCTGTTTGGCAGAACTAATTCTGGCCAGTCTTTATGACTCGATCAGCAATGGGGTCACTCTTCTGAAACATATCGAAGATAGGGCCAGTTTTCTACTCGCTGGGCCTTTCTGGCTACTTCAACTGTGGCTCAACGCCACTTTCGAATCTTTCTTACCCAAGAAGATTCAGATAAATGAACAAGCCCCAGTGATAGCTAATAGACGTATCGAAGGAATTAGACTGGCTCTGCTGACACCTGTGGAAGATGGGCTAGAGTTTCAACAAACCTTCACTAACTTCGTTCTGATGTTCGCTCGAAGGAAGGAATTTGTTTCAACTATGGCTCCATTTGCTCAACGGAGGGTGGGGCCAGCATGGTTCACAAGGCCACATCCAAAGGAATCGAGTGGTCCCTATGTCGATGAGCACACCGTACTTTGGGAGGCGTTCCTGACACCCAGGATCATGCCTCTTCGATTTAAGAGTTCTAAGACTCATTTGAGTCTGCTTGCCTATCAACCAAATCTGGTATCTCGCCAGTTTGGTATCATCCAAACCCTGCCTTCTCCGATTTTCCAAAGAGAGAAGTCAATGTTGTACTTCTGCAACGATTATACAGAAGAAGCTGCCATCAAGCATATCGGAAGATATGCTGGTCGAACAATCCTCTCGTTGTTTGACTACCAGCTTAATTTCCTTTGCTCACCATCCTTCGAGGAGTGGTGGAGAAGCTATTATGCTGAGTACTTCTTCGACGAGAAGGACTTCATGGCTGAGTTGCAGAAGTCTTTTGTCCTTGTGTTGGACAAAGTAAAGAAATGTAAGTTCATACTCTCACATTACTTTTTGTCTTTCTCCTCGACTGCTAGCCTGTTAACTGTTTCTTTTGCTTTCAGTTGTTTGAAAACCTCTAGCCAAGAAGGCTACAGAAGGCCCACAAGGAGGAGGCCCTTCAACAAAACCTCTACCGCCGGCGAAGACTATAGCGCCGGCGAAAACCATAAGCAACCAACAAGGGGAAGGCTCTTCGAGGAAGCCTCCTGTATCGGTAACCAGATTTTCTTCATTGTTCTTCTGGCTTTCGATTTTTTATTTTCGATGCAATTATTCAATCGAATTCCTGTTGGTTTTCTAGGCCCCTTCGCCCAAGAAAAGGGCAGCTTTGGTGGTCGAATCGGGGAGTGATGACGAAAGTGATTCTCCTCCTGCTCCCTTAAAGAGGCGAAAGTTAACGAAGGACGCTTCTGTTTCTGCTCCTGCTCCTGAAGGTCGAACCGTCAGAATAAAGGTCGCTGTGAGAAAGCCTAGGCCACCTGCAGTGATCATCGAGGAGCCAACTGAGGAGGAACTGAACGCTCTTCTTACCAAGCCTGTCGAAAGTGACAATTCCAGCCCTGGGGCTGAAGTTAATCCACAGGTAATCTATTGGACCCTTTTTATAACTTAGGCATAGATACCAGTATTCGATTGTGTCTCTTTCGACATCTGAAGATTTGTCTTCTTTCTCTTTTTCAGGACACTACTGAAAGTTCTCCACCAAGGACTTCAGAAACCCTAGAATCTGCTGACCTTAGCAGGCCTCAGGAAAAAGACTTGGGCAATGACGAAGCCCATACTGAGAATGAGGCCAATGCTGAAACAGTGGAGAAAACAACAGAGGAACCTATGGTGGAGGAACCACAGCCAATGGAGGAACAACAGCCAGAAACAATTCAGGTGGTGGACTTGTCAGAAGAGAATCAAGAAGATAGGGACCAAGGCAATGGCGAAGAGAATCAAGATGCCGTTGACGAAGCGCACCAAGGTGGTACTGGCGAAGGACACCTGGGTGACGCTAGCGAAGAGCCACAAAATGACGCTGGCGAAGGACCCCAGGGTGATGTTAACGAAGAACCACAAGTCGACGCTGGTACCGCCTCAGTCCAAGTCGAAGAGCAACCAATCGAGGCACTCAGCATTCAACAGCCTCAAGCCCAAGATAATACTGTGGCAAGGGTTACCTCCTCAAAGCACAGGTCAAAAGAGGACTTGGAAATCTTGAAACAAACTGACCCTGTCAGCTACCTCAATGCAATCATCGAGAGTAAGAGTTCATCTGACACTAGTCAGGAAATTCCTACCCTGTCGGGGAAGTCTACTGAAACTTCTCCTCTTGATGATGCGTTGGCGAAGGTTAAGGCCCAGTTCTTCAAGAGGGATTTGATGAAGACTTTAGAGGGGGACCCCACTTCTCCATCATGCTTAAAAGAGGTCTTGAATGCTGTTGACTTCGAAGCTGTAGCCCCAGAAATCTCAGACTTGATCATGGAATTACATTCTATGATTGATCAAGTTTCAGCGGATTACAGGCGCCAACGAGGTTTTAACAGTCAGCTCGAAGTGCTGCATGGCAAAAGCTCATCTGCGTGGACTGCTGTCTCAGATTCGACTTCTCGAATTGCCGAGTTGTCGAAACAAAAAGCGTCTGCACAGGAAAGAGTCGATGCCATTGAGCGAGAGAATGTCTCCTTCCGAGCACAGATTGCAGAGATAGAGGCGAAGATAAACGCCAACACTGTACTCCAGGAGGAAATTCTTTCGACCATCCCAGACACTGAGAGCCAGACTGAGATCAAGCAAGGCCTGGAATTCGCTGAGAGGGCTCAAAGCCTCGACGCTCAAATTGCCAAACTAGTGCAAGAAAACTCTTGGTGCAAAAAGAGGTTGGAGCTGCAGTATGCCAAGTATCTTCGACTCAAGAATTCTCTTACCTTTTGATTGATTCTCTTTTGTGACCATCTTCTGTAATCGTTTTCGACAACAATTGCCATCTTGGCTGAAATTAATAAAAATTTCCATTTTGGCATTTTTTATGGTTAATTTAGCTTGTTCTTTTATTATTTTATTTTTATCTCTTGAAGTATAGGCTTGTATTTTTTCAAATATTTACCATTTACTCTCAAGAGCCTTTTATCTCCATTTATCTCTTCGACTTCATAGGCTCCACCAGAAAAAGTTTGGATAACTCTGAAGGGTCCTTCCCATTTGGGTGACCATTTCCCCATGCTTCGATCCCGTCGATCCATGGGAAGAATTACCTTCCAAACTAGTTCTTCAGGCAAAAATACCTTAGGTTTTACCTTTCTATTATAAGAGTCTTCTACTCTTTTCTTCTGAAGCCTGAGTAAGTCGAGAGCGTGTAATCTCTCTTCGTCTAAATCCACCAGTTCATCTAACATCATATTCCAATAAACCTCAGAAGGAATATCATAATGCCTCTGAACTCTTGCAGATTGAAGACAAATTTCTGCTGGCAATACTGCATCATGGCCAAAAGTTAGCCTATATGGTGTTGTACCAGTGGCCTCTTTTGGGGACGTTCGACAAGCCCATAAAATCTGGTCTAACGTCTTATGCCAATTCTTTGGTTTCTTCCCAACATGTTTCTTTATCAAGCCAATCACCACTTTGTTAGCTGCTTCGACTTGACCATTCGCCTGTGCATAGTAAGGCGTGGATGTTAGGAGTTTGAAACCTGTTTCCTGAGCAAATTCCTGCATCTTTCGACCAGTGAAAACTGACCCTTGATCAGTTGTTATTGTCTCAGGGATTCCATACCTAAATATAATGTTCTTTTGAATGAATTCAATGACATTTTCTTGGTCTACATTGACTAAAGGGACAGCTTCGATCCATTTAGTAAAATAATCAATGCCTACCAATATGTATTTCTGACTCTTTGACGATGCTGGTCGAATCTCTCCAATGAGATCCAACGCCCATCCTCTAAAGGGCCAAGGCTTCACTATCGAGTGAAGTTCGCTTGCTGGTACATGTTGGATGCCTGTATGAACTTGACACTCTTGGCAACCTTTGGCGAACTCAACACAATCTTTCAGCATAGTGGGCCAATATAGTCCTTGTCGAAACAATAACCATTTCATCTTATGGCCTGCTTGGTGAGCCCCACATGCCCCAGCATGCGTAGTCGAAAGGGCTGTGTATGCTTCAGTTTCACTTAAACATTTCAGCAACACCCCTTCAGGCGTCTTCTTGAATAACTCATTACCCATGAGCACAAAACTCAACGCCCTGTATTTTGTTTTTCGTTCTGTCGGAGCTCCTGGATTTTGAAGATAGTCCACAATGGGTTTCCTCCAATCTTGCTCTGACAAATTATCAATGAACGAAATCTCGAAGTTTGAGTGATCAGCATATCCTAGCCTCGTCGATTCCAAGTCTGATGGTGATAGGCAAGTTGCTTTTATCTTTTCTCGAACTTCGATTGCTCTTTGTAGTTTCGTTTTTGAAATCTTATACCCAGATGCAATTTGTGCCAAGTCATTGGCTATTTGATTTTCGACTCTGGGTATGTGTCGAATATTGACACTTTCAAATTGTTTCAATAAACGATTTGCTATCACAAAGTACATAATGAGATTCTCCCTTATGCATTTATATTCCTTTGTGACTTGCTTGATGACTAACTCTGAGTCTCCCATTATTTCGACTCGAGTTGCCCCCAATTCCAACAATATCTCAAGGCCAGTAATTAGAGCTTCATACTCAGCCTCATTGTTCGAACAAGAACCTTCTATTTGGTACTTGAATGTTGTTGGAATTTTATCTGGAGAAATAATCAAGACTCCTACTCCTGTTCCATTTTTATGGCTGGAACCATCGAAGTAGAATTTCCAAGGTTCTATCTCCACATAATTAATATCCTCGACTTGAATTGAGTGGTCGACTATGAAGTCTGCAACCACTTGTCCTTTTACTGCCTTAAGAGGCATAAAGGTCAAGGAGTATTCAGTTAATGCTAATGCCCACTTGCCAATTCGACTATGCAAGATAGGTTTCGACAACATATATTTGAAAACATCAAAATGAGACGAAACATAAACATCAACTGGTTTTATATATTGCTTGAGTTTTGTACAAGAGAAATACAGACATAGACACAATTTTTCAACTTCGCTATATCTAGTTTCTGCATCATTTAAAACTCGACTGAGATAATAAATGGGTCTTTCGACTCCATTCTCATCCTCTTGGGCTAACATGCTTCCCAGAGTTTTGTCAGATGCAGCTATGTACAATCTCATACTCCTATTGCTACAAGGAGGCACCAAAATAGGTGGCTTAGTGAGGTACCCTTTGATTTTGTCGAAGGCTTCTTGTTGCTCTTGCCCCCATTCAAACCCCTCTTTATTCAGTCGAAGTAAGGGTGAAAAGGCCTGAGCTTTCCCACTTAGGTTAGATATAAACCTTCTCAAGAAATTTATCTTGCCTAAGAGAGATTGCAATTCCTTCTTATTCGATGGCGCTTTCGCTTCCAGAATTGCCTTCATCTTGTTCTGATTGATTTCGATTCCTTTCTTGTGGACAACGAAGCCCAAGAAATCTCCAGCTTTCACACAGAACGCACACTTCAAAGGGTTCATCTTCAGACCATGTTCTCTCATTCTTTCGAATGATTGTCGAAGGTGGTCAATATGATTCTTCCTGGAAACAGATTTTATAACAATATCATCAATATAAACTTGCATAAAAGTGTTAATAAAATCATGGAAGATAGTATTCATTGCTCGCTGGTACGTTGCCCCAGCGTTTTTTAGGCCAAAAGGCATCACTACCCATTCGTAAGTGCCTAAGGCCCCAGGGCATCGAAAAGCCGTTTTCGACACATCCTCTTCAGCAATGAATATTTGATTATATCCTGAATAACCGTCGAGCATACTCAGGTATTCATAGCCAGCGGCAGAATCGACTAGCATTTCCGCCACAGGCATAGGATATTCATCTTTGGGGGTGGCAGCATTCAAATCTCTGAAATCTATGCACACCCTTAATGTGCCATTTTTCTTAATTACTGGCACAATATTTGCAATCCATTCGACATACCTTGTGACACGGATGAATTTGCATTTCAGAAGTCTTTCGACTTCCGTTTTGATCTTCGACAATATTTCTGGAGCGAAGCGTCTTGGATTTTGCTTGATTGGCTTCTTTCCAGGTTTGATTGGCAACTGAAGTTCTACCAATCCTCTGTCGAGACCGGGCATTTCGTCATAATCCCATGCAAAACAGTCTTTAAACTCTTTCAGCAATTGGATTACTTCCAACCTAAGTTCTGGATCAATTTTGGCGCTGATGTAAGTTGGCCTCTTCTCTGATCCTTCGCCTAAGTTGATTTCTTCTAAAGGGTCTTGCGCTAACATCTTAATGTTATTCGCCAAGGGATCCTTTTCGAAGCCCAAAGGCTCATCGTCATAGATGGCGTCGAGCCTCTGTTCCTGCATTCCTTCTGGCATGATATCAGGAGGTTTTGGATTGAAATCCTTTCCTGGGCCAACAGCAGATATTTGTTGATCATTGGCCTGTGTGGCCATGTACTTTACTTCGGCTTCGAGAGCCGTTATCATCTTGGTTTCGGCTACATAAGCCGAAATTCGGTTCAGAGATTGTGACTCAGTCATTATCACTGAATTCACTTCCCCAACCAGTTGGTTGGATATCAGTTAGCCCACTGAAGTCTATGTGGGACAAGTCTTCTCTGTCCCATTGGAAACCATGCTCAGGATGCAGGTATAGGGAACAAAAGGTGTTTGGCGCTGGCGCCATGTCGAAGTCAGGAGTTGGACATGGCCCTATGTGAGCCAAGTTTTTGTCGAAATCTGTTACACCCAAGTGATTCACTTCGCCAAGGTAGTAACTTTGATCCGCCTCTATGTTTTCGACCATCCCATCTGGACGCCATAGCAGCAGTCTTTGATGCATCGATGAAGGCACAGCACCAATACCATGAATCCACTCACGGCCTAACAGAAGGTTGTAGTTAGGTTTGGCCGATATGACCATGAACATTGTTGGTCGAAGGATCGACCCAACTTTGATGTCTAGCTGGATCACTCCCATGGTGGTCCCAATGCCTCCCTCATAGTTGGACAGGACCATATTGTGAGGTTTGATTTCTTCATCCCTTTTGCCAATCTTCCTTAGCATAGAATGAGGGATAATATTGATAGTGGCCCCACAGTCGACCAATATTTTGTTCACAGTGGTCTCTTCGAGCTTAGCCCTTATGAACAAAGGTTTGAGGTGATTCTTCATCGCCTCTGTAGGTGGCTCGAAGAAGCCATTTTGTTCCTCTGTAGTGCCATTGTCCATGACAAAATAGCACACTGGCCTATGTTTGGCCATTTCTTGTTCCACCTCCCAGTCACTGGCGTCGACTTCTACCTGTCGATTGAATTCTCTGGGCAGCACTGAAACAATATTCACCATTATATCCAAAGTATCGTTGGACTCAGCATCGTCTTCGTCTTCGACTTCACTTTGGTTAGGCCAAACTAGCCTGTTTGTAACTGGTTCCCTCTCAAGAGGCTTTCTTTGTTTCCTTTGAGGCACATTCGAACTAGTTTCTGCCTTAGGTTCGTTGACAGCCTCCCTTTCAGCTTTTCGCCTCCTTTGATATCTCCTCCACTGAGATCGAGACATAGGATTTTTACCCTTGTAGTTGCTGGACACTTGAGCAACCTTAGGTGCAGCAACTTGAGGCTCTTTCTTTTGAGTCAGAGAGGAACCTCTTGGCACATCGAAGGAATGCCATTTCTCTTCATTTGGCCTTTTTCGGCCAGAAGTTTTGTACCAAGTGTCTACTGGTACATTGGTTGGAGGCCTAAAAGTTAATGGCCTCTTGTCTTGATTAGAACCCCTTCTGGGATCATGTCGAAGGTCAGCATTCTCCCTTCTCTTGTTCGCTGCTCTCACGCCTTGTATGTGCTCAGCAGCTTTTTTATCAAAGATTGAACTGCATCTTGGACACAGCATCACCTCTGATTTCTTCTTCTGGCATCTTTGTAAAAAATCTGCCAAGTTTTCGTTTTCCCTAGGGAAAGCCGTTTTATTAGCCTGCTCTTGCCTTATGGCCTCTTCTGAAGCTTTAGGATCAGAAAGTTCAACCATGTTGATATTCATTGTATCTTTGCTAGCAAGAGTTAGTTGCTTCATTTGTGTCTCCAGATTCCCCGTCTGGCCTTGAACAGTGGCCAAGTGGGAACTGGGCTTTGGTCCAGTTTTTTGTGTTTCAGCAGTCTTCGACTTCGGGTCCTCGACCGCTTTCTGGACAGCCTCAATTGTCTTCCTGAATAAATTTCCAGAAAAACTGCCAAAGATTGGCATGTTGATGTGGTCCTTTGAGACTTCGACCATGGTAATTCCTGGCTTCTTCGACGGGATGCTGGTTGCCTCTATCATGTTCACCTCAGAGGGTTCTGCATAGTGGGCTTCAGCCTTTAGTGGATTGGAGTCGACAGCCATGGGGGATTTGTCAGCAAACTTTAATCTCCCTTCCTCAATAGCGTCTTGCACAAGATTCCTGAAAAGAAAACATTGAGAAGTTTTATGGCCCAGAAAATTATGATATTTGCAAAAACCTCTCTTCTTTCTTTGATCAAGAGGAGGCACTTTTACCCCAGGGGGTACTATCATTTGGCCATCTTTAACTAGCAAGTCGAATATTTCATCACATTTTGTGATGTCAAAACTATAAGTCTTTTTTGGGAACCTATCGTTAGTCCTGTCTGGACCAATGGGATTTTTCCCATTTGAGGGGACTAACTGTTTACAAGAGTATGGAGGCCCTTGTTTTAGTTCTGCTAAATCGACTTCTCCTTCTTCGACGGCTAAAGTATCGTCGAAGGATTCTAGATCTTCGTCATCCATCTCAACGTACGCTATTCGCTCTCTCTTGTGAGTTTTCGTTGCCTTAGCTTTTTCAGCTTTGAGGCGTTCGACTTGTCGAACTCTATCGGCCAGTTGGGCCATGTCTCTTAGGTACTGGGTGTCTAGCTTCTTCCTAATGGAATAATCTAAACCGCCTGCCGCTATTTCGACCAACTCATGTTCTGGCACTTGTGTAAAACATCTCGCCTTGAGCAACCTAAACCTATTCAGATATTCGTCTATAGGTTCAGTGAAACGTCTCTTCACACTAGCCAGTTCTTTCAGGCTTATCTTGGTTTGCCCCATGTAGAATTGTTCATGGAACAATCTTTCCAACTGGGTCCAATGATGGATCGAATTGGGGGGGAGAGTTGTAAACCAAGTAAAAGCGTTCTTGGTTAAAGAACTTGGGAAGTATTTGATCCTTAGGTTTTCATTATTTGAAATGTCTCCTGCTTCGATCAAATACCTCGCCACATGTTCGACGGTAGATTCTGTCGTGTCCCCATAGAACTTAGTAAATTTGGGGACTTTGCTCCTAGGAGGTAAATCCGTTTGTAACACATATTCTGACAATGGAGATGTAAAGTTGGGCCTTCGGAAGCCCATGTTCATTCCATTCTGAGTCATGATCCTTTCGATCATGGTTGCCAGATTGTTTTCCAAACCCATGTTTTGGTATTGGATATGCTGAACTACTTCGTCAGCATTTTGATTTCTGTTAACTAACCTTACCTCTGGGGCTATTACCCTAGGTTCTTCGACAGGTTGTTCGACAGGCTGTTGAGCCTGGTTAATGGTGGTTTCTTCCTCTACAAATATCCCCTGATTTCCCCTTATTTGCGCCCTTTGGGGCTGTCGAATAGGTGGGGGTGCTCCAAAGAAGTCAGCCAAACGCGTCATTTGCGCTGTAACTTGCTGATTCGATTGAGTAGTATTTTGTATTAGAGGATTTAGCACTGTACTCAAAGTTTGTGCCAACATTTGCACCATATCATGGTTGCTTTCGTCCATCTGTTGCCTCAGGACTGCTGTCGAGGCATTTGTAAGGCCATGGGCTACTTGGGACGTTCCTCCTAAGAGTTGGGTCCTATTTCTATTCGCCATGCCTACTCCAGAGCCTTGGAGTGGCGAAGAGGCACTCACGAAAGGGTCTGAATAAGTGGACGCAGCATTCGTCAGGCTTGCCACTTCAGAAGTTGGCATACCATAGAATGGAATAAATCCTGGGGGAACCACTGGCCTTGTGCCAATATTTCCCCTTGGTGGGGGGGTTCCCAAAGGTATTCTGGGGCCTGTAAACGAAGTTATTGGCCCCGTGGTTGTGACTGACACTGCTGGTGTCGAACCAACATTCGTCGCTTCACTTATGGTCATATTAACCGTTGCTCCCACACTCGTTTGTGGGATCTCGTTATTGTTTGGCGGATTCGCCATCTCTTCCCTTCTTCTGGCAGTATTGTTATCGTTGGTGTATATTCTACCACTCCTCAATAACATACAACTCGAAAAGATGAGATTATTTTCAACAATCAACACACAGTCCCACCAGGTGTGCCAATTTGTTTACCTTGGGTTTTGGTAAACAACCGCTGATCCTCCAAATGGTTACTTATTTGGTTACTCGCAGGATCGATCAGATTGATCCTATGGACATAGGTTGATTTTGAAGTTTGATTAGATTGGATAAGGCTTTAAGTAAATTGTTTCAAGTAAATTGCATAAAGGAAAGGCTTGGTAAAATAAACAAGGCTTTAAAGTAAAGGTTCGACAGGAATTTAAAGGAGAAAAGCAAGTAAAATGCTGGAAAAGTAAATGACTTTAATTGATAAAATTGGTGTTTCACACATACATTTCTCAACAATTCTTTCGCTCACACTGGGTACTTGAATCTAAATGAGTGACTATGTATATAATTGTGAACACACGCGAGAAACTACATGTCTACTCCTATTTATACTAAAACATTCCAAGTAACCGTCGGGCAGTTACACTGCTTCGAGATCAAGCCACTTGGCACGTTCTCCATGCTCGACGCTCCAGATCCTTGCACGTTTGCACGTAGTAACTGCTGGAAACCGTTTTCCCTCCAAAGCTTTGAATTTCAAACTGCTCCACTCTGGACCATCGAACACCTTCATCAAGAGACGTCTTCGACGAAAACTCCTTCGACGTCGAAGGCAACCAGCCTTCTTCCTTGGAAGAAATCTTCTAAGTATTTTTCCATCTTTCGACGGGCACTTCGACAGGCTTAGCCAGTCGAAAGCATCTTTCAGCTTTTAATGGCTGACATCAATCAAAACAAAGGTGTCGAATTTAGGAGCCAACAATTAGTTGGAGCACCTTCTGTCTAGTTTAATCACCTATTGCCTGGATAAGTCTCCCATCTTTCCATTCCTATGTCCATAAAATTCATTTGTTGGTGGAGTGTGCAATGCGTCAACAGTCAATACCTAGAAAGTTGCGGTGTTTAAGTATCTCCCCTGAATTTTTGGGTATCAACCACCCACTCCCGCGAAGATTGTTGTATTCTAGGGAGACTATGTCTGTTTCATCAGAGGCCCCTTAAAGGCTATAAATATATCCTAAGGAGACTATATTCAAGAGTTTTCTCCAATGCATTTTTTGTACTTCACTGACTACCTACAATGCGATTTACCTCGCGTGGTTACACAATGAAATTCTGGAACCACAAATCAGATGTCAAGTCTGATGTCTTAACAACACACAATGTCACAATAGATGATACGACATATGATGACAACAAACAGACTTGCTAAACAATAGAGAAATATGCAGGAAGATAAAGGACAGAAACTTAAAGAACACAAGGAATTGTTAACCCAGTTCCGTGCAAACTCACTTACCCTGGGGGTTACAAAGTCGGGAAGGAAATCCACAATCAGTAGTATCAATTCGAAGCTAAACAATCTCAGTTTATACTTCTCACTTAATCCATACCCAGTGCAACTTCTACCTAGACACCTCCTAGATATGAGAACCCCTCTCACTCCCGATCACCGCAATAATATCAAACAATCCCAGTCCTAGGGAATGTCTCAAGAAACCAAAAAGAAAGAACACACTTCCAAAATAAAATACTTAGTTTGCTTAAAAGCTTCACTAAGAATAATACTCACATCTTGTTTAAAAGCTTCGAGGAGAATAATAACTTGATGAACAAGTAACAATCAGTTAACTCAAATGCATTAAAGGTACACGAGAACATACAAAAATACACGGAGAACCTAAGGAACTATCAAACCCTAAACCCTTATTTTTTACAAGGTTTTACAATAAAAATTATGCTTAAAAACTAGGTCTTGGACGACTCCTTAAATAGGCTTCTGTAGTTGAGCTTGGACTCTTCAATCAAATATAATCTTCAACTCTAAATCCCTGCAAAATATTCTCCATGAAAATAGAAACAAAAACAAATCTTTCAAATATTTTCTAAAAAGTCTCAAAGATCTTTTTTATGAAATAAATCAAATCTACAATTATTCCTAACAATCCTTGATTGCCCGCGCCTGTTAAGAGTACTAGAAATATCTAGAATCTCGTTTTTTTAATCAAATATTTAATGATAAATATCCAGCTATACTGTCATGATATTCTATTGCAACATGTTACAACATCTGATAGAACATCTATCAAATAATTACTTACATACATTATTGTACTAGTTGGTCAAGATGTTATGACATCTTGTTCAACATTAGGCTGCAATACATGTTTTTCTCAATGAAACATATTTTGATAGAATTGTTGTCAACTACTTGTTTTACCAAAATTATTGTCAACCATAAAATCACAGACCTAGCAATCTCCCTCTTTAAATTTTTTTTGGATAAAATAATCAAAGACCAAATAACCTGGAGAGAGGAATAAAATCACAAACACACGTTACACGAAACCATGTAAACTCTGTAAACACAACAAAACTCAGAAGCTTGTATAATCAGACAGGTCTAGTATTCCCCCTGTCATACACAAGCAGTTCTCCCCTCAAGGGAAAACCCCAAATCAGAGCACATGTAACATAACACACATCAAAAGCAACAACATCAGCTTCATCACAACCAAGCATGAACAATCATGATCCCCCTAAATAGTTGCATGAGCAACCACAAACATCAACTCTCTCAAAATCAGTAACACAGTCCTACCATAATACTAATTCAACATGTTAATACATATGATGTAACATCAGGACACAACACTTTACTCCCCCTTTTTAGCAAAAATATTGATAAAAACTGGAGTAAATGTACACATTGGAAACACATATCACATTTAGAACACATTGCACCTAGGCAATACAATAGATGGAAACACACATCAGAATAGCCAATAATGAGCACCAGATGGAAACAAAGAAATTGAAACACAACATCTTGGCCAGCTTCAAGTGGTTTTCCACCTCATTCCTCTGTCAAAGAGCTTCCTGCCCCTATAAAAAAGCCTTTTGTATTTCTTGGTGTTGTAGCCAGCTCCACTGTCTTGCATAATACCTTCCTTCCATCCCTTCTCAGTAGCAATTTGCCCAGGAATATCACACCTTGGAGTACAGAGGAAAGATGCAACATTAGTTGCAATCCCTCATTTTTGCAATTTCTATAACTCCTCAATAGTATCAGTTCCAATCCCACTATTTTTGATAACAACAAGTTATTCCTTGTTGTTTATCTGCTCTAGAGTTATAACCTTCCCTTTAATAAGCTTCTTGATTAGTTGATTCCAACTACAAAGCTCCTTGTTCCAGCCATGTTGAATGAGATATCTGAAAGAATTCAGATCTTCACTAGAAAATGTCATGACATCTTTCTTGGTATCATATCTTTTCAACACTAGTTCAGTGAAACTTCCTCTTGTTTCCCTTTGGGTAACACATCCATTTATATTTAATATCTTCTATTTAACTTCAGTGATGTTACCTTTATCAGGATGACTTGAAGTCAGATCCATGTATTGTTCTATATGTCCTTCAGTAGACAAACCTATGTTGGATTTAGAATTCACTAACTCAGTGTTTGTGAATTCACAAATATCCTCTCTTAGTGCTTCATCATTTTGCACATAGGATGTTCCAACATTATCTTTAACATCCTCCTTCTCTTCAGTAGTTGAATCATCAATTTTCATATTGATAGATTCCATTGTCATTCCAGTTTTGGAGTTATAAACTCTATAAGCTCTTCTGCTTAAAAAGTAACCCATACATATTTCTTCATCCCCTGTGGGATCCTTCTTGTCTACTTGATCTTTGTCAGTGAAGATATGTCATTTACTTCCAAAGATATGAAAGTATTTGACTTTAGGTTTCCTTCCTTTCCATAGCTCATAGGGAGTAGTGACAATACCTCCTCTCAAAGTGACCTTGTTATGAATACAGCATGTAGTATTCATAGCTTCAGCCTAAAACTTAAATGGGAATTGCTTAGTACTAGGAAAGACTCTAGTTGATTCCTATATGACTCTAGTCTTCTGCTCAACAATTCCATCTCCCTGGGTTTTCCAGGAATAAGAGAACTCATGGCTTATTTCTTCAGAATCATAAAATTCAGAAAATTTCCTATTCTTAAACTTCATGTCATTGTCACTTCTAACCTTGACAATCATAATTTTCTTTTCTTCTTGAATGTTTTGACACAGATCTTTGAAGACTTCAAATGTACTGATTTTTCTCTAAGAAACTTCATCCAAGTATATCTAGAAAATTCACTTATAACCACAAAGACATATATTTTTCCTCATACGTTGTCTATCTGTAATGGTCCCATTACATTCATATGAAGAAGTTCCAAAACTTTGGAAGTAGTCTGATGTTGCAACATTGAGTGTGACATCATGATTTGATTTTTACTTTCACACTTGTCACAAACTTCTCCTTCTTCAATCTTGAGTTGTGGCACATCTCTAATGGTTCCTTCAGATATGACTTCCTTCATTCTTTTGAAATAAAGATGTCCAAGTTTTTGGTGCCATCGCTTCACTTCATCCTCCGCTTTCATTAGAACAACTTCTTTCACATCTTTGATCATACATTTTGATTTTGAGAAGTTTACTAACAAACCTTGGTCACAAAGTTGACTAATGATAATAAGATTAGCAGTCAATCCTTTGACAAAAAACACATTTTCTAACCTGGGACAACCATCACACATCAGCTTTCCAACTCCTCTGATTTCTCTGTTAAACCCATCACCAAATCTATCAGAGCTTGTAGGAAGAGGATTGACATCCACCAACATATTCTGACTTCCTATCATATGTCTAGAGCATCCACTGTCAAAGTACCAGTCTTCACTAGTTGAGTCTCTCAAGGAAGTATGAGCTATAAGGTTAATATCCCTCTTTTCAACACATCTCTTCTTGCTCACTTTATTTGCATTAGAATGAACTGAAGATTTTTTTATATCCATACAATTTGAAGCAAAAACTCTTTATATGACTAGACTCACCATAAAAGTGACATCTCCAAGTAGATTGAGGTTGGTTTGAAAATTCACTATTTTTGTCAGGATGTTGTAACATGTGTTTGGACATGTTGATCTCTTTCTTCTTCTCAAAAGGAAAGACCTTCTCTTCTGACATTCTCCTCAGTTTATTGTCATATTGATAATTAAATTTGGTATCTTTATCCTCTTTCATCAAATTTATGGAATCAGTCAAGTTATCAAGCTTGGAATTTAAGATGTTACCTCAGTTTGTAGATGAGAAATAATACTTAGGAGTTGCTTCCTTTCATTTTCCAAATCAACAATGATCTTCCTTTGCTCTTCCTCTTTCTTAAGGCTTTCTTCACACCTGCCACAAGTATCCTTGAAGGACATATCCAGGTCTTCATAAATATCATTCTCATCATAGGCTTCAACTTTATCTGCCCATCTGCCAAATAGGGCCAACACAAGTTTGGCAGTCTCCAAATTGTCTTCATCTTCTGACTTATCATCATCAGACCAACATGCAGTGAAACCCTTCTGCTGTTTCTTGAGTAAGTTGGGACATTAAGGTATAATATGACCATATCATTCATATTCAAAACATTGAATGCCTCTGTTTTGACTTGACTTATCTTCTGATCTTGTTTTCTCAATATTATTAGTGATGTCATATGAGATATTCTTGACATCTGGTCTCCATCTACTGTCCAATCTTTTTAATGCCCTATTTAATTACTTCTCAAGTAGCACAATGGTATTAGAAAGATCCTCATCAGTGTCCATCTCAGCCTGACCTTTATCATCTTCATCATTGGATATGAAAGTTATGCTTTTATTCTTTTTCTCAGCCTTGTCACCAATAGCCAATTCAAATGTTTGAAGTGACCCAAGAAGTTCATAAATCTCATGTTGTTGATGTCCTGAGCTTCTTCAATTTTTGTGACCTTCATGTCAAATCTCCTAGACAAGGACCTAAGAATCTTTCTGACCAGCTTTGCTTCTGACATCTTCTCTCCCAAGGCACTTGATGCATTAGCAATTTCAATGATCTTCATTTGATATTCCTGAATTGTCTTATCATTATTCATCTTCAAATTCTTGAATTTTGAAGTGAGAAGTTGAAGTCTTGAAATATTCACTTTAGAGGTAACTATATAAGTTGTCTTGAGAATTTCCCAAGCTTCCTTGGGTATAATACAAGTATTAATCAGCCTGATCACATTTTTGTCAACTCTATTGAATAGAGAATTTAAAGCCTTAGAATTTCCAATGGCTTCTTTATCATCATTTTCATCCCACTTTTCTTCAGGTTTTATAGTTTCAGTTTCAATTTATTTCCCATCTTTGTCAATGACCTTCACAACAGGATGCTTCCATCCTTTCAAAATAACCTTCCATGCTTTGTTGTCCATAGATTTCAAAAAAGCACCATTTTGACCTTCCACCAGTCATAGTTTGAACCATCCAACATAGGTTGTCTGATGTTATATCCTCCTTTTTTCTCCATAGTGCCAGAAAATATATCCTTGAATCTTACCCAATAAAGAGAATAGGGTGCCTGCTCTTGATTCCAATTGAAATTCTGTCACATACAATATCAGATGTCAAGACTGATGTCTTAACAACACACGGTGGCACAATAGATGTTACAACATCTCATGACAACAAACAAAATTGCTAAAAAACAAAAAGAATGTGCAAGAAGATAAAGGACAAAAAATTAAAGAACACAAGGAATTGTTAACCCAGTTGAGTGCAGACTCACCTACTATGGGGGATACCAAGCCAAAAATGAAATCCGCTATCAATAGTATCAATTCGAAGCTAAAAATTTCTAGTTTACACTTTTCACTTAATCCTCACCTAGTTCAACTTTTACCTAGGCACCTCCTAGATATGAGAACCCCTCTCACTCCTAATCACCGTAATGATATCAAACAATCCCAGTCCCAAAAATGTCTCAAGAAACCAAAAAGCAAGAACACACTTCCAAATTAAAATACTTAGTTTGCTTAAAATCTTCCCATAGAACAATATCCAACTCTTGCTTAAAAGCTTTGAGGAGAACAATAACTTGATGGACAAGTAACAATCAGTCATCTCAAATGCATCAAAGACACGTGAGGACATACAAGAACACGCAAAGTGTAAGGAACTATCAAACCCTAAACCCTTATTTTTCACAAGGTTTTACAATAAAAGTTATGCTTAAAAATTAGGTATTAGACGACTCCTTATATAGGCTTTTATAGTTGGGCTTGGACTCTTCAATCAAATATAATATTCAGCTCTAAATCCCAACAGAATATTCTCCAAAAAATAGAATAAAAAAAATCTTTCAAATATTTCCTAAAAAGTCTCAAAGATAATTTTTATGAAATAAATCAAATCTGCAATTATTCATAACAATCCTTGATTGTTTGCGCCTGTTATGAGTACTAGAAACCTCTAGAATAATATATTTTTCAATCATATCTTCAATGATAAATATCTAGTTGTACTGTCATGATGTTCTATTGCAACAAGTTGATAGACCATCTTTTAAATAAGTACCTACATACACTGGTGTACCAACTGGTCAAGATGTTATGACATCTTGTTCAACATTAGACTATATTACATGTTTTTCCCAATGAAACATGTTTTGATAGAATGGTTGTCAACTTCTTGTTTTACCAAAATTGTTTCCAACCATAAAATCACAGGCCTACCAAACAAAGTTGAGAAAAACAAGGAAAACTTCTGGAAATAACAAGGGATATTCGAATTAATCCAATTGTCTAGAACTGGCCCTAAGGTACAACCCTAACATGCTAATTATAGCCCATTTCTTTTGGGAGGGTTCGACCAATACTTTCAATTTGAATTATGGGATGATCACCCCAACTCTCTTCGACACAGAGGCTAATACTGGCCTTCTGTTAGAAAAAGATTTGGATCTATATTTAATCTCTAGATTTTGATGATAATAATTACATATATTTTATAAGTAAACTATTTTTTTTCTAATAGTTTCTTGAGTGTGCAGATTATAAGCTCTAATTGATTCAGGATTGTTTCCTGAAGAATTATCAGAAGCACGCATTAAAAGACTATTGTATCTGATTCTAAAGTAACATCAGTAGTTCTGAAGAATGATAAATGTTCTCCAGAAAGAGGATCTCATGTGTACTTCATCAGAAGTTTCTACTTCAGGAGTCACAAGTATTCAAGAAGAAAGAAATTATGTTAGAGTTGCTGCTCCAAGAACAGAAAACAAGATTGCACAAAAACAAGCTTTCACATCAAAGATCAGAAGTCAATATTTTTTCATCAGAGGAGTTGTTTCTTGTATCCCTGAAGACAAAGCCAGGGTTCTGAACATATCAAAGAAAAGCCCTCACGTCAAAGATCAGAAGTCAAGATTTTTTCATCAGAGTTGTTTCTCATATCTCTGAAGACAAAGTCAAGGTTCTTAACACATCAAAGGAAAGCTTATACCTCAGATTTAGAATTCAAGATTTGTTCATCAGAAGAGTTGTTTCTCGTAGTTCTAAAAACAAAGTCAAGATTCTGAAGACTGAGAAACTTCGTGGAATATGCGCACATAACTTTACATCAAAAGTATTCCATCAGAAGACTGATAAAAGGAATGTTAGATCTTTTTCACTCATAATTTCTATACATCATATAGTCCATCATAAGACTGATCAAAGGAAATTTAGATCTTATGGACTTATCACTTCAACACATCATATAGTCCCTTAGAAGACAAGATCAAGATGATATCTTCTAAAGCCAATCTACTTCAGCAGAAGTCAAATTAATCAGAAGAGAATATCATCATAAACAAGAGCAAGAAGAGTTATTACAAAGGTACAATTACATGTTCCCCTCAAATGGGCGTACAATGTACTATTTATCTCCCATGTTCAAATCCTACTGTTATGGCAACTGGAAAGATGAAAGTGATGTGTGTCCTACCGCTTGGATGTTCATGTTTTATTCTGAATTCTAAAGGTAATCTAAACAAGTGTGATTATGAGGCACAAAAGTGTATTTGTTGAGATACTCGGAACGCTCTAAAGGCCACAGGGTATACAATACAGAAACACGTATTGTGGGATAACCAATCAATGTTATATCTGATGATAAGCTTGACTAAGAAAAGTCAAAGTTGTTTGAAAACTTTGTAGATCTAGAGATAACACTTGTAGGATCTAAAGAGAAAGATTTTGATAGCAAGCTGATCACAAATGATGATACATCAGAAGCACTTGATCGTCCATCAGTTCAGAAATGGTAAAGATAAGTTACTTCTGATGATTGTATTCTGGGAGATAAAGCTAAATCTGTCAGAACATGATCCACCTGTAAACAATCTGAAGAAATTAATTTGAGAATAGTATCTTCAGTAGAACCAACTTCATGTTATGAAACACTTGAGGACAATGGATGGATTCTGGACATACAAGAAGAGAAAAAAACAACTCTCTAGAAATGATGTTTTGGGTCGAGAGTCCAAACCAAAGGAAACCCATGTTACTGCAACCAAGTGGGCCATCAGAAACAAATTTGATGAATAAGGTGACCTTATCATAGACAAGATACACCAGGTTAGAATTTACATATTTTATGATGAAGTATGTCTAGATACTTCTACCGGTTAGAAGATATCTTGAAACAAAAACATCTCAAGTTAGAAAATCTTTTTTTTGTTTTGTTTTAGTTTTTTTAAGAATAGTAAATTTTATGTTATTTCAAAGAAATGTTTGTGACTCATGTCTCTTGTCAAATCGCAATGTTTGATCAACATCTAGAGCAATTTGATGTCCTTGAGAATAGGTTATAATCTTTATGCCTCTCTCTTTTCTCTGTTGTTTATTTAAGGAAAGGTTAAGATATTATTTTATTATTAATGAGAATATTTAATCATGAACCTCTATTTTGAGTCTTAGTTTGTCGTCTTGTATTCCTTTCTCTGACAAGCGCCTTGGAAAGGATTAAATTCTTTGTTCCTTTTCAGTGCTTACTCAAACATTAACTCTTTTTGGTATCTCAATTTTGATTGCTTACGTAAGAAAATCAATTCTCTTGTGAGTTACTTTTTATACTTCCATATGTATACCTTTGTAGTTCCATCTTCTCCTCATCCTTAAAACAACAGCTTCACCAAATCCTTCTCACAAACAAAATATTTATCATGTCTATGATAACCTTTCATGGAGATGAAAATCTTCTTGAAGTCATTAATGAAGAACATATTCATCTTCTTCGTCTTAACAGATAGAATGCTTCAAATATCACCTTTACCATGCATTATCAAGAGTGGTCTAATTACTTCTCCATATTGGGTAGACCAATCTACATAAATCTTGTGAACAAATTCTAGAAACATGCTTATGTGAGGTGTGATGAGTGTTCCATTGGGTCTCATGTGTTTGGTGTCCCCATTTCTATCACTCCTTTCTCCATTATTGTTGCCATTGGATGTGAAAATATTGGTTTCATTGTCGAAGAGGAAAAACTTCGATGTTCCTTTCCTGACGAAATGGTTGCTCTCCATGATATTTCGATTAGGTATGAACCTATCAATTCTGAAAATCCTCTTCCCATCCCAAAATTTTGGTATAAGCTTCTGCTAACAAACTTTCTTCCTCGAGGAATCTTCAAAACTACTCTCCTTCCAGATGATCGAATTTTCCTCGCACTTCTGATCAATCAAATTCAGATTAATATACCTCAAGCTATCTTCAATTTTCTGCAAAAATACATTACCTCATCCAAAGGCGAGAACAAGTCTTTCATACCTTTTGGAAGAGCTATGTCTGAAATCTTCTTTAAAGAAGGAATTGTTGAATATGTCAGGAAAAATGAACCAGGAAATGCCCTTGTGAAAAATTTCTGTAATATCTTTGAAGGGCAGTGTCATACGGTGGGAGAACTGACTTGGGTGTTTTGCATTTTATCATAATTGTTGCAGATAACAAGAGTCACCACCGGATTTTATTTTATCTAATCAAGGAAAGGGTGAAAAGAACAGGAAATACCTTTTGAAATATTTTCTTGAGTTCGGGGGATAGGTTATGAAAAGGGAAGGTGTTAGCACCCTTTTCATCCGTAGTTATTTATGGGCTCTTAGTTGCTGGCTCACTTTGAAATGCTTTATTTGAAATGTGTTTGTGATGGGTTTTGAAAGTATTTTTTAAAAAAAGTGCCTTCGTTTAGGGGAACTTTGTAATGATTCTCGTCTCTATAAGAATACATACAAAGTGTTTACTTTTGAAAATATTTCATTTGAAAGTGTTGTTGTATTTGAAAGATGTTTTGAAAATGGTTGTGTGCAAGCAACTATGAACGTTCTACCTACTCAAAAAGTCTTTGTTCATTTCCTCCTCCTTAAGATATTGCTATCTTACCATTGATTGATAAGAAGGCCTATCATTGGATGTGAAGCGACAGGCGTGGGTCGTCGTATAGTCATAGAAAGCAATATTGTAGGATACCTTAGCAATTTGTCGTAAGGGTTTAAGATCGTTTACCGAAGGCAACATTTGAAGGGTCATCGAGGCACTACAATCTTGTATTCGAGGGTTATTGCTAAAGTGTCCCACATTCGAGGGATATGACTGTTTATATTTGAGGCAACAAGTGTGGGTTACACTAGAGGTGCGCGTGTGAATCATGTTTTGATTGCATGCATTTTTGTCTTGAGATTAGGGTTATCTACTTGTTGATTTTATCTTGCCATACAAATCCTAATTACTAGCATTTATATTCAAAAGTGATAAATTGCAGAAATTTAAAGTCCTACGCTATTACATCGTTTAGGGGATATGGATACAAATTATAAATGGGGATGAAAGCAATTAAAAACCTAATTACTATTACAACCAAATTGAACAAAAATAATAGCAAAAAGTCTTAAAATCAATATTTTTGGTGTTTAGGCTGACACGGGCACCCGTGTCAGAACCCTGTAAAAAAGTCCATGCATGTCTTTTTTGTCCCAGCTGAGCTGACACGGGCCGTGTCCTGTGACATGGGAACCTGTGTCAGAACCATGTCCTACCACTTTGTCAAGTTTTTAATCCCAGTAAGAGGGACACGAGCCGTGTCCTGTGACACAGGAACCCGTGTCAGAACCGTGCCTTTCCATTTTATCCAGTTTTCTCCCAGTAAGTGGGACACAGGCCGTGTCCTGTGACACGGGCACCCGTGTCAGAACCCTGCCTTGCCATTTTGTCTAGTTTTCTCCCAGTAAGAGGGACGCGGGCCGTGTCCTGTGACACGGGCACCCATGTCAGAACCCTGCCTTATCATTGTGTCCAGTTTTCTCTCAGTAAGAGGGACACAGGCCGTGTTCTATGACACAGGAACTCGTGTCAGAACCATGCCTTTCCATTTTGTCCAGTTTTCTTCATTATATGGCCCGTGTCAGGTGACACGGCCGGCCGTGTCATGATTCCAGAAGCATTTTTCCGTGGTTTTGAATGTTTGGAACTCTTCTACTCTGACTTGTCCTATTTTGTTCTTTTGAAAATGAAAACAAATTATGTATGTATAAGGATATAACAGTTTGAGAAAAACATACCTCTTGAAGCGGAAAGTATAAAGCCTCTTCTAGCTGTCCCAGTTGCAGTACTATGATTGATTAGGAATTGTTGGACCTCACTAAAGCTATTCCAATCCTTGGTTTGTGATGAAATTATTTGAAATTCTCTGTCCAAGTTAAGTTGCCATGGTGAAAAGTGGAAATGGCGTATGATGATGGAGTAATTACAGAAGTGTAACAAGGGTGTGGATGAATTCTAAATGATGTTTATGAAGTATGTGTATGGTTTGTTTGGAAATAAATGCAAGGTGTTGTACCCCAAAATTTTCCCTCTCATTTCTCAAGAAATCTCTCCTAAAATCTCCATTGATTCAAGAGCACACAAGGTTTGATCAGCTTAAGAAACCTCCTCAAACACTGACAACTGAAAATTAGGGTTTGAGTTTTCACAAGGACAATTGGATTTTAAAGGCCTCAAATGACTTTCATGGATCATTAGGAATCCTCAAGATTGCTCATCTCAAGTTTCAATTCTTGGATCAAATTTTTGCTCTGTCAATTGATCAGTTGACCTAATATCGGCTGTATTGGGGAAAAAAGTCAAATGTGGTCAATTTACAGTCAAAAATCATAATTTTTTATCCATATCAACATATTGAACTCATATATGTAATTTGATCAAATTTGGATCACAATTCCTCAAGAAATTTGATCAGATCATCAAAAGGTCAAAATGGTCAAAATTAGGGTTTTGACTAAGAAGGTGCAATCTTTGACTTTTGACCTAACCAATGACTTATTGGTTTAAGACATGATCCCAAGGATTCAAATACATAATTTTTACCTAATGGCATGACTCAAAACATTTCTCAAGATCAATTGATTGATAGTTGAATTTCAGTCAATTGATGAAAAGTCAACTGTACACTGAAAAGTCAAACTTTGACTTTTTGATCAAAATCAAGTTTCAAAGATTACAATTCATAAAGACATGTAAAAATATGAAACTTGTTCATCAATAAATCAAAAGTCAAGATTCATCTTTGAAAATTTAAAATTCTAAAACTTAGAATTTATTCTAAGTGTTGAAAAGTTCACTTTTTTTCATAACTTTGAGCCAAATTTCCACCATGATGCAAGATGATTCAAGGGAAACTTCCAACGTGAAAGTTGTAGATCTCAATGAGATCTAAAAAATTTTAGGGCATAACTTTTCCTAGAAATGCTTGGATTTCAAGTTATGAATTTGTGAAGACATGCTCATGAACTTAAAACACTTTGTGAAATTTTGCCCTAGTTAGGCAGATTTTTGGTACCAACTTCATGGCAACTTTTCATCTAGTTCCAAGATGAATCTTAAAAAATTTCCAACATGAAGGTTGTAGAGGATGTTACAAGATTTCCAAAATGTCCAAGAACTCATCAAGAACATACTAGAGCTAAGATAATCGAAGCCATGAAGTTAGGGTTTCATTCTTGTTTTGCAAGGCAAATTTGTGAAGAACACTTGATCCAATCTTCAAGCATGCTGTACAAATACTACTTTGCAGGCTTCTAACTTGCATTTCACTCCATAATTAAATGCCTACACAGCTGTTAGAGCTTTAATCCAAGCATTCAATGCATTGTCCATGCTTAATACCATTTTAGGAAGAAAGGCAACATTGCCATTTTGGAAAAGTGGGTTTAATCACAAAGTCAACTCTTGTTGAGCTTCTAACTTGTTGTCTCTGCACACACACTTTGCAAAGACTAGAAGCAACCGGTTTAAAGTGATTCAACCACTCTATATTGATGGTACAAAACATTGAAACATGATTTTCTCACTTTTCTTCAAAATCAAGCAACCTAGCCATTACCCTATAATTCAGAAATTTGTTGTGCAAAAGTCCTCTAACCTCTTTCTTATAACTATACAAGTTATTTTCAAGCATAGACACGAGCTCAAGAACCCTGAAACTCTCTCAAACACTTACAAGCCAAAAATTGCCCCAAAACACCATTGATACCCAATTTCTGACTTTGAACTTGTATCTCTAATTTCCCTCGTGTGTTTTCCCTCAAATTCATTTGCAAAGCTCTTATACCTCAAATATAATACATCCCCGTCGTTGTTCCAAGACTGTAACACCATTTTCATTAACCTCCATAACCAAAAAATAGAGTCTGCAAGTTGACTTCTCTAGACCATTTCAGCCATCCATAGCTCAAGCTAATCATTGCATTAGATTCCTGGGAACTTGAGAAAGCTAACCTGATCGTCACAACTCCTTGAAAGCAGCTCGAACTCATTTCACGATTTCCAATTTTGAGGTATTTGTTCTGAACTTCTATCACTTCATACAAGCATCATCTGATTCTGATTTGTGAAGATAAAATGTAGATATCATAGCCCTGAAGATGACCATGTCCTTAAAATTCATTTATATTGCTTGAGTAGTGAGAATTTTAAGTTTGAACTTTCTGAAAATGTTAGGTCAAAATTTGGTACCATTATAAATTCTCATTCATCTTTGATTTATAGCTTATGATATTTATATAGTTGGATTCGTATGAAAAAATGGAGCAACTTTCATGTTTATATTTTTCATTTTTGTTGAGAAATGAGTGAGTTACAGGAACCATGGCTGGAGGTTGAAGATGAAGCCATTTTCAGGATTAGATTTGTGTTATATATTATTGGTTTTGTTTAAGTTAACGGATGTATATCCATCCTAGTGGTAAGGCAGCGCGCGTTTCATGTTCAGGGTGTGGGTTCAAGCCCCAGCGCTGCCACATTTTGTTATTTCTCAAACTTTTTCTTCTTTTTTGCCAGTAACCATGCGCTCTTGGGTCTTAAGTCAGTAGGCCTTCCCTTTTTTTTCTTCTCCTGACCCCCTGCCTGCTTATTACACACAGGCCCAACCCCCTTCTTTAGTTTTTTTACTTACAAAAAACCATTAATGGGCCAGGCTTCACGAAAACTATTTTTTTCTAACAAACTACCACATTCCATTTCAAACCCCCTGACTTTTATTTTTCATATTTTATTTTCATTTTATTTTCTTTATTATTTTTATTATTATTATTATTATTATTATTATTTTTATTAATAAAAAATATAAAAATATACTTTTATTTATTATTTATTATTTACACACTTATATTTTTATTTTCTTTATAAAACAAAAAGACAAAAAATATTTTCTTAAACAAATTTAATTCTTTTTCTTAATAGATTAAATAATTAGATTTAGGTTTAGTTATTTTCTTTTTTATTTAAAATTAACTTAGAACTTAGGTTTCTTTTAATTAATTAATTTCTATACTATTTTTATTAAACTTAAAAACCTTTTCTAAAAAACCCTTAAAAATGCTTTCTAATTTAATTTTTTTCTTAATTAATTTAGGTTTAATTTTAATTATTTTAATTAATAATTTTCTTTTAGATAATTAGGTTAAAATCCTTTCCTCAAAAACCAAACAAAAATCATTTCCTTTTCATTTACATCTTTGCACATTATATTCTTTTTAATTCTTGTACATTATTCAATATAGTTGTAATAGATAATTAGGTTTAATTTCTTGCAATCCCCATTTATAAATTTGTATACCCCATCCCCCTAATGGTGTAATAACGTAGTAATTTTACTTTCTGCAATTTATTATTTTCATATAAATGATAGTAATTAAGGTTTGTATGGAAAGATAAATTCAACAAGTAGATAACCCTAATCAAAGATAAACAATGTAAGCTGTGATACGGTGGCAGAACTGACTGTTATATACTGGTTTACATTTTGTATTCACAAATGTCGCGGTAAGCAAGAGTCGCCATCGACTTTTCTTTCATCCAACGAAGGAAAGGGTGAAAAGAACAAAAAAAGACCTTTTTTTCGAGATTTCTGAGTAAGGGGGTAGATTATGGAAAAGGAAGGTGTTAGCACCCTTTCCATCCATGGTTTTCCATGGGCTCTTAGGTACTTGCTCATCTTTTTAAAATTGCTTGTGTGTTTGAGTGAAAAATTTTTTGTTTGAAAATGCCTTAGTGCGGCCATTTGCTTTATGATAACCCTTGTATCAGTCTTTAAGAGTGTGATAAAGCATTTTGAAAACTTTGTTTGAAAAGTGTTTGAAAGTGTGATGTGTAAGAAGAATTGTTTGAACAAGTACCTAACAGTTATCTACCTACTCGAAAAAAGTTTGTTCTTTTCCTCTTATCCTTTAGACAGTTCTATCCTACTATTAGTGAGTAGGTAGCCCTAGTCGTTGGATGTTGAGGGACTATCGAAAGGGACGTAATGGTCATTGAAGGCAACATGTAAGGATACCTTAGCATTTCGAAGGGACTATAATCATAAGATCATTTATTGTAGGCAACTCGTGGGATAGTAAGGGACTATGATCTTTGTGATGATTTTCAAACTGAGGGTCTTTGCTAAGATATCCCTACGTTCGAGGGACATGACCACTGTTTCTGAGGAAACCAAGTGAGGTATACCCTAAGGGTGAAGGTGTGCAGCAGTGTGCTTTTTTCGGATATTTTATCTTGTAGTTTAGTGATCTAAGACTGAGTATTTAATTCTTGCCATACACACCTAATTTACTAGCAGTTTATATACAACATATAAGGAATGTAAAAGCGAGAAATAAAGTCATACAGTTATTACAGGGCTTTGGTGTAGGTACACAAGTAATGGACTGGAAAGTAAAATGCGAAAATAAAAACCCTAATTTAGCTATTATAAATCGGGCGTAATTACATAAATGATAAAAAATAATCGTATAAAAAAAGTAATGACGCGCAAAAATTAAGACGGGAAAAAGTTCTAAACCCTGAAAAATCTAATTGCTCATTGAAACGTTGCACTTTTCGTCTGGCCCTTTTTTGTGGCTGCTTCCTCTTGCATTAGGTTTAAACTTATTATCCTTATGCAATGAATCTCATTAGGTTTATATTTGTGGAAAAAATCCAATGCTTTAATGACAAGAATATGAGTTTTTAATTTGTATCAAAACTTGTTGTTTTAAGAAAATCTCTTTCTCCTTTTGTCCCATGAGTTTTGCTTTGACATGCCAGCCTATTTCATTCCTTCGAATCTGCCTTCTTTTCCGGCTTCAAATTCCAATTCGAATCTATGCATAATTTTCCTTATTAGAATCCCTTCGACCAGCCCTTGGCCTTGATGGTTCTCTTGAAATTTTGTACTGAAATACCATTCGAAAGACCCTTTGCCATGCCAATCGAAGGACCTTTGTCCAAATACCAATCAAAGGGTACTTGTTAAAATTCCAATCGAAGGACACTGTTACAATGCCAATTGAAAGGTACTTGTTAAAATTCTAATCGAAAGGCCTTGTTAACAGGCCAATCGAAGGGCCATTGTCCATGCCAATCGAAGGGCGCTATGTAGATGCCAATCGAAAAGCATTTTGGAGATGCCAATTGAAAGGAATTTTGGAGATGCAAATCGAAAGGCATTTTGGAGATGCCAATCAAAGGAAACTTAAAAACATCACTCACAAATTTTCCTTTTCTTTAGGCAAAGGTTTGTGACCAACCATGTAGGGGAAGACCTTGGAAAACATGAGAGGGAAAATTTTAGGATACAACAGTTGCCCCTGTTTAATCTTCTTAAACCTGAGGATGTAGATTGGCTGGTCTTTTTTTCGTGATCTGAAGGTGGAAGGTGATTGAACACTAGAGTGCCCAGAAATTTGCACTCGTCTGAGATGATACTTGACTGTGTAGATAGTATTGGGAATGAACTTATAGATTCCATTTAGAGAAGATGACGGAAGATCGTCGAAGATGGGCTTAAAGATGCCATCCAAAACAATGTTGACTTCATGAGATATCCCTTTATGGGAATTCCTGCTCTTGTTGTTAGAGAGGACTCCACTGAGGAATGTTGGTCTCTGTCTTGGAACATAGAGTTTTAGGAGCTTCAGTTGTCTGTTACTCTACTGGGTAGTCATCACTTGATTGAAGAGACAGAAGTGAACTGCTATCTGGTCAGGATCCAGTATTTATAGTGGCTTGAATTGTTGATTGACTATTATTCGGTCAGTTTTCGGGCTTCATAGCTTCTTTAACTGGAATAAAAATCTTAGTATTAATTTGACTGAACCAGAGAAAGGTATCGAGTTGTCTTCAACTGGGATAGAAATCTTAGTATCGATTTGAATGAACTAGAGAAAGGTCTCGAATTGTCTTCAACTGGGATAGAAATCTTAGTATCGATTTGAATGAACCAGGGGAAGGCCTCGAATTATCTTTGACTGGCATAGTAATCAGGAGAATCTTAGTATCGATTCAATTGACCCAGATGAAAGTATTGGAATATCTTGAACTGGAATGGTAATCAGAGAGATCTTAGTGCCTACCTACATGACCCAGAGAAGATCTTGTGAGGACATCTTTCTGAGGAAAATCTGGGAATAGCCCTTTGTTAGATGTAGCATGCTGATTTGATCTTTTCCCTGAAAGGTAGAGAGTTAGGCGTATGCAATGTCATGATGTATGGAATGTATTATGATGATGTTCTTAAAATAAATGAGATTGTGCTGTATGCATTTGTACTGCAAATGCTATGACGTTTGTAGAATGATGTATGAACCGGGAAAAATATATCTCTGATTGTTGCTGGGGGGTGAAGAATGTAGGTCTTCAAACATGTTGAATTTAAAATGCTAGGAGATAAACTTGCGTTGTTGGAGAAATAAACTCTGTTGGGGAAGGTAAACTTCGTGAACTGAATTGTTGCTAGAAGATAGTCTGGAATAAGTATCAGGATGACATCCGTCTTTGGATCGTACCTGAACCATTTCTAGAAGTTGGTCTGAATAAGTATCAGGATAACATTCGTCTCTGGATCGTACCTTAAATGTTGCTAGAAGATACTCTGGAATAAGTATCAGGATGACATCTGTCTTTGGATCGTACCTGAACTGTTTCTAGAAGATGGTCTGAATAAGTATCAGGATAACATCTGTCTCTAGATCGTACCTGAACTGTTGCTAGAAGATAGTTTGGATAAGTATCAGGATAACATCCATCTCTAGATCGTACCTGAACTGTTGCTAGAAGATAGTATAGAATAAGCATCAGGATTACATCCATTTCTGGATCGTACCCGAACCATTTCTAGATGAGAATCTGAAATAAGTGTCAGGATGACATCCGTCTTTGGATCGTACTTGAACCGTTTCTAGATGAGAATCTGGAGTAAGTTTCAGGATGTCATTCGTCTATGGATCGTACCTGAACCGTTTCTAGATGAGAATCTGGAGTAAGTGTCAGGATGACATCCGTCTTTGGATTATACCTACACCGTTTCTAGATGGGAATCTGAATAAGTATCAAGATGAAATCACTCTCTGGATCGTACCTGAACCGTTTCTAGATGAGAATCTAGAGTAAGTGTCAGAATGACATCCGTCTCTGGATCGTACCTGAACCGTTTCTAGATGAGAATCTGTAGTAAGTGTCAGGATGACATCCGTCTCTGGATCGTACCTGAATAATTTCTAGATGAGAATCTTGAGTAAGTGTCAGGATGACATCCGTCTTTGGATCGTACCTGAACTGTATTTGAAACATGTGTTGAATGAGTGTCATAATGACATTCATCTCTGGATCGTATCTGAACTGTATTTGAAACATGTGTTGAATGAGTGTCAGAATGACATCCGTCTCTAGATAGTATCTGAGCTGTACTTGAAACATGTGTTGAATGAGTGTTAGAATGCCACCCGGATCTGGATCGTATCTGAACTGTACTTGAAACATGTGTTGAATGAGGGTCAGAATGACACCCGTCTTTGGATCGTACCTGAACTGTACTTGAAACATGTGTTGAATGAGTGTCAAAATGACATCCTCCTCTAGATCGTATATGAACTGTATTTGAAACATGTGTTGAATGAGTGTCAGAATGACATCCGTCTCGGGATCGTATATGAACTTTACTTGAAACATGTGTTGAATGAGTGTCAGAATGACATCCGTCTCTGTATCGTATCTGAACTGTTGCTAAAAGATAGTCTGGAATAAGTATCAGGATGAAATCCGGCTCTGGATCCTACCTGAACTGTTGCTAGAAGATAGTCCGGAATAAGTATCAGGATGAAATCCGTTTCTTGATCGTACCCAAAATTTTTCTAGATGAGAATCTGAAATAAGTGTGAGGATGACATCCATCTTTGGATCATACTTGAACCGTTTCTAAATGAGAATCTGGAGTAAGTTTCAGGATGACATCTGTCTTTGGATCGTACCTGCACCGTTTCTAGATGAGCATCTGAATAAGTATTAGGATGACATCCGTCTCTGGATCGTACCTAAACCATTTCTAGATGAGAATCTAGAGTAAGTGTCAGAATGACACCCGTCTATAGATCATACTTTAACCGTTTCTAGATGAGAATCTAGAGTAAGTGTCAGGATAACATCCGTCTCTGGATCGTACCTGAACCGTTTCTAGATGAGAATCTTGAGTAAGTGTCAGGATGACATCTGTCTCTAGATCGTACCTGAATTATATTTGAAACATGTGTTGAATGAGTGTCAGAATGTCATCCGTCTCTGGATCGTATATGAACTGTATTTGAAACATGTGTTGAATGAGTGTCAGAATGACATCTGTCTCTGGATCGTATATGAACTGCACTTGAAACATGTGTTGAATGAGTGTCAGAATGCCATCCGTCTCTGGATCGTATCTGAACTGTACTTGAAACATGTGTTGAATGAGTGTTAGAATGACATCCGTCTTTGGATCCTACCTGAACCATTTCTAGAAGCTGGTCTGAATAAGTATCAGGATAACATCTGTCTCTGGATCGTACCTGAAATGTTACTAGAAGATACTTTGGAATAAGTATCAGGATGACATCCGTCTTTGGATCGTACCTGAACCATTTCTAGAAGATGGTCTGAATAAGTATCAAGATAACATCCGTCTCTAGATCGTACCTGAACTGTTGCTAGAAGATAATTTGGATAAGTATCAGGATAACATCCATCTCTGGATCGTACCTAAACTGTTGCTAGAAGATAGTATGGAATTAGCATCAGGATGACATCCATTTCTGGATCATACCCAAACTGTTTCTAGATGAGAATCTGAAATAAGTTTCAGGATGACATCCATCTTTGGATCGTACTTGAACCGTTTCTAGATGAAAATCTGGAGTAAGATTTAGGATGACATTCGTCTGTGGATCGTACCTGAACCGTTTCTAGATGAGAATCTGGAGTAAGTGTCAGAATGACATCCATCTTTGGATCGTAATTGCATCGTTTCTAGATGGGAATCTGAATAAGTATCAAGATGGAATCCGTCTCTAGATCGTACCTGAACCTTTTCTAGATGAGAATCTAGAGTAAGTATCAGAATGACATCCGTCTCTGGATCGTACCTGAACCGTTTCTAGATGAGAATCTGTAGTAAGTGTCAGGATGACATCCGTCTCTGGATCGTACTTGAACCATTTCTAGATGAGAATCTTGAGTAAGTGTCAGGATGACATCTGTCTCTGGATCGTACCTGAACTGTATTTGAAACATGTGTTGAATGAGTTTCAGAATGACATATGTCTCTGGATCGTATCTGAACTGTATTTGAAACATGTGTTGAATGAGTGTCAGAATGACATCCGTCTCTAGATCGTATCTGAACTGTACTTGAAACATGTGTTGAATGAGTGTTAGAATGCCACCCGTCTCTGGATCGAATCTGAACTGTACTTGAAATATGTATTGAATGAGGGTCAGAATGACACCCGTCTCTGGATCGTACCTGAATTGTACTTGAAACATGTGTTGAATGAGTGTCAAAATGACATCCGTCTCTGGATCATATGTGAACTGTATTTAAAACATGTGTTGAATGAGTGTCAGAATGACATCCGTCTCGGGATTGTATCTGAACTGTACTTGAAACATGTGCTGAATGAGTGTCAGAATGACATCTGTATCTGTATCGTATCTGAACTGTTGCTAAAAGATAGTCTGGAATAAGTATCAGGAAGAAATTCGGCTCTGGATCGTACCTGAACTGTTGCTAGAAGATAGTCTGGAATAAGTATCAGGATGACATCCGTTTCTTGATCGTACCCGAAATGTTTCTAGATGAGAATCTGAAATAAGTTTCAGGATAACATCCATCTTTGGATCGTACCTGAACCATTTCTAGATGAGAATCTGGAGTAAGTTTCAGGATGACATTCGTCTTTGGATCGTACCTGCTCCATTTCTAGATGAGAATCTAAATAAGTATTAGGATGACATCCGTCTCTGAATCGTACCTGAACCGTTTAGATGAGAATCTGGAGTAAGTGTCAGAATGACACCCGTCTATAGATCATACTTGAACTGTTTCTAGATGAGAATCTGGAGTAAGTGTCAGGATAACATCTGTCTCTGGATCGTACCTGAACCGTTTCTAGATGAGAATCTTGAGTAAGTGTCAGGATGATATCCGCCTCTGGGTCGTACCTGAACTGTATTTGAAACATGTGTTGAATGAGTGTCAGAATGACATCCGTCTCTGGATCGTATCTGAACTGTATTTGAAACATGTGTTGAATGAGTTTCAGAATGACATCAGTCTCTAGATCGTATATGAACTGCACTTGAAACATGTGTTGAATGAGTGTCAGAATGCCATCCGTCTCTAGATCGTATCTGAACTGTACTTGAAACATGTGTTGAATGAGTGTCAAAATGACATCCGTCTCTGGATCGTACCTGAATTGTACTTGAAACATGTGTTTAATGAGTTTCAGAATGGAATCCGTCTCTAGATCGTATCTGAACTGTATTTGAAACATGTGTTGAATGAGTGTTAGAATGACATTTGTTTTGGATCGTATCTGAACTGTACTTAAAACATGTGTTGAATGAGTGTCAGAATGACATCCGTCTCTGGATCGTATTCGAATTATTGCTAGAGGATAGTCTGGAATAAGTATCAGGATGACATCCGGCTCTGGATCGTACCTGAACTGTTTCTAGAAGATAGTCTAGAATACGTATCAGGATGACATCCGTTTCTGGAGCGTACCTGAACCGTTTCTAGATGAGAATCTGAAATAAGTGTCAGGATGACATCCGTCTTTGGATCGTACCTGAACCGTTTCTAGATGAGAATCTGAAATAAGTGTCAGGATGACATCCGTATTTGGATCGTACCTGAACCATTTCTAGATGAGAATCTGGAGTATGTTTCAGGATGACATCTGTCTTTGGATCGTACCTGAATTGTTTCTAGATGAGAATATGGAAAAAGTGTCAGGATGACATTCATCTTTGGATCATACATAAACCGTTTCTAGATAAGAATCTGGAGTAAGTGTCAGGATGACATCCGTCTTTGGATCGTACCTGAACTGTTTCTAGATGAGAATCTGGAGTAAGTATCAGAATGACATCTGTCTGTGGATCGTACCTGAACCCTTTCTAGATGAGAATCTGGAGTAAGTGTCAGGATTACATCCGTCTCTGGATCGTACCTGAACCGTTTATAGATTAGAATCTGGAGTAAGTGTCAGGATGAAATCCGTATTTGGATCGTACCTGAACCGTTTCTAGATGAGAATCTTGAGTAAGTGTCAGGATGACATCCGTCTCTGGATCGTACCTGAACTATTTCTAGATGAAAATCTTCTTTATTTAGAATGTTTTCGCTGGGGTATGAGAGCACCTGCCACCATTAGGCTGCATGCTGAGAATATGGCGGTGACCTTGTAGTAGAATTCCCCTGTCTCGATACCTGTTGTAGAAAATATCAACCGGGGAGTTTGTAGATGGCTTGACTATTATCCCAACTCTTGGAGTCCTTGCATATCATAGTAATAAACCTTCTACTGATTAGATAAGTGACGAGATGATGGGACGTAGTCGTACGCTTTAATCCCTAACTTTTTCCTGGACTATCTTTTCAAATTTTCAGTCCATCGGGATACCCTTTTTTGCTCAAGCCGCCTTTTCAGGTTTTTGACTTGCCGGGTGTACCGTTTTTTCCATATGTATATCCCTAATTTTTGCCCGAACCCTTTTAGTTCGCCGAGATGCCCTTATTTTTTCCCAGGCCAGTCAACCTAGCTGGTCTTTGTTCATGTGTAGTATTTTCCGACTATGTCCATGTTCATTGGGTACGGAGAATTGTCACTGTCCATAATAGTAAGTGTTGCCACACTGCCATAAGATGTTTGTTTGATCGTACACGATTCATTGCTGGAATTCGTGTCCAATGCCTCAAGTAATTCAGATGGAGATCTTCCCCTGACTATTTGGAATTTTTGAGAGATTTCTTGAACCTTGACTTGACTGCCCCAAATCAGCTGGACATCATGCTATGCCCCTTGATTATGAAAGGCCTATCACTTGAATGTCTTTCCCTCTGAGGTGATTCAGTCCATTGAGAAGATTTTTGTTCATCGAATATCCGTCGTGCGAATTTCTCTACTGTTGAACAAATAGTCATATGCAAACAACGGTATTCGAAGAATGCAAAGCTTATGTCTGTCTTGAAGTTTGAAAATTCATTTTTTTAGTAAGACAAACAAATTTTGTAAAAGTGTGATGTCAACTCAGGATTTATAGCGAATCCTACAAGAGTCAGGATACCTTTTGTAATAATATGCTTTCGAACTAACCCATGCTTCAGCTAGGACTTTTAAGGGTTATAATGTAGCCTGGTTCACGGTTCAAGAAACAAAGGATAAAGGTTCAAATTTTATTTGTATCCAACTCGCTCTTCATGATGTTCTTCAGTCCTATGCTTAGTTAATTGTGCATTTTGAATCCCAATTGAGTCTGGCATCTTGTCCTTGATGTTCCGGTGATGGTTCGGATACTGAAAGTTTATTTTGAAGAGGCAGTCATTTTGTAATCTTTTTTTTTGTGTCGAGGATTTGTATTAACCTCTGTTTTTGGTTTTCATTATCCCTTCTTTTTCCTGAACTGTTTCTTTTGTGATTACAGTCAGCGGGATGCCCCAGTTTTTTCTTAAGTCTCCTTCATAGGTTTTGACTTAATGGGCTTTTATTTTGAGAGATAATGACTTCCTGTTCTTAATGATTATGTGGAACCATCACCATCTTTTGGAGAGCATTTTCTACACTATTTTTCGTGTATGAAGGAAAAGCTTGCGACTGAATACACCTCTGAATTAACTGAGAAAGCTACCCTTCCCCAGGTTATGATTAAGGGTTTTAATTTGTGTGAAAAGAAAAACTCCTACTTCTTTGGCTCAAAGGGGTTTACTAGGGAATATCTTCCTTATAACTCCACTGTTTGGGATTTGAAACAACGCATGTACATCGTCAGCAGGGTCTGTTCAAAAGCATACTGTAGATATTATGGTATTATTCTCATCATCCTCCCTCTAAAGGCTCAGAGCTTTTGATCGAGAATTGAATATCACAAAAAGGATATCAATTTAAATATAGCGAATACGAATGAATTGATTCAAAACATACATATGTAATGCATTGATAAAGTAACAAAGTTTGACATGAATAAATGTTCGAACAATCAAAAGAAATTACAAATTGAAAATTCTAATGAACAGAAAGCCTCTTTGTCTGAACTTGTCGCTTCAGATGGTGTGTCTTTGAGGGACGGCAGAAGAATTCAGACTGGCCATCTTGTGTGAACTCCATGACTCCTCCGTTAATCAAGTCCTAAATCTTATTTTTCAATGCCCAACAGTCATTCGTATCATGTCCAGGACTATCAGAATGGTAGGCGCATATTGCATCAGGATTGTAGTTAGGGGAAGAAGTTTTGGGGTTTGGATGAGGATCCCTTAACATAATCAACTCCATCTTTAACATGTGTTGCAATACTTGAGCCAAAGACATGTTGATTTTGGTGAATTGACTTTTGGGCTTGTCTTGCCTTTGCTGATTACCCCATTGTGGTTGGCAAGGTTGTTGTTGGTCTTGCGACGTAGCAGCAATTTGGAAAGGTCTATTCTTCAAGCCAACTTTTTGTCCCATCAGGGGTTGATGAATGACTTGATCCCCAGCCTCGACTGTTTGCTTCATACGGATGCATCCGTCTTGATGAAGCTTGTTGATAATGCCTCTTAGCTCTTCTTGTCCCCAGGCTAGGCCTTGAATGAGAGCCATTTTCCCCAGCATTTGGGTTCTCATTGCTTCTACCTCAGCTTGCAGTTGTTCCAATTGTTCATCCTTGTCGCTGTCAGGATGTTTCTTGGTCAAGTTCCCATTGAGGAGTGCTTTCAATTCTTCCTGCCCCTTGGATAGGTTGAAGAACATTTCCATGAACTGAGCCTCTTGATCTTGGAGATCTCTGTTGTCTTGTTTGAGATCCATTGCTGAAATAAACAGCGAGAACCTGAGAGACCTGTACTGGAGACTACCTGTTATGCAATGACATGTATGATATGCAAATGTTTTCAAGGATCTCGCGGGGTAAACAAGAAAAATGTTAGGCGTTGGACTTTACAACTTTAATTGAAGCATTTCGTATCGTTGAAGGTTCTTCTACAAGAGTCAAGATCACCATATCAAGTGGGTCATTGTGTTTTGATCTTTTGCTGACATTGGCTAGAGGAAAATAAATCCCCTTGCCCCTTGCTATACGTCTGGTTCATCATAACCTGCATCACAGGCCCCGAGATCCTTTAAATGGTTAGTATGATATGTCATGTTATGATGTTATGATGTGTATGCTATGCGTCAAGCAAAAATGCAGGGTAAGAAACCAATTTATTGGATTTATAGAAACAAGGTCCTGCAAGGAATACAAACAAAGCCCTGCAATGAGTTCAAATTGTTAGGCAAAGAAAGCAAACAATTCACACAAGTAGCCTTAGGTTTAGGCTTGCATGGATTCCATAGGTAAGTACCCTCTTTAATTTTAGTTGGCTCAACCTGTCTTAGAAATAGTAACCGGGTTCTAAGGAGTCTCAATATCACTGATCTTTCTTTATCGAGCATTATTTCAGCTTAGCAATCTTTTCTTGCGGCTGAAACATCCCGAAATTCCGATCTCAATGAGTGTAGTATCGAGTATCAACTGATTCCCAACTTTACACCGAGGCCGGCTATCTCACTACTTTCTAATGGCCAAGTTTTTTCAACTAAGGTTCTAAGGTTCGTTAGTGCTTCAAGACACCACATGGCGGCCCCGTATTCTCCTCGATTCAACACAAGGGATACCGATACCAACCAAACTGTCACACCAACACAGTTATCACTTTAACCATATCGGTCTATGTCGTATAGTCTTCACGGTCTATTGTTGTTTACCTAAAAAGATGCCCCAAATCCGGGTATAGGATCTTTACAAGAATACCCCAACAAACCCTCAAAGATAAAGCAGTCAAAGCAAACAAAGAAAGCAATTTTAAAATGATCTAGACCCTAAGGTAAACCCCACCTTATAATATTCCCCAACAGAGTCGCCAGTTCTGTGATACGGTGGCAGAACCAACTGTTATATACTGGTTTGCATTTTGTATTCACAAATATCGCGGTAAGCAAGAGTCGCCACCGACTTTTCTTTTATCTAACGAAGGAAAGGGTGAAAAGAATAGAAAAAGACCTTTTTTCGAGATTTCTGAGTAAGGGGGGTAGATTATGGAAAGGGAAGGTGTTAACACCCTTTCCATCCATGGTTTTCCATGGGCTATTAGGTACTTGCTCATCTTTTAAAAATTGCTTGTGTGTTTGTGTGAAAAAGTTTTTGTTTAAAAATGCCTTAGTGCGGCCATTCGCTTTATGATAACCCTTGTATCAGTCCTCAAGAGTGTGATAAAGCATTTTGAAAACTTTGTTTGAAAAGTGTTTGAAAGTGTGGTATGTAAGAAGAATTATTTGAGCAAGTACCTAACAGTTATCTACCTACTCAAAAAAAGTTTGTTCTTTTCCTCCTATCCTTTAGACAGCGCTATCCTACTATTAGTGAGTAGGTAGCCCTAATTGTTGGATGTTGAGGGACTATCGAAAGGGACATAATGGTCATTGAAGGCAACATGTAAGGATACCTTAGCATTTCGAAGGGACTATCATCATAAGATCATTTCTCGTAGGCAACTCGTGGGATAGTAAGGGACTATGATCTTTGTGATGATTTTTAAACTGAGGGTCTTTGCTGAGATATCCCTATGTTCAAGGGACATGACCATTGTTTTCGAGGCAACCAAGTGAGGTATACCCTAAGGGTGCCGGTGTGCAACAATGTGCTTTTTTCAGATATTTTATCTTGCAGTTTAGTGATCTAAGACTGAGTATTTAATTCTTGCCATACACACCTAATTTACTAGCAGTTTATATACAACATATAAGGAATGTAAAAGCGAGAAATAAAGTCCTACAGTTATTACAGGGCTTTGGTGTAGGTACACAAGTAATGGACTGGAAAGTAAAATGCGAAAATAAAAACCCTAATTTAGCTATTACAAATCGGGCACAGTTACATAAATGATAAAAAATAATCGTATAAAAAAAGTAATGACGCGCAAAAATTAAGACGTGAAAAAGTTCTAAACCCTAAAAAATCTAATTGCTCATTGAAAATGTTTTTGGTATTTTATGAAAAAAATTAGAAGTTGAACCTAATTTCTAACTAATTTTAAATTAAAGAAAAAAGTTAAAATTTAATTAAATTAATTTGCAAAAATTAATTTTATTAAGAAAGACTCTAAATCCTAATTTTTATGATTTTATGATTTGTATGATTTTATTGAAAAAAATGAATGAATAGAAAATATAAACTAATTAACAAAAATTAAATAAAATAAATGAAAGAAGATGGGCCTGAGGGTGTGGAACCCAATTGAGGGGTGTGCTGGAATTTGTGCTATGGGCCCAGATCTGTTGGCCCACAACCTGCACTATATCCAGTGTTGCTAGATCCTGAGGGTTCATCATGGAGAAGCGTTTCTAGGCGCTGGATCTGGAGGATGAGTGACTCAATGGTGATGATGATAGAGCCCATGATGCATGCATGGGGATGTAACATACTGGAATCTGCAGAAAACATCAAGAAAATAGAAAAGCGTCGGGCCTGGGATCGAACCCAGGTCCCTTCCTTCATGTACTCAATCCCTTACCAACTGCGCTGCTTGTTCATTCATACATATAACAACATAATAACATTATATGTAAATTCTGGAAATTTAAGCTTCGAATCAAAAGCCTATCCCACACGAAAATGTTCTTGAGTTCAAGTCCGGTCTTAGTTTTTAATTGAGCATGCCTATATCATCTGGTTTGAAGCATGACACAAATTTTGCCCTAAACATGGCAAAATCTTTGTTTCAGCTCCAACCACTCATATTTCACGTTGGCCCTACCTTAAACAATCTCCTAGATATGAATCAGACTAAGAAAAGGATTAATACATGATAGAAATATCAACATAAATTCAAGAAGTTACCCACGATGAGCTATTTCAATTTGCTGGTTCTGGGAGGATTTTCCCTTCAAAGATGGATGGGCTGGCTTGCTGAGAGTTCCGGGAATACAATTGGATTGCTGGAATTGGTTGAGATTGGCTGGAGTGTGAGATTTGGAATTGCACCATGCTTGTAATTTTGTTCTTGGTTTGGAGGAAGCTTTTTCGTTTTCTTGAAACGTTGCACTTTTCGTCTGGCCCTTTTGTGGCTGCTGCCTCTTGCATTAGGTTTAGACTTATTATCCTTATGTAATGAATTTCATTAGGTTTATATTTGGGGCAAAAATCCAATGCTTTGATGACAAGAATATGAGTTTTTAATTTGTATCAAAACTTACTGTTTTAGGAAAATCTCTTTCTCCTTTTGTCCCATGCATTTTGCTTTGACATGCCAGCCTATTTCATTCCTTCAGATATGCCTTCTTTTCCAGCTTCAAAGTCCAATCCGAATCTATTCGGAATTTTCCTTATTAGAATCCCTTTGACCAACCCTTGGCCTTGATGGTTCTCTTGAAATTTTGTACTGAAATGCCATTCGAAGGACACTGTTACAATGCCAATCGAAAGGTACTTGTTAAAATGCCAATCAAAAGGCCTTGTTAACAGTCCAATCGAAGGACCTCTGTCTATGACAATCGAAGGGCTCTATGTAGATGCCAATCGAAAAGAATTTTGGAGATGCCAATCGAAAGGCATTTTGGAGATGCCAATCGAAAGGCATTTTGGAGATGCCAATCAAAAGAAACTTAAAAACATCACTCACAAATTTTCCTTTTCTTTAGGCAAAGGTTTGTGACCAACCATGTAGAGGAAGACTTTGGAAAACATGAGAGGGAAAATTTTGGGGTACAACAATTTCCCCTGTTCAATCTCTTAAACCTGAGGATGTAGATTGGCTAGTCTGCCTTTCGTGATCTGAAGGTCGAAGATGATTGAACACTAGAGTGCCCAGAAATTTGCACTCGTATGAGATGATACTTGACTGTGTAGATAGTATTGGGAATGAGCTTATAGATTCCATTTAGAGAAGGTGGCAGAAGATCGTCGAAGATGTTCTTAAAGATGCCATCCAAAACAATGTTGACTTCATAAGATATCCCTTTGTGGGAATTCCTACTCTTGCTGTTAGAGAGGACTCCGCTGAGGAATGTTGGTCTTTATCTTGGAACATATAGTTTTAGGAGCTTTAGTTGTCCGTTACTCTACTGGGGAGGCATCACTTGATTGAAGAGACGAAAGTGAGCTACTATCTGGTCAGGATCCAGGCTTTACAGTGGCTTGAATTGTTGATTAACTATTATCTGGTCAATTTCCGGGCTTCATAGCTTCTTTAACTGGAATAGAAATCTTAGTATCGATTTGACTGAACCAGAGAAAGGTATCGAGTTGTCCTCAACTGGGATAGAAATCTTAGTATCGATTTGACTGAACCAGAGAAAGGTCTCGAATCATCTTCAACTGGGTTAGAAATCTTAGTATCGATTTGACTGAACCAGGGGAAGGCCTCGAATTAACTTTGACCCTTATCATTTATGGGATGGTTTTGTTTCCAAACCTTGACCAACTTATAGATGTAAATGCTGTCAAAATCTTCATGTCTCGCAATCCGATGCCTACTTTGTTGGGAGATATCCTAAATTCTTTTCATTCTAGCACTATGAGGAAAAGAGTTATCCTCATGTGTTGCACTCCTCTCTTGGCTAGATGATTTATTTCGGATCTTCCCCGGTCCGTATTGAAGAAACGAGCAAGGTTTGAGGTGGTCCCATAGCTTGATGACGCTCAGACATTCGGATATTCATTGGTGTTCTCGATCCTTGGAGAATGTTACTATCATCGACCGTTATGGGGAATTCCCTAATGTCCTTTTTCTTGGCATTAGGGGAGGTATCACTTACAACCCTTGCTTAGCCTTACAACAGTTTGGGTACGCCCGAAGAGATGGTCCGCATGATATACTCATCCAAGGAGTGGTATTCGACTACGAGAGCGACGATCAAGGTTACCGTTAGAAGTTTATACGAGCTTGGAGGATGGTAAGCAAAGTGGATAGTAAGACATTGGGACACAAGAATTCCATTCCCCTTGAGCCTTACCTTATGTGGGTACGAGCTCGTGCTCAGAAACTTGTGATGCCTTATCCCTCCATCTTACCAATTATCATGGAACATGTGGTTGAAGGAGATGTCCCGTACACTGTCCTCCATCCCGACACGCCTACTTCTCTTGAAGACTTGCAAAAAGGTTGGATTCAGCTAAAGGAAGAATGAGATACCTTCAAAGCTCAATTCTACGCTAGTGAGAAAAGGGTCTTGGAGCTTAGAAAGAAACTCCATGAAGAGCAAAGCATGAATGCCTACCTTACACCGAAGAGGATACGTTCGACCTTTTTATCTTAGACATTTATTTTATAAGCCCAAGAGGCATTTTGTAATCATTTTTAACCAATTAATGGAATTTTACGTTTGTTCATTTTTTGTCTATACAAATTTAAATTTCATAAATCCTTGAAATCATTTGATATACATCTTCCATGCATCATAACATAACAGGTTTTCACACGACATGTTTCCTTATCTTTCTGCTGTTTATTTCAGCAAGATGGATATCGAGAAAACTGTGAACGACCTACAAGAACAAAACTCTCAGTTTCAAGAGACTCTGTTGACCCTAGCCAAGGGGCAACAAGAATTGATGGCGTTGCTAGAAGCCAAAAAGAAACCAAAGAGGAAAGCCCTAGTCAACATAGGTAGAAGATTCAAAGAGTCGGTCCGTCAGATCCCAGTAGTGGAAGACTCATATGAGGAAGACGAGAATCAGATTGGAGAAGCTAGGAGTACCCAGGCTGGGTGTATCAATGATCAAGCGTCTGATGATGATGATTATTTTGACGAGCAGTATCCTCCTGCCGATGTTAAGTACAACCAGTTAGAAGACAGATTGAAGGCCGTTGAGATTCAAGCCATCCCTAGTTTGGATTTTGATGATTTGGGTTTAATATCTGGGGTTGTCATTCCCCACAAATTCAAGATACCAGTCTTTGCAAAATACAATGGGGTTTCCTGTCTAAAACTTCACCTAAAGTCTTATGTGCGCAAAATTCAACCGCACACCGCCGACAAGAATCTCTGGGTTCACTTTTTTCAAGAAAGCTTGGCTGGGATGAAACTAGAGTGGTTTTACCAATTGGATGGCTCCCGTATTCATACATGGGAAGACTTAGCCACCGCTTTCTACAACCAATACTAGTATAATGCCGACTTGGCGCCGATAAGAGTTCAGTTGCAAGACATGACAATGGGAAAGGATGAAGGGTTCAAAGAGTACGCCCAAAAGTGGAGAGATCTTGCTAGTAGGGTTCAACCACCTTTGAATTATAGGGAGCATATTAACATATTTATGGGCACTTTATCTAGTCCATTATTTAACTTATTGGTCGGCTGTTCTTCTTCCGATTTCACCGAGCTGATCTTAACCAGTGAAAGAGTTGAAAGCGGTATCAAAAGTGGGAAGATTCCCATGGCATCTGCCTCCACCTCCAATCCTGTAAAGAAAACTTTTATCGAGAAGAAAGAAACGAATGATGTGTATGGGCAAGGGCCCATACCAAAAAGGATGACCGCCAGTCTGTTAATGTTGTCCGAATTTCCAATCTAACTCCTGCTCAAAAACCATCTGCCAATCATCAATGGTTTGAGACTCTGCGAAGAAAATTCACAAGGATATGCATGTCACTATCCCAAGCCTTACAACACCTACTAAAGGACAATTTGGTGATGCTACGTGATCCTCCAGCCAATCCAAATACCTCTTCACCAAAGTATAATCCGAACGCCAAATGTGCATATCACTCAAATAGTCCCGAGCATGAGACTGACTAATGCTGGGCACTGAAGAATAAAATTCAAGACTTGATAGACAACAAGACCATTGAATTTGATCCTCCTCCAACTTCAAATGTAATCACAGCGCCTATGACAAATCATGGCAAGGGTGTCAATGTTGTTGAAGACACCATGTTTATTTCCTCCGTCGAAGACTTGACTACTCCGTTAACCACTATAAAAAAGAATTTGTTGAAAGCCGGGATTTTCTCTGGATGTTTGAAGGATTGTGACTATTGTGCAAAACAACTAAATGGATGCGAAGGGCTGAAGGAAGGCATTCAACACCTGATGAATAGCCATGAGATCTTATTTGAGAAGACTTCGTCCACCAAAAGTTTGACCAATAGGATTGAAGATCTCTCCATCATAACTATCTCAAACAAGCGTCTTAGGATCTCCTCCAAGGGTCCTATCGAGATTTCAAATGAACCAATTGTTTCTCCTATGATAATTACTGCTCCCGGACCAATCCCTCACTCTTCCAACAAAGCAGTGCCATGGAACTATAGTGCTGAGGTGTTTTACCATGGGATAAAGCAAGATGATTGGATTGAAGAAAGCAAAGCTGATGACGTTGGTAACATAACTGGCTCTAGTAAGGTGACCAGAAATGGGAGAATCTTTTCACCCAACATCTCACCACCAACTGCTACAAAGGCGCGTGTCCGCATCACTGCTGCTAAGCCTAGTACCGACACAAGGGGAAAGGAGAAGGTAGTTGAGCCTGTTGAGATGGAAATACCTGCAAAAAAAATTGCTGATGGAGAACCTTTCGCTCATGAAATGGATGAGATCTTGAAAATTATAAAAATGAGCGATTTCAAGATTGTGGAGCAGTTAGGGAAAACCCCTTCCAAGATTTCCATGTTATCTTTGCTACTTTGTTCTGAAGCTCATGCTCGGGCGTTAATAAAATTCTTAAAAGAAGGATCATGTCCCTTATGAGACCACAACTGACCAGTTTGAAAATTATGTGGCAAGCTTGACGACCGATAATGGTTTGGGGTTCTCGGATGCTGATCTGACACCACTTGGAAAGAACCATAATAAAGCTCTACATGTTTCTGTCGAATGTAAGGGGACTACCCTAGCGCATGTTCTGGTTGACACTGGCTCTTCCTTAAACATGTTACCTAAGGGGGATTTGGACCGTTTAGACTGTGAAGGATTAGTTTTGAAACCAAGTGATATTATTGTAAGGGCTTTCGATGGGTCCAAAAGGACAGTTCATGGAGAGGTGGATTTCTCGATCAATGTGGGCTCACAAATTTTCAACTCTACTTTCTACATTATGGATATTTGTCCTGCCTACTCCTGTTTGTTGGGTCGCCATTGGATCCATGGAGCTGGGGAAGTAACCTCAACCCTCCATCAAAAACTTAAGTATCCGGTTAAATGAAGGATTGTCACCGTCTGTGGTGAGGAGGAGTTCATGGTGATCCACCTCAACTCTTTCAAATATATGGAGATGGATGGCGAATTTATAGAAACCCTATGTCAAGCTTTTGAAGTTGTGCCACCAATGATTGCTACTGCCAAATGTTCCTCTGATGTGTCCAAAACTGCTAAAGTCGTCCCAAAGATGGTTTCATTAAAAGATGCTCGTGCTGCAGTCGAAGAAGGAAGCTGTGATACTTGGGGGAAACTCCTCGAGATCCCATTCAATGCAGACAAATGTGGTTTGGGTTTCACTATCAAGGCTCAGAAAGAAGTGAGACGCGCTTGCGGAGGGAATCCCCCGCTTCGTATTGGAAGTCATAGAATTAACGTTGTAGTTGCATCCGATGATGAATGTGCATTTGAAGAATGGGTATATCCTACTACAACGGAGCTCAATAATTGGCAAGCAAAGGTATTTGTTCCCTTCTCCTTCATTGAGGAGTAATCACTTGTTTATTGCTTTCTTTTAATTCAAGAATATTTTGTCTGTAATGTTAAACAATGACTTTTAAGCCATGTGTATGGCCTGGGGCACTATGGTCCATTTGTCAAGGGTTTTATTTATGTTCATCTTATCATATGATCATTCAATACAAATCATTGGACTTTTGCATTCCAAATCTTTATACTCATTGTCTTTCTTTTTCTTCAAATACGTTTTTCAAAATAGCCATGTGTCTTACATGCACACGCACACACACACACTCTTGCAGGTCCTCATCCACTCTGGATCTTATTGCTAATGACTCTACTATTGCCAACTATGACTTTGAACGTCCAATTAACCAAGTTGAAGACGAAGGCGAGGTAGATTGTGAAATACCATAAGAATTACCCAGACTTCTATTACAAGAGGAAAAAATATATTCAGCCGCACGAAGAGTCGGTTGAAGTCATCAATTTGGGTACCGAAACAGACAAGAAAGAGGTCAAGATCGGAGCTAACCTGGAAAGCAGTGTCAAAAGAAGATTGGTTCAGATGTTACATGATTATGTGGAAGTGTTTGCATGGTTGCATGAAGATATGCCAGGATTGGATACCGACATTGTAGTTCATCATCCACCGACAAAGGAAGATTGTCCTCCTGTCAAACAAAAAGTTTGTCACATGAGGCCTGACATGTCTGAAAAGATAAAAGCTGAAGTGTTGAAACAATTTGACGCAGGATTCCTAGCTGTGACATCTTATCCCCAATGGGTTGCAAATGTGGTTCCAGTATCGAAGAAAGACGGAAAAGTTCGTATGTGCGTAGATTATAGGGATCTGAATAGGGCAAGCCCCAAGGATGACTTCCCTCTACCTCATATTGATGTCTTGGTTGATAACACTGCTCATCATAAAGTTTTCTTTTTCATGGATGGTTTCTCTGGCTATAATCAAATTAGGATGGCTCCCGAAGACATGGAGAAGACCATTTTCGTTACGCAATGGGGCACCTTTTGCTACAAGGTCATGCCATTCGAATTAAAAAATGCAGGGGAAACATATCAAAGGGCTATGGTAGATTTCTTTCATGATATGATCCATCATGAGATAGAGGTATATGTGGATAATATGATTGCAAGATCATAGACTAAAGAGGAACATATCGATCACCTGTACAAGCTATTCGAGAGGTTGAAAAAGTATAAGTTGAGGTTAAACCCTAACAAGTGCACATTCGGAGTACGATCTGGAAAGCTTCTAGGTTTTTTTGTCAGTGGTAAAGGCATTGAAGTTGATCCTGCCAAGGTAAAGGCCATCCAAGAAATGATAGTCCCCCACTCTGAAAAGGAAATTAGAGGATTCTTGGGTCGTCTTAATTACATCGCCCGCTTCATATCTCACTCAACTGCTACTTGTGAGCCAATCTTCAAACTCTTGAAGAAATATCAAGTAGTCAGATGGAATGATGAATGCCAAGATGCCTTCGACAAAATCAAAGAATATCTGCAAGAACCTCCTATTATCATGCCTCCAGTTGAAGGAAGACCCCTGATCATATACTTGACAATGCTAGAGAATTCTAGGGGGTGTGTTTTAGGCCAATATGACGAGTCTGGCCGAAAAGAGCATGCTATTTACTGCCTGAGCAAAAAGTTTTCCGACTGTGAAACCAGATATTCACTGCTCGAGAAAACTTGTTACACTCTGGCATGGGATGCTCGCCGGCTAAGACATTATATGTTGACTTATAACACTCTGTTGATTTCTAAGATGGACCTAATCAAGTACATCTTTGAGAAACCTGCTCTTTTTGGATGGATAGCCAGATGGTAAATGATCTTGACTGAGCACGACATTCAATACACAATGCAAAAGGCCATCAAAGGAAGCGTACTAGCAGATCATTTGGCCCATCAAGTTGTTGATGATTATAAGTCTATGAACTTTGACTTCCCAGATGAGAATATCACGCTAGTGATCGACTGCGTGAAACCTGGACCGTATGACGGACCTGAACAAGGATCCCGATGGACTATGGTCTTCGGTGTAGCTTTCAATGCCTTGGGTAACAGAATTGGTGTTGTGATCATCTCCCCTGAAGGTTGCCACACTCCTTTCACTGCCAGACTATGCTTCGATTTTACGAACAACATGGCTGACTACGAAGCATGCATTTTGGGTCTGAAGGATGCCATCGATTTGAGGATCAAGCATTTGAATATGTTTGTATATTCCTCTCTAGTGATTAGCCAAGTAAAAGGATATTGGGACACTAAGCACCCTAATCTCATCCCTTACAAAGAACTTGTGCTATCTCTGATTCCTTACTTTGAAGAGGTCACATTTGAACATTTCCCTAGGGAGGAAAATCAGATGGCTGATGCCTTGGCCATAATGTCTTTAATGTTCAAGGTCAAATGGGACAACGGAGCTCCTTCGATTACCATTGAGAGATTCGACGAACCTGCACACTACTGTGAGCTTGACACTGACACAGAAAAACCTTGGTACCATGAGGTGAAGAGATACCTTGAAGCACAAGAGTACCCTGAAGGAGCATCCATCGATGATAGAAAGTTCTTACGAAGATTTTCAGCCAAATTCTTCCTAAGTAATGGAATCTTGTACAAACGCAACCATGACTCTACTCTACTCCGAAGTGTGGACAAGAAGGAGGCATAGGAAATTATGGAAGACATGCATGATGGTCTCTTTGGGACTCACTCAAGCGGACATACTATGGCCAAGAAAATCCTGAGAGCTGGCTACTATTGGTCAATAATGGAGACTGATTTCCATCAACCCTCTAGGACTTGCCACAAATGCCAAATCTATGCTGACAAGGTCCATGTGCCTCTTATCCCTCTGAACGTCATGACCGCTCCGTGGCCATTCGTAATGTGGGGCATTGACATGATTGGAGAGATCAAACCCACTACTTCCAATGGACATCACTTCATTCTTGTCGCTATTGATTATTTCACAAATTGGGTCGAAGCCGCCTCTTTTGCCTCAGTCACCAAGAACGTAGTAGCCAGATTCATCAAACATAACCTAATCTTCCGTTATGGTATCCCTGAAAGGATCATCACCGATAATGGGACTAACCTCAATAACACTATGATTACGGAACTGTGTACTCAGTTCAAGATCAAGCATCATAATTCTTCTCCTTATAGACCTAAAATGAATGGTGCAGTTGAAGCGACCAACAAAAACATTAAGAAGGTTATGAGAAGATGGTAGTAACCTATAAGGACTAGCATGAGATGTTACCGTTTGCTGTTCATGGATACCGTACTTCAGCTAGGACATCAACTGGGGCAACTCCCTTTTCTTTGGTCTATGGCATGGAAGTTGTTCTTCCAGTGGAAGTTCAGATTCCATCGCTAAGAATTATGAAGGAGGCAGGCCTAGGCGAAGACGAGTGGATTCAGACAAGATTGGATCAGTTGAACTTGATCGATGAAAAGCGACTGGATGCTGTTTGTCATGGTCAGATATGCCAAAAACGTACGACTAAGGATTTCAACAAAAAGATCAAGCCTCGAGTATATCAAGCTGGTGACTTGGTGATAAATCGCATCATTCTTCCACAAGGCGACCCCAGGGGAAAATGGACTCCCACCTACGAAGGGCCATTTGTTGTCAAGAGAGTGTTCTCTGGTGGTGCCCTGATGCTGACTACCATGGATGTCGAAGACTTCCCACATCCTGTGAACGCGGAAATAGTTAAAAAATACTACGCATAAGAGACCCTATAGGTTGACACACCTAGGCAAAAATAAGGGCATCCCGGCAAACCAAAAGGTTTGGGAAAAAATTAGGGATATATGCAAAAGATTGTACAACCGGCAAGTTGAAAACTCGAAAGGGCAACTTGGGCAAAAATAGGTATCCTGGTGGGCTGAAAACCCGAAAGGGAGGTCCAGGAAAAAGTTAAGGATTGAAAGCGTATGACTATGTCCCGTGGAATCACCACAGTCAACTTTATTACAAAGGTCCGAGTTCAAATGGTCCAATATCAATCCAATCAACTTCTATCAACAGCAAGGGGCATTCGAAGACATTAGAGCAATAGTAGAGTTGGAATGCAATGACATCATTTCCACGTGGCTATTTGTTTTGTTTTCAAATTTTTGTTTTCCTTTCGATGATTTCCTCTTACTAGGATCTCCGTCTCTTTGTACAAAAACGCCTATTCATGGGGAAAATATCAATACAAATATACTTTGAAGTGCAAACTTTCTGTTTTGTTTTGAATGCAAAAATGTCTAATGACTAAAATTGAACGAACATATGCATGTGAACATAATTAAAACTATTTGGCACGCGTGTCCTGCTAGGAAGCAACAAGCACCTCTTTAATGTATAGGGAATATCCCCACAGAGTTATTTCATTAGCATTATCCCCACAAGATCGGCTACAATAAACCTTTCCCAAGGGAGTTACCCACAAAGTCTCTTCGCATAGGTTGATTCCCAGCCAAAGTCTCAATCTCTTGACGACTCTCTCTCCAACTAATTTGGGTCCTAAAAGAAGAAGCCTTATGGATCTATTCCTAAAGGAACTCACCTCGTCAGCATTTCGTCAAGTATTCACCAACCAGGTTTACTTCCCCAACCAGGTTTATTTCCCCAACAGGGTTTATTTCCCCAACATACAACAAACAACGAACAACAAAATTCCCCGGCATAGTCTATCCTCTCCAGCTTGAGTTTTCCTTTTAGACTATTAAAAATCAGAGGGCCATAACCCCTAATCCCCAATGATGTCGCCAACAAAGTCATTGATATCTCCAAAATTGCGGTGAAGCCTGGGATTCGACTAGATAACAGTCAACTTCATTCGTTCAAAATACTATGAAGCCTGTACCCGACTAGATAATAGTGTAACCTTTCAAATACTATGAAGCCTGGACCCGACCAGATAATAGTGTAACCTTTCAAATACTATGAAGCTTGGACCCTCCCAGATAATAGTGTAACCTTTCAAATACTATGGAGACTGGACCCGACCAGATATTAGTACAACTTTCAATCATTATGAAGCCTGGACCCGACCAGATAATAGTGAAACTTTCAGATACTACGAAGCCTGGACCCGACCAAATAATAGTACAACTTTCAATACTATGAAACTTGGACCCAACTAGATAATAGTTTAACTCTTCGAGATATTGAAAAACCTGGACTCAACCAAACCAGGGTTTAACTTCTTTTCCCCAGTAAAGTTTGCCTCTACCCCAACAAGTTACTGTGAAGCCTGGATTAGACCAGATATCAGTTTTCAACTTCATCTTTTCAAGTAAGTTAATTGTGAAGCCTGGATATGACCAGATAGAAATTCCCCTCATAAGTTCGTTGTGAAACCTGGAATCCGACCAGATAACAACTAAGTTCCCATCAAGTTACTGTAAAACCTGGATCCGACCAGATATCAGTTCAACTCTATCTCTTTAGACAAGTTTATTGTGAAGCCTAGACCCGACCGGATAGCAATTAACTTTATCCACCTCAAAATCTGTGAAGCCTGGATCCGACTAGATATTAGTTCAACTTCTTCTATTCAAGCAAGTTATTTTGAAGCCTGGAGTCCGACCAGATAACAACTAGCTACAATCCCCAGCGAGACACTATGAAGCATGAACCCGAGCAGATAATACTATAAATTTTCAAAGAAGAAACTATGAAACCTGGACCCGACCAGATAGTAGTTACCACTTCAAGTTACTGTGAAGCCTGGATTCGACCAGATAACAGTTTAATTTCAAGAAATTTTCTGCGAAGCCTGGAATCCAACCAGATAACAATTAATTTATTCTTCCCCAGTAAGTTACCGTGAAGCCTGGATCCGACCAGATAGAAGTTGACTTCCTTATCCTCAGCAAATTTTTGTAAAGCCTGGATCCGATCAGATAACAACTAACATGCAAGAGATAATCCCCGATGAAAGCATCTTTTTAACAAAGTTTGAAGATATGTATATTCTTCATCCCCAACAGCCATTCGGGATTCAACTTCCCAGAATTCCTCAAAAGTAGTTAGGGATTTATTTTTCCGGACAAATATTCATCCCAGTTCATACATAATATTTAAATACGAAATGCATTTAGCACAATCTCATTCATCTTGTGAACATCATGCATACATCTGCATTTTACTAACTCTTTTTCCCATAGGTAAAACATCAAGTTTAGTACAAATCGACCAAATATTTGTGCTGATACTTCTTCCAGTATTTACCATCATTCCTCCAAATGGAATCTATAAGCCCATTCCCAGTAGATCTTCGAGTGCAAATTTCTGGGCACTCTAGTGTTCAATCATCTTCCACCTTCAAGTCACGAATGGAAGATCCGCCAATCTAACTCTTCAGATTTAAGAAGATTAAACAGGGGCAGCTGTTGTACCCTAAAATTTTCCCTCTCATTTCTCAAGAAATCTATCCTAAAACCTCCATTGATTCAAGACCACACAAGGTTTGATCAGCTCAAGACACCTCCTCAAACACTGACAACTGAAAATTAGGGTTTGAGTTTTCACAAGGAGAATTGGATTTTCAAAGCCTCAAATTACTTTCATGGATCATTAGTAACCCTCAAGATTTCTCATGTCAAGTTTCAAGTCTTTGATCACATTTTTGCTCAGTCAATTGATCATTGACCTAAAATCAGCTGTATTGGGGAAAAAAGTCAACTGTGGTCAATTTACAGTCAAACTTCATAATTTTTTTATCCATATCAACATATTGAACTCATATATGTCATTTGATCAAGTTTAGATTACAATTCCTCAAGAAATTTGATCAGATCATCAAAAGGGCAAAATGGTCAAAATTAGGGTTTTGACTAAGAAGGTGCAATCTTTGACTTTTGACCTAACCAATGAATTATTGGTTTAAGACATGATCCAAAGGATTAAAATACATCATTTTAACCTAATGGAATGGCTCAAAACATTTCTCAAGATCAATTGATTGATAGTTGAATTTTAGTCAACTAATGAAAAGTCAACTATACACTGAAAAGTCAAACTTTGACTTTTTGATCAAAATCAAGTTTCAAAGATTAAAATTAATCAAGACTTGTCAAAATATGAAACTTTTTCATCAAGAAATCAAAAAGTCAAGATTCATCTTTGAAAAGTCAAAATTCTAAAACTTAGAATTTTTTCTAAGTGTTGAAAAATTTCACTTTTTTTCATAACTTTGAGCCAAATTTCCACCATGATGTAAGATGATTTAAGGGAAACTTCCAACATGAAAGTTGTATATCTAAATGAGATATAAAACATTGTAGGGAAGAAATTTTCCTATAAATTCTTGGATTTCAAGTTATGAATTTGTGAAGACATGCTCATGAACTTAAAACACTTAGTGAAATTTTGCCCTAGTTAGGCAGATTTTTGGTATCAACTTCATGGCAACTTTTAACCTAGTTCCAAGATGAATCTTCAAAAATGTCCAACATGAAGCTTGTATAGGATATTACAAGCTTTAAAAAATGTCCAAGAACTCATTAAGACCATACTTGAGCTAAGAGAATCAAAGCCATGAACTTAGGGTTTCATTCTTGTTTTGCAAGGCAAATTTGTGAAGAACACTTGATCCAATCTTCAAGCATGCTGTACAAATCCTACTTTGCAGACTTCTAACTTGCAGTTCACTCCATAATTAAATGCCTACACAGCTATTAGAGCTTTAATCCAAGCATTTAATGCATTGTCCATGCTTAATACCATTTTAGGAACAAAGGCAACATTGCCATTTTGGAAAAGTGGCTTTAATCACAAAGTCCACTCTTGTTGAGCTTCTAACTTGTTGTCTCTGCACACACACTTTGCAAAGACTAGAAGAAACCGGTTTAAAGTGATTCAACCACTATATATTGCTGGTACAAAACATTGAAACTTGATTTTCTCACTTTTCTTCAAAATCAAGCAACCTAGCCATTACCCTATAATTCAGAAATTTGTTGTGCAAAGTACTCTAACCTATTTCTTATAACTATACAAGTTATTTTCAAGCATAGACACGAGCTCAAGAACTCTGAAACTCTCTCAAATACTTACAAGTCAGAAATTGCCCAAAAACACCATTGATACCCAATTTCTGACTTTGAACTTGTATCTCTCATTTCCCTCGTGTGTTTTCCCTCAAATTCATTTGCAAAGCTCTTATACCTTAAATATAATCCATCCCCGCCGTTGTTCCAAGACTGTAATACCATTTTCATCAACCTCCATAACTAAAAAACAGAGTCTGCAAGTTGACTTCTCCAGACCATTTCAGCCATCCATAGCTCAAGCTAATCATTACATTAGATTCCTGGGAACTTGAGGAAGCTAACCTGATCGTCACAACTCCTTGAAAGCAGCTCAAACTCATTTCACGATTTCCAGCTTTAAGGTATTTGTTCTGAACTTCTATCTCTTCATACAAGCATCATTTGATTCTGATTTGTGAAGATAAAATGTAGATATCATAGCCCTGAAGATGACCATGTCCTTAAAATTCATTTATATTGCTTGAGTGGTGAGAATTTTAAGTTTGAACTTTTTGAAAAAGTTAGGCCATAATTTGGTACCATTAGAAATTCTCATTCATCTTTGATTTATAGCTTATGATATTTATATGGTTGAATTCATATGGAAAAATGGAGCAACTTTCATGTTTATATTTTTCATTTTTGTTGAGAAATGAGTGAGTTACCGGAACCATGACTGGAGGTTGAAGATGAAGTCATTTTCAGGACTGGATTTTTGTTATATATTATTGGTTTTGTTTAAGTTAACGGATGTATAGCCACCCCAGTGGTAAGGCAGCGCGCGTTTCATGTTCAGGGCGTGGGTTCAAGCCTCAGCGCTGCCACTTTTTGTTATTTCTCAAACTTTTTCTTCTTTTTCTCCAGCAACCATACGCACTTGGGCCTTAAGTCAGTAGGCCTTCCCTTTTTTTACTTCTCCTGACCCCCCGCCTGCCTATCACACACAGGCCCAACCCCCTTTTTATTTTTCTGACTTACAAAAAACCATTAATGGGCCAGGCTTCACAAAAACTATTTTTTTTCTAACAAACTACCACATTCAATTTCAAACCCCCCTGACTTTTATTTTTTATATTTTATTTTCCTTTTATTTTTCTTTATTATTTTTATTATTATCATTATTATTTTTATTAATAAAAAATCCAAAAATATATTTTTATTTATTATTTAATATTTACACACTTATATTTTTATTTTCTTTATAAAAAAAAAAGACAAAAAAGTATTTTCTTAAACAAATTTAATTCTTTTTATTAATAGATTAAATAATTAGATTTAGGTTTATTTATTTTGTTTTTTATTTAAAATTAACTTAGAACTTAGGTTTCTTTTAATTAATTAATTTCTATACTATTTTTATTAAACTTAAAACCTTTTCTAAAAAATCCTAAAAAATGCTTTCTAATTTAATTTATTTTCTTAATTAATTTAGGTTTAATTTTACTTATTTTAATTAATAATTTGCTTTTAGATAATTATGTTAAGGTCCTTTCCTCAAAAACCAAACAAAAATCATTTCTTTTTCATTTACATCTTTGCACATTATATTCTTTTCAATTCTTGTACATTATTCAATATGATTGTAATAGATAATTAAGTTTAATTTCTTACAACCCCCATTTGTAAATTTGTATACCCCATCCCCCTAATGATGTAATAGTGTAGTAATTTTACTTTCCGCAATTTATCGCTTTCATATAAATGCTAGTAATTAGGGTTTGTATGGAAAGATAAAATCAACAAGTAGATAACCCTAATCAAAGATAAACAATGCATGCAAATCAAACACATTATTAACACATGCACCCTTAGGGTAATTCCACTTGTTGCCTTACAAAAATTGTCATGTTATGCATGTGGGATGTCTTAGCAAAAACAATAAAAAATACAAGATCTAAGTCCCTAGATGATGCTACAAATGTTGCCTTTCAAATTATCTTAGTCCCTCAAAGAGAAATGCTAAGATATCTCACAACATTGCTATCATGACTATACGATGACCCACGCCCGTCCCTTTACATCCAAAGATAAGGCTTCTTACCAATCAATGGTAAGATAGCAATATCCAAGGAAGAGAGAAACGAACAAAAAAGAATTTTGAGTAGGTAGAAACGTTCCTAGTTGCTTGCTCACTTTCGAAACAAACATCCTTGCAAACACACACCAAACACTTTCAAAACATGAAATATTTTCAAAAGTCCAACACTTTGTTTATGTTATTACGAAACGAGAACCATTACAAAGTTTGCCTAAACGAAGGCGCCTTTTCAAAAATACTTTCAAAAACCACAAATCATATTTTCAAACAAAGCAAGTGATCTAACAAGAAACTAAGAGCCTATAGATAAATATGGATGAAAAGGGTGCTAACACCTTCCCTTTTCATAATCTACCCCCCGAACTCAAGAAAATATCTCAAAGGTCTTTCCTGTTCTTTTCACCCTTTCCTTTATTTGGATAAAAGAAAAGTCGATGGTGACTCTTGCTACCCACAACAATTGCGATAAAATGCAAAACATCCCAAGTCAGTTCTCCCACCGTATTACACAAGGTTTGAGAGATTTGAAGATTTTGTTTTCTAAGCTCAAGAGTGGAGGTTTTGTGGATATTTATGGTTTTTTTAGAGTATGAGGGGTTTTGAGAAACTTGTCTACACAATAAAACTTCTTTCCTTTAGCATGCAAATGGCCTCTCTATTTATAGAGGAGGTTTGTGAGGATGAGAGAGTTTGTTTTACAAGCTGTCAAAATTCTGGTTTGGTTGAGATGAAACAACCAAGTTATATGAAATTTGATGTCCCAATGCATGGTACATGCATGGTCTGAAGTTTCTAGAGGCTTTTAGGCATGTTGCTTCTTGATTTGACTTTATGTATATGCAGAGAAAACAATTGAGAGGCTGAAGGAGTTGACAATTGTATAAATCATGCTTTATGTGAATGGCAATAGTGCCTTTGTGCCATAAATGGAATGTTGCAATGGACAATGCTTGAATCACTTGGATAATGGTTCAATCAATTATGTAAACATCTTATTATGGATATATTTGCGAGTCAAAAGGCCTGAAAAGTAAGATTATGCAGCATGGCATAAGGACTTTGTTGTATGTTCTTAAACAAAATGACTTGCAATTCAAGAATGGATGCCCAACTTCAATCCCTTGAATATCCTAGATCAAGTATGATAAATTCATGCTCTTGGACATTTTGGAAAGCTTGAAAAATTGTCTACATCTTTCATGTTGACCATTTTGGATAAAACAAATTGGAACTTGATGAAAAATGGCCAAGAAGTTGAAATAAAAACTGACCAAAATCTGTTGAAAATTTTACTTAGTGTTTATACAAAAATGTCATGACTTCATGGGCTCATATCTTCAAATCTAAGTATTTTTTGGACATCAACCATCTAATACAAAGTTATAGAATTCAGCAATATCTACAACTTTCATGTTGAATGTTTTCTTTGAATCCTCTTGCATGTTGGTGAAAAAATGTCATGAAGTCATGAAATTATCATGTTTAAAACACTTAGAAAAAATTTCTAAGTATAGAAGATGTTGACTTTTTCCAAAGACCTTTTTACTTTCTTGATTTCTTAATGATCAAGTTTCATATTTTTGAATGTCTTGATGAAGTGTGATCTTTGAAACTCAAATTTGATCAAAAAGTCAAAATTTGACTTTTCAGTGTACAATTGACTTTTTCATCAGTTGACCAAATTTCATATATCAATCCAATGATCTTGAGAGATGTTTTGATAAATGAGAGGGAAATTTTTTAGGTACAACAGGTAGTAAGAAGCTTTAAGGTCTTGTAAATTGTATTTGTGTCTCATCCATGCGTATCATGTATGTACTTCTGTTATACTAATTTTATGTTTGTCTAAGAAGTCTAATTATGTGTCTTGCTCCTGTAATTCCTTTTGTCTTCCTTGATATATCCTTAACGAAAATCTTTCGCTCTGTTCTATTTGTATTCTCTTAAAAAATCAATGAAAATTTCTGATTCTGTGTGCTTAATTTTCTCTATAAAAATAAATGAATCTTAAATATTTTTTATTATGACAAAGGGGGAGAAAGATAAATGATGATTTTGACGCACACAAATATATGCAATAGTCTTTAGAATGTGTTTCAGGTACATCAGAAGAAAGGTAAATGAATTAAGAACTTCTAAAGTCTAGAAGGTTCAAATTAGATCAAGTTGTGATAAAGAAATTCTAATGTTTGGTAGGGTCTATTGATAAAACTCTGATAAAAGAAATTCTAGAGTATAGAATGTTCTAAGAGATCGAGTGTTGATACTAAAATTCAAACACACAGAAGGGTCTAATAGACCAGGCTATGGAAATGAACCTATATGATAATTAGAAAGTTATAATTAAGAAAGAAGTTATGATAAAGAAAACTCTGATAAATCGCTTCCACATTTGCTTTAAATCAGAATTCTAAAAGAGATAACAAAGCTCAGAAAACCCTAATTTTTGTTAAGGTCTTAAGTTTTAGAATCAGGGAGAGATTGTTTAACTCATGGGGAGTTTTTTAAACAATTATCAGAAATCCCTTCCTTCTAAAAATTGCAAGTCTTAGAATCAGGGGGAGCTCAAGCTAATTAGGGGAAGTTTTCTTTATAACTCTGATAATTTTAAAATTCGATTATGATATTACCTTGTAAAATTGTTACATCAAAATACATGGTTTTGTCATCATCAAAAAGGGGGAGATTGTTAGAATAAGATTTAGATCTATGCTTAATCTCTGGATTTTGATGATAAAAATACATATATTTTATATGTAAACAATTTTGTTTCTAACAGTTTTTTGAGTGTGCAGATTATAACTTCTAATTGATTCAGGATTGTTACCTGAAGAATCATCAGAAGCACGTATCAGAAGACTACTGTATCCGATTCTGATGTAACATCAGTAGTTCTAAAGAATGTTGAATGTTCACCAGAAAGAGGATCTCATGTGTAATTCATCGGAAGTTGTTGCTTCAGAAGTCATAAGTATTCAAGAAGAAAGAAATTATGTTAGAGTTGCTGCTCCAAGATCAGAAAACAAGATTGCACAGAAACAAGTTTTTACGTCAAATATCAGAAGTCAAGATTTGTTCATCTGAGGAGTTGTTGCTCGTACCTCTGAAGACAAAGTCAAGGTTCTGAACATATCAAAGCAAGTCCCTCACATCAATGATCAGAAGTCAAGATTTTTTCATCAGAGGAGTTATTTCTCGTATCTCTGAAGACAAAGTCAAGGTTCTGAACACATCAAAGAAAAGCTTCTACCTCAGATTCAGAAGTCAAGATTTGTTCATCAGAAGAGTTGTTTCTCGTAGTTCTGAAAACAAAGTCAAGATTCTGAAGACTCGGGAACTTATTGTAATATGCACATATAACTTTACATCAGAAGTATTCCGTCAGAAGACTGATAAAAGGAAAGTTAGATCATCTGGACTCATCATTTCTATACATCATATAGTTCATCAGAAGATTGATCAAACGAAAGTTAGATCTTATGGACTTATCACTTCTATACATCATATAGTCCATCAGAAGACAAGATCAAGATGATATCTTCTCAAGCTAATCTACTTCATCAGAATTCATATTCATCAAAAGACAATATCATCATAAACAAGCACAAGAAGAGTTAATACAAATGTACAATTAAACGTTCCACTCAAATGGATGTACAGTGTACTATTTATCTCCCATGTTCAAATCCTACCGTTATGGCAGCTAGCAAGATGAAAGTGACATGTGTACTACTATAACGGTATACTTCTTTAACGCCTATATAAAGTATAAAATGTTTCATTTGAAAAACTAGAAACTAGAGAACAAGAACAGTAACACTGTCAAAATCAAAAGCAAAATCATAAACAAAGAAAAAGAAAAGAAAAAGAAAAAGAAAAAGCAAAGAAAAAAAAAGAAAAAGCAAAGAAAAAGAAAAAGAAAAATCAAAGAAACAAAAAAGAAAAAGCAAAGAAAAGAACAAAACACAAGAGTTATTGCTCATTAGTGTATTTACACTATCATTTGCTAGAACACTTGAGTTTTTGCTCATATAAGTGTTTATCTCACTATTCACTAGAACACTTGAGTTGTTTATCATATAAGTGTTGATTCCACTATTTACCAGAACACTAGAGTTGTTGCTCATAGAGTGTTGAGTTTACTAGTCATTAGAACACAAGAGTTGTTGTTCACTATTGTGTTTCTTTTGTGAATTGTTTAAACACAAGAGTTATTTCTCATATTTGTGTTAAAAAATCTGTACTTAAACTTCTGTGTAATCTGTTTGTTAGAAGCAAACTTGTAAACATAATCTTTCAACATGTAGTTGAGAAAGCCCTTTTATAAGGCAAGAGAAATTCCTTTTATAAGGCATAGAGAAATCTCCTTCAAGAGACTGGGTAGGTCAGAAGCCTTAAGGAGTCAATGATCATTATATCTCTTAGGGGACCGGGTAGGTCAAAATTCTTAAGGGATCACTAATAGGTTATCATTATTGTTATTCATCAATAGGTAGCTCGTGCAGACTGTTAGTCATCAGTGGGTAGCCCGTGCAATTGTAATCAGTTTGGTTATAGTGGATTAAGTTCTTTAAGGAGAAATCACCTTGGCGGGTGGACAGGATTGACCTTTTCTAAGGTGAACCTGGATAAACTAAAAATGTCTTTTTATTTCTGTTTCTGATTATCATTTCTATTCTTAGTATTGTTTATAATTCTAATCGTTTGAGAAAATAATTTCTAAACAAAAAAGTTTTTAAAAACCAATTCAAACCCCATTTCTTGAGTTTTTCTCCACCTTCACCTTCGACCCACTGAAGATACTTTTGACCTTACTCTCGTTAACAAAACTAGGCCTGGTTTTACTTTTACTCGAGCTAGCTTTGGTCATTATAATGACGACTAGTATGACACCCAAACTAATAAGGTTTCATATCATGAGAATATTGCTTTCCTCACACTTTGGTTATGCCACTTTGTTTTCTATTCATATTCACTACAAATAGCCAAGGAATTTATCACTTTGGCCTCTCAACTCCATGAAGGATGCAATATTTTCCTAAGTAGACTAATTTTAAGCTCCCTTTATAAAACTCTAAGGACTACTTATGTCTTCCTTAAAGCCCTTATACCTGGAAAAAAATTTTAATTCCTGGTCCTATGTTGCTCGTACAACTTTGGCTTAATGCTACTTTCGAATCTACCCTGAAAGCCACCATTTCAGCTAACCTGATGAGACACATCGAAGGTAGAAGTGTCGAAGGCAGCATACTTGCCCTACTTCCTTCACATGATACTGCGTATTCGACCGAGAGAGTTTTCAAAAACTACTACATGTACGCCGACTGTGTTACATTTTCCCTGCCATAGCCTCATTTTTTATTCTAAGTCATGGACCTGACTAGTTTAAAAGAGAATTCCCAACTTCTTCTCCTAAGCACGAATACGAAGCACCTGATACTTGAATAGACTTTCTCAAACTTACCATCCTCTCGACTAGGATTTCTAAGGGAAAAGGTGGTATACGGCTTGTTAATTACCAACACAACCTGGTGGCTAGACAATTTGGTCTTAGTCAATTTCTACCTATATCCATCTATAGTCAGGAAGAAGATATTTCTTGTGAAAAAAGTTCATTGCTGGAAGAAGATTACCAGGGCTGTTTGGATTACCAAATTAAAGCAATCATATCCTTAAATCCATTTTATTTTCAAATCTCCTACTTATGCACCAAATAATTTGAAAATCGGTGGTCAGATTATCTGTTATGACTATGTTGATCACCCGACTCTCTTTCAACTTTTAAGGAATGTTTTTTCCTCTTTGCATAAAAAAGGAAAGAGAATTTAAGGTATGCATATCAAGGAAATTCTAACTTTTCAAACTTGATTTGAAATTATGTATAATCCATGTCAACTTAGTCGAACTATTTATGACACAACCTCTTATCTAAAACATAAAATACCTGATAAAATCCCAAAATTCACATTTTCTCTTCACATCAACCCAAAAGATAGGTATGACTTAGCTTTCGAATTTCATGTTCCTAAATTTCCTTCGTTACCTACTTGGGAGTTTGGCTCAGGCTTTGAGCTTCCACCTTCGAAGTGGCTCCCTCCTTTTTTCTTTAGCAGATTTTGAAAATGAAAAGAAGAATCTTGCTGAAAGAATTGTTTTGGCTAAGTATAATATACACAGTAGTTGTACCCCAAAATTTTCCCTCTCACTTATCAAGAATTTTCTCACAAGATGTCCCTTGACCCAAGACTGCACTAGGGTTTGATCAACTCAAGACACCTCCTTAAGCATTGATGACCAAAATTAGAGTTTGAGATTGCACAAGTATTTTTGAACTTCTAATGCCCCATATGATTTTCATGGATCATTATGGACCCCCAAGATCACTCATGTCAAGTTTCAAGCCTTGGATCACATTTTTGCTCAGTCAATTGAGCAGTTGACCTAAAAATCAGTTGTACTGGGGAAAAAGTCAACTATGGCCAATTTACAGTCAAACTTCATAATTTTGGATCCATATCAATATTTTAAAGTCATATGTATCATTTGATCAAGCTTGGATCACCATTCGTCAAGAAATTTGATCAAATCCCTAAAAGGGCAAAATGGTTAAAATTAGGGTTTTGATTGGAAAAGGGCAATTTATGATTTTTGACCTAGAAAATGGTCAATTGGTTTAAGGCATGATCTCAAGAGCCAAATTTTATCATTTTGACCTAATGACATGGTTCAAAACATTGCAAGTCCATTGGATTGACAGATGAATTTTGCAGTCAACTATTTACTGAAAAAGTCAAACTTTGACTTTTTTGGTCAAATTCAAGTGCCAAGGATCACAATTCATCAAAACATGTCAAAATATGAAACTTATTCATCAAGAAATCAAAAGTCAAGATTTAATTTTGAAAATTCAAAATTTCTAAACTTAGAAATTTTTCTAAGTGTTGGAAATTTCATATTTTTTCATAACTTTGAGCCAAAATTTCACCATGATGCAAGATGATTCAAGAGAAACTTCCAACATGAAAGTTGTAGATCTCCATGAAATCTACAACTTTTCTTTACACAAATCCTTCCAAAAATTCTTGGATCTCAAGTTATAATTTTATGAACATAGGGTCATGAAACTAAACACTTAGTGAAATTTTGCCCTAATTTGGTCAGGATTTTGACCTAACTTCATGGCACTTTTTCATATATCTCCAAGGGGAATCTTCAAAATAAATTCAAAGATGGGTTATAGATCATATTGTAAGCTTTCCAAAATGTCCAAGAAATCCTTGATATCATTCTTGAGGAGGGAGAATCGAAGAGATGAAGTTAGGGTTTTGTCACTTGAATTACAAGGAATTTTGTGATGAACAAGAATTCAATTTCAAACCTATGCTGCACAATATTGTTTTTCATGCCTCTAAACCTCAAGATCTCTCCATAATCATAAGATTACACTTGCTTTTGAGCTATTATCCACTTGATTCAAGCTTTATCCAAGTTGCATTTTGTGATCGGTGGGAACGAGAACTGATTGTTTTTGGAATGCTAGTTCGCGTTTGTGTTTGTTTTCTCAAATTGTCACGGTAAGCAAGAGTCGCCACCGTCTTTTATTTTATCCAACAAGGGAAATGACAAAAGCACAGAAAAATTCCTTTTCGAGATGTTTCTCGGGTTCAGGAGGTAGATTATAGAAAGGGAAGGTGTTAGCACCCTTTCTATCCGTGGTTATCCACGGGCTCTTAGGTACTTGCTCACTATGTTTTCAAAAGGTTTGATTTTCTTTGTGATTGTGGATTTTGAAAAGAATTTTGTTTTTGAAGAAAGTATAAGTGCGAAAAGTTTTTGTTTTGTTTTTAAAAGAGAGCAAGTACTTAAGAACCTCTACCTACTCAAAAAGGAATTTAATTGTGCAAATGTCCTTTAGACAGTACTATCCTACTATTGAGGAGTAGGTAGCACCATCGTTGGAGTTTTCGGGTCAATTCGATTTTAGGGACGTGTGGTCACTAAAGCAACGTTAGGACGCTTTAGTGGTAATCCTAATGTCTTAGATCATTTTTATCGAGGCGACCATTTCGAGGCAACTTATGATCTTGGGACAAAGGACGACCTCTAAAACATCCTATACTTAATGACCACGTTCGAGGCAACCAAGTGAGGTGTACCCTAAGAGTGGCATGTGCAAGTGGGTCAATTTTCAGTTATTTTACTCTTGCATGTCATGGTGAGCTATTGTTGATTTTAAGTTAAGAGTTAATCTTGTCATGCAATCCTAATTAGCATACATCTAAGCAATTAATATATGCACATGAATTTAAAGTGCGGGAATTGTAAATCCTACGCTATTACAAGGCTTTCGGGGAGGGGGATTATTTACATGTCCAAAAATTGGGGAAATAAAAGTAGTAAAGGGTCTTAGTTAAGCTATTACATCCCAGTAGGCAATTACAATAAAATAAACGCGCAAGAATCTGAAAATAAACTCTAAAAATCCTAAGAACGAAATCTTTTTGTTGTTTTATTTTATTTTGGGAAAATGATCTAAATCTATTTAATTTTAGTTTTTTTTTGAGAAAATGTTAAGATAATTAAGAGATTAATTAACAAAGTTAATTTTAATAGAAAAAACTAGCCTAATGTTCTTTGTGTTTTATTTTTATTTTAATGTTAATTAAAAAAAAGATAAAAAAGATGTCAATGAAAACAAAAATAAAATACAAGGGGGGGGGGGGATCCTTCGATCCAGGGAAAAAAGGAGTTTCGACCCAGGGAGGGAAATGGTCCTTTCGATTGGGCCAGACAGTAAGGCGTGAGTAGCCTTCGATCCAGGGAAGAGGATTGTCTTTCGATCATGGAGGTCATGGCTTTCGATCCAGGAATGAGATGCCTCCTTCGATCCAGCATGCTTATGGGTTCGATCCAGAGAAGGGCTCTCCTTCGATCTGGGATGTTATACCTGCAAAAGCATGTTAGCGAAATAAAATGCAGGGCCTGGGTATTGAATCCCAGGCCCTTCGATCCTGCGCTTGCTGGGTCTCTTCCGGCTATGTCTGCAGCAAATATTAGCAAATGATGGACATGGCTTGGGTGCCAAACCCAGGCCCTTTGATCCTGTCTAGGATGGCAAATCGAAAGTAACAATGAGTAATGATATGTTATGCGAAAAACAAGGTTGGATAATTTACCCTTTCTTACCAACAGATTGGACTTTCGATTTGGGCGCTTCCTGGATGTAGGCACCTTCGATCTGGGCTTCTGGGCTTGGCTACTTATGAAAATGCTGATGACTTTTGGGTAGCGTAACTCCAATGTCTTTTGTTCTCCTGTTGTGTGATTTTCGTCGTGTATTCTCCTGCAGAGTTTTTGTGTGTGTTGTATATTTTCGTGTGTATATTTTCTGTCCTGGTAATGTATGCTGGCCTCTGTATTTATAGGGGTGTGAGGATGCAGTAATGGCAAGGGACATCCATTAAACAGGCCATTAAAGCCATGAGACAAGAATAAGACACATTAAATAATTTCCTTTTTTGAAACATTCGTGTCCCTTGAATGAACCTGGACGCTTTTGGATTTCGAATGCTTTCAGGCCATGCTCTTCGATTAGTCCTAATTTGCCTCTTTCAAATGGGCTCCCTGCGTACCCTTCGAATGGGCCTGGCCCAAATATCAATAGAAGGATTCCAATCGAAAGGCTCTGCTAACAGGCCAATCAAAAGGTGTTGTTCATGCCAATCGAAGGACATGGTTGACATGCCTGTCGAAATTGCCTTGACATAATTCCAATCGAATGCTTGTCCATAATGCCAATCGAAAGACTCCTTCAGAATGCCAATCGAAGGGTCTTTCAGGATGCCAATCAAAATGCTTGTCCAGAATGTCAATCGAAGTGTCTTTCAGGATGCCAATCGAAATACTTGTCCAGAATGTCAATCGAAGTGTCTTTCAGGATGCCAATCGAAAGGTACTTAAAGTACCACTCAAAAATCTTCTTTTTCCTTAGGTAAGAGTTTGTGATCAACCATGCAGGGGGAAGACTTTGGAAAACATGAGAGGGCAAATTTTGGGGTGCAACACATTTCCATTAATGGCACAAAGTAACATTGCCATTCTAGTAAAGTGGCTTTAATCACAAAATCAACTTTTCTTGAGCTTTGCATTTGTTCTTTCTGTACAAGCATCCTATACACAATCACATAAGCTTGTTTAAAGTGCCTAACCACTTTATATAGCCTTGTACCTTGCCTTAGAACAATGCTTGTCAAGCTTGCTTAAAAAACAAGCCAAAAAGCCATAACATGGGAACTTGTACTTCTGATCACCCAAGCACTCAAAACATTTTTCCTATACATTGAGACACTATTATGCAACTTAGGACACTATTTTTGCAAGCCTGAAACTCTCTCAAATTCCCTCTAGCCATAAATTGCACACAAACTCCATTTTTGTGTAGGTTCTGACCATGAACTTGTATCTTCTATTTCCCTTGTGCGTTCTTTGGACTTTTAGTTCCTAAAGCTCCTATACATCAAATCTAACTTGTCCATGTCCCTGTTTCATTTCTGTAACATCATTTACCCCATCTTCCATATCCAAAAATAGAGCATTGCACATTGGCTTCTCCAAGTCATTTCAGCCACTCTCAACTCAAGCAAACCACTGCATTAGCTTCCTATGACCTAAAGGAAGCTAACCTGATCATCACCATCACTTGAAACAAGATCAAACTCCAAACACGATATCCAGTTTTGAGGTAAATTTTCTCAACTTGGAACTCTTCATACAAGCATCATCATTAGTTTATTTGTGAATAAAACATGTAGATATCATTGCCCTGAAGCTAACCATGTCCTTAGTTTCCATTAATTTTGCTTGAGCTTAGAGAATTTTGAAACTGAAATTTCTGAAATTTTTAGGGTTCAAATTAGGGCCATTAAAATTCTTGTTTATCTTTGATCTATAGTTTTAATACTTTACATTTCTGGAATCGTGAGAAAATTTGCTACAAGTTTCATGTTTACAGTTTCCATTTTTGATGAGAAATAAGCAAGTTACAGTTGGTCTGGCTGGAGGTTGAAGATGAAGTCTTCAAAACACGTTTTGCCTTACATATTTATTATTTCATTTGTATTAACGGATGTATATCCACCTTAGTGGTAGAAGCGCGCGCCTTAACCTATGAGACATGGGTTCGAGCCCCAGTGGTACCCTTTTTATTTTTCACATTTTCATTTTATGATTTTTGTTAGTTTTTGGCAGGCGCTGGGCCCTTTGGACATGGCTTGTTATTGTTTTTGCTTACTAACCTCCCTATTGACTAATGGCACCCCTGACCCACGTTTGTTTATTTTTTTTTATTTCATTTTTATTTTCTTAAATATATTTTCTAAATATTAAAAAATCATAAAATACAAAAAACTGATATATTTATATTTTGTCTTAGTTTATTTTATTTTTCTCACAAAAATATTTTTATTAATTATACTTTTTTTTTTTACTTATTATCTTGTAAATATAAATAAAATTAGGTTATTAGTTATTTTCTTTCATACTAATTTAAATACATTATTTTTTATATAAAAAAAAGGACTAAAAATAATTTATAATGCTATAAATATTTTCAAGATAAAAAATACCAAAAATACTTTTCTTAAAATTATTTTCTTTTGATTAATTAATAGAACTAGGTTTTCATTTAAAATCTTTTCTTAAAAAATTCATACTTAATTAACTATTTTCTTTATTTAATTAGGTTAAGACAAAATCTTTTTTCATGAAAACCAAACAAAATTCATTTTCTTTACATTTTTGCATCCTTGTACATTTATTCATTTTATATTTTGTATTTATTTAATTCCTTGTATATTCATACCAATTCAATATGGTTGTAATAGACTAATTAGGTTTAAATTCTTGCAATCCCCATTTACAATTTATACACCCCCTCCCCACAAATGTTGTAATAACGTAGTAACTTTAAATTTCGTAATTTATCGCTTTTATATAACATGCTAGTAATTAGGGTTTGCATGGAAAGACTAAAACCAATGCTTAGAAAACCCTAATTCAATACAAAAACAAGCATAAAAATGATACACTTGTACACAAGCACCTCTAGGGTTATTCCACTTGGTTGCCTTATACAAAATGGCCATATTACGCATGTAAGGTATCTTAGCAAAAACAAGCAAATACAAGATCATAGTCCCTCGATGACGCTATCTAAGTTGCCTTACAAATGATCTTAGTCCCTCAAAAAAAATGCTAAGATACCTTGCAACATTGCTAATCATGGTTATACGATGACCTACGCCCGTCCCGTTTACATCCAAAGATAGGGTTGTTTATCAAATCAATGGTAAGACAACAATGTCAAAGGAAAAGAAAATGAACAAGAAAGACATTTGAGTAGGTATATTTCTCCTAATTACTTACTCCATATCAAAACAAACATCCTTGCTATTTAAAAAAAACACATACACTTTCAAATATCTTGCAAAACTGAAAAACATTTTCAAAAGATCAACATCTTTGTATACATTCTTATGAACGAGAATCATTACAAAGATTGCCTAAACAATGGCCTCTTTTACAAAATACTTTCAAAAACCACATCAAGCACAATTTTCAAACAAAAAGCAAGTGATCTAGCAAGTAACTAAGAGCCCATGGAAAACCATGGATGAAAAGGGTGCTAATACCTTCATTTTTCATAATCTACCCCCCGAACTCAAGAAATAATCTCAAAGGTATTTCATGTGCTTTTTCACCTTTCCTTTTGGATAAAAGAAAAGTCGATGGTGACTCTTGCTAACCGTAACATTTACGATCAAACGCAAAACCTTCAAGTCAGTTCTCTCACCGTATCACAGAACTGGCGACTCTGCTGGGGAAAATTATACAAATGGGGTTACCTTAGGGCTAGATCACATTTATTTGCTTTCATTGTCTGACTTGTATGCTTTACATTATGGTTCTTTGTTTGGGTTTGAATCCTCTTCCCGGATTTGGGATACATTATAGGTAAGTAGCAATACGTTGTGGAAACTGTGTGGGGGTATACCGGCATGGTCTAAGAAATAACTATGTTAGTGTGACATATTTGTGGGTACCGGTAGACTTTGATTTAATCAAGGAGAATACAGGGCCGCTGAGTGATGCCATGAAGCACTAATGAACTTTTAGAACCTTTACTTGACCAACTTGGCCTTTAGGATGTAGTGAGATAACCGGCTTTGGTGCAGTCCGAAGTTGGTAGATACTCGATACTACACTCATTAAGGTTTGGTTTCTTGGGATATTTCGGTCGCCATTAAAGAGGCTTGTGCTGAAACAATGACCAAGGAAACAAACCAGTGATATTGAGCTCCTTAGAACCCGATTATTATTACTAGGACAGGTTTGAGCCAACTAAACTTCAAGAGGGTACTTACCTATACAACTCCATGCAAGCCTGAACCTAAGGACTTGTTTACTTTGTTTGTATATACATACTTGTACATAACATCATGGAAATCATAAAATCATACACATTCACTAACCATTTCAAGGATTTTTGGATTCATCTTTGTTCTTGTTTTGTAGGATATGGATTCTCTTCGCAGAAAAACTATTCAAGTCAACCTTGTAAGGATCCCTCCACAACATAAGGAGCTAGCCTCAAGGATTCCAGAAAACTCTCCATTTACCGAGAGACATGGTCGCCTACTCAACTTGGTCACCTCTAACACATATGAGGACATGATGAAGGTGCTCTTTCAGTTCTTTGATCCTTTACACCATTGTTTCACATTTCCCGACTATTAACTTGTGCCTACTTTGGAAGAATTCTCCTGACTCTTGAGGATTCCCATTCTCAACCAACTACCTTTCAATGGTACAAAAATATACCCAAAGCCATAAGAGATTGCTCAAGCCCTACACTTGCACTCATCGGATGTCACAACTCATTGGGAAACAAGGAGCGGTGTCAAAGGTTTCCTAACAAAGTTCTTGTTCGAGAAAGCCCAAAATTGTTGGAATTCTTTGGACCTGCAAGCCTTTGAGGAAATTGTGGCTCTCCTCATCTATGGGATGGTTTTGTTTCCAAATCCTAACCAACTCATAGATGTGAGTGCCATCAAAATCTTCATATCCCACAACCCGGTGCCTACATTTCTAGGAGATATCCTACACTCTTTTCACACACGCACAATAAAGAAAAGAGGTGTCCTTATGTGTTGCACTCCTCTCTTGGAAAGATGGTTTATTTCTCATCTTCCCCAATCTATATTAAAGAACGAGCAAGGTTCAAGGTGGTCATAAAGGTTGGTGACGCTCAAACATTCATACATTCATTGGTGCTCCCGATCCATAGAGAATGTTACTATTGTCGACCGTTGTGGAGAATTCCCTAATGTCCCTTTACTTGGCATTAGGGGAGGTATCACCTACAACCCTTGCTTAGCCTTAAGACAGTTTGGTTACGCCCGAAGGGATGGACCGCACGAGATGCTGATTCAAGGTTTGGTATTTGACTACGACAACGACAATCAAGGTCTTCGCCAAAGATTTATCCGATCTTGGAGGATGTTAAAAAAGGTAGATAGCAAGACTTTGGGGCATAAAAATCCCATCCCTCTTGAGCCTTACCTCAAATGGGTACGAACTCGTGCTCAGAGTCTTATGATGCCTTACCCCTCCATTCTCCAGGTAATCATTGAGCCTTTCATGGAAGGAGATGTTCCATACACTATCCTACATCCTGACATGCCCACCTCTCTTAAAGACCTACAAAGATATTGGATACAACTCAAGGGAGAGCGAGATACTTTCGAAGCCCAATTCTACGCAAGTGAGAAGAAGGTTTTGGAACTCACTAGATTACTTCATGATGAGCAGACTCTGAATGCCCACATTGCACTAAAGAGGATGCGTACCACCTTTTTATCTTAGAGTTTTTGTATTATTTTTCCCAAGAAGGCATTGATGTACTCAAAGCTTTAACTTATTAATATAACGCGTGTTTCCTTTTTGTCTAAAAAAAATTTGAATCTTAAGATCCTTGAAATCATTGCATACGCATTTACCATTCATCATAACATACGCAGGTTTCTTGCAACAAGTCTCCTCATCACTCTACTATTTATTTCAGTAAGATAGATCTCGAGCAAACGGCGAAAGACCTCCAAGCTCAGAATGCACAGTTTCAACAGTTGTTCTTAACTCTAGCCAAAGGACAAGAAGAGTTGAAGACCTTGCTGGTTGAGGATATGAAAAAGAAGATGAAGAAAATAACTGAAATTCTAAACATGGGAAGAAGATTCCAAGGGCAGACAAGAAGGGCCTTAGACTTTGCAATGACATCCGGTGAGAAAGACAATCAAGATGGGAAAGGCAAAGAAACAGTTGTTCAGTCTAATTCAGAAGAGGAAGAGGAAGAAGAAGACTATTCTGAAGAACAATACCCTCCGGCTGACGACAAGTATAAGCATCTAGAAGAGCGGTTGAATGTAATGGAAATCCAAAAAGTGCATGGATTGGACTTTGATGAATTGGGGTTAGTGTCAGGGATTGTCATTCCTCCCAAATTCAAAGCACCTGTGTTCTCTAAATATGACGGAGTTTCATGACCTAAGATGCATCTCCGGTCCTATGTGAGGAAAATCCAACCCCACATCACTGAAAAAGATTTATGGGTACACTTCTTCCAAGACAGTTTGTCTGGAACTAAACTTGATTGGTTTTATCAGCTAGAAAGAGACAATGTTCACAACTGGGAAGATCTTGCTGCAGCCTTTTACAAACAATACTGTGATACAGTGGGAGAACTGACTTGAAGTTTTTCATTTTGATCGCGTTTATGCAGATAGCAAGATTCGCCACCGACTTTTCTTTTATCCAAAAGGAAAGGTAAAAAAGCACAGGAAAAATCTTTCGAGATTATTTCTCGGGTTCGGGGGGTAGATTACGAAAAGGGAAGGTATTAGCACCCTTTTCATCCATGGTTTTCCACGGGCTCTTAGTTACTCGCTTAGATCACTTGCTTTTGTTTTGGCAAGGTGCTTGTGGTGTGGGCTTTGAAAGTGTTTTGAAAAATCTCTTTGTAATGGTTCTCGTTTCTATAAGAACGCGTACAAAGTTTTATTTCGAAAGATAGTTCAAAGATGTGTTTATGGATTGTGTTTTGGAAAGTTGTTTTTGAAAAGATGTTTTTCAATGGTTCTCGTCTCTATAAGAACGTATACAAAAGGTCTTGTCTTTTGAAAATGTCTTGAGATAATAGTGTTGGTGTAAAATGTTTTTGTCGTGAGCAAGCGAGCAACTAGGAGCGAATCTACCTACTTGAAAGGTCTCAAATGTTCTTTTCTTCCTCCTTTAGATTTTGCTATCTTACCATTGATTTGGTAAGAAGCCCCGTCATTGGATGTAAAGGGACAGGCGCGGGTCAATTTTACAGTCATCGAAAGCAACTTATGTGACGCTTTAGCAATTTTCATAAGGGACGATCTTTTTTATCAAAGGGTCATTGCTAAAGCGTCCCATATTCGAGGGACATGACTGTATTTCTGAGGCAACGAGCGAGGTTACCCTAGAGGTGCACGTGTGAAAAAGCGTGTTTGATTCAAGTTAATTTTATCTCTGAAGTTAGGTTATCTAGCGATTTATTATTTGATCTTGCCATACACGCCTAACTACTATAAAGTAATGAGTAAAACAATAAAATGCGGAAATTGAAATTCTACACTATTACAGAGCTTCGGGAATGAGGGGTACAAATTAATGAATGGGGGTGATAGTAAGAAATAAATATTTAAATCACACAATACAAGTCCAAACCGTTAAGTAATTATTTAAGTTAAAACTCTTTTCATTTGATAAAATTAATTAAGGACTTAATTAATAATGTCAAACAAAAATTATTTTAAAGTTAATAATTAATTAAAACAAATATCTACCTATTTGCAATTTTTAAATGTATGCTCAAATATAAAATAAAAATCAAATAATAAAAAATATTAACAACAAAAAATATAAAGGCAAACTAGAAATGGGCCTGCAAATAGAGCAAAACTAGGGGTGCAGAAATCAAAAGGCCCAATGCTCCTGGTTGATTAGGTGCAGCAGCCCCCTGGAGGTGCACCATGGGCATGCATCTAAGGTGCACTGAAAGGGTTATGATAGATGAACAGACGAAGAGATGATGAGGGCGCATCAGTGACTAATATGGGGATGCATGCATATGATCCCCCATGATGATTAAAGAGGTGGTGATAAGGGTCACCACCGGATTGGGCCAAGGTGTAATTAACTAGCAAAACAAAAATTAACTATGCTTGAAGCACATAACCCTCATAATTCACATCTTTCTCTCTCTCTTAATGCGCTCTCTCTCTCTTCTCTCTTGTTCTGAGTCTTCACGGAAGAAGACCACCCGGCCACGATGGAAATCGCCTTACGACGGTGACGGTGGCGGCGTGACTTCAAACACTAGTTTTTTTTACATCACTCTGATCGCTTCTTTTCCCTAATTACTAATTTGTGATCAATTTTTGCAGTTTCTCATTCAATAACCCTAAATCTAAAAAGGGGGAAACTGAAACCCTAGTTCTCAGTTTGGTGGGATCGGTGAAGGTAACGATGCATGCAACGATATATCAATGAAAGTACAGGAAAAAGAAGAAGGAGATCATCTGTGAGGTCCGGATCTGTGACCTTACTAACCTCCTAAAGCTTTTCCGGCAAAACTATTCTGACCCTGTGCTTGTAAATTTCTTTCTCTCTTCTTCTGAACTTGTGGTCTTAGATTTTTTTTCTGGAAGGTTTTTTTGAACAAAATAGAAAATGTTGATGATTATTAGGGTTTGGCTTACTTGGTAGCTTGTTGTGATTTTGTGGGGTTTTTGCAATTTCAGAAATTTGTGTCTAGCTTTGTATGTTCTGAATGGATTTTGAAAAGGGAACAATGATGAACACAATATTTAGCCTTTTTTGCTGTTTGTTTGAGTTACTGATTCACTGTGTATTTTGGTTTTTGAGTTGTTGGTTATTTTTGATGGCTTTGAGTATTTTGTTTGAGATAAAAGATTTGTGGAAAGATTTGGCCCCTGAGTTTTTTGGGATTTTGCTGGTTTTTGATACTTGCTGGTTCTATTGTGTTCTGGTTTTTGTGATACTTAGAAAATCTGTGGCTTTTGGTTTTATGATACTTTGATATACGTGGCTTTTGGATTCTGGCTCTTTGATGTTTGATGGTTCTGTTGGTTCTGTTGGTTCTATTGGTTCTCTTGGTTCTCTTGGTTCTACCCTCTTCAATCTTCAAATAATTCTCTTCTCTTTTTATAAAACAGTGGTATCCTTGTTATCAGATTAGGGTGAAAATAGGAGGAAAAACTTGTGAATTTTGACAGTTTCGGTTTTCTGGCTTTGGGCTTTTGAGTGCAGTTTGAACTGTTTCCATTTTGGTGCAAGTTTGGGCAGGTTTTTGGACTGTAATGCAGGATGGTTTGCTGTGGTTTATTTTGACATGCTTTTATGCAGAATTTGGACAGGTCTTGGACTGGTATGGGCAGCATAAGGATGCTTTGAGAGCAAGTCTTCTTGGACTATTTTTATAGCATGCCTTTGTAGCAATAGCAGTCTGTTTGTCTTGGCATGGCTTTAGATTATTTGTTGGCTAGGTGATATCTTTCCTCTTTCCTCTTTTTATGAAATAAAGCACTTTTTGCTTTGGATATATTTTCTGAAGGGTTTGCTTGATTTAGGAAGGTGATGATATGTGAACAAGCTGAGCAAATTAACTTGTTTTGCAATATTTAGTGTTTTTGACACTTTGGCCTGTTGCTTGCATATTGTTTGTTTTGTTCTGTTGTAGCCTTTGTTGTATTTGCTTGTTGGTTTGCACCATGTTTGGTTCTGCCTTGGACAACTTACTTGTTGTCTCCTATTTGGGAAGCTTGACTGCTGCATCTGGCCTGCTGTTATTGTTTTGCATAACACTGCTTTTTTTTTGTGATGCAGTTTGGCTGTTTATGTTTACTTCCTTGCCTGTCCAGTTTGTATATTTTCTCTTTTTCCCTTTTTTTGTGAACCAAAACCTAGGTTTTGAGATTTGCAAAAATAGGGAGAAACTGATGGTGATTAAAACAAAAAAATTCCGATTCCTAAAAGCAAACCCTAGTGATGAAAATCATTTTTGCTTGGACTTTTCAATATTGATTATTTGCTAATGTTTTTTTTCTTTTCTTTTGTTACATGTACAAACAAATAAATGGCAAGCAATACAAGATGAAGAGAAGACCATAGCTAGCAATGAGGAATTTCTTGAAGATGAAGCAAAGAGTCTTGAAGAAGAAGCAATTCTTTCCTTGTAAATTTAACTTGTATTTCACTTATAATCCATTTGTAATCCATTTGTAATTTACTTTGTGAATGACCCACAAAATGTAATGAACACAAAACTTGAGTAATAGTGAAATTTGTTGTACAAAACTTTGAGCTTTAGTTTAACTTTGCAATTCTTGATTGAATATTTTGAATAAAACATCTTCGCTTGGTAACTTGCATTTTAAGCAAACACAATATGATAGGATAAATCATGTATTTTGCACTATTAAACAAAATAAATGTTTAAAAGCTCCAACCCAACTGATTAATTGAATCCACAGTCATGATTATTTAAAATGAGAGCCTTAAAATTTATACATTATCCAAACATAACATGCTCCCAAGAATAACATCAACCCTCAGAAAATTGTGGTTAAGAAAATTTAAAATCACACAAATTCCTTTGCAGTTATCTGGGCCATGGATTGGGCAAACTTGCAATGTGAGGTTTGAAAATTAACTTAAACAAAATTTGAGGAGACATGGTGATTTATTTGAATCCTTGATGACTCAATTCATTTGAGAAGTGCAAAACCCTAATTGCCGATTGGTTGCCTAGGAAGAGAATCTGCTTGATCAACTTTTGAGCCAAATTAAGTGTTTGAGAAACCCTGGGATAGCATCTTGAGTGAAAAATGGGAGGGAAAATTTTGGGGTACAACAAATACCAATACAATGTTGATCTTGCGCCTATCCGTACTCAACTCCAGAGTATGGCCATGGTTTCAAATGAAGGCTTCAAGGACTATGCTAAAAAATGGAGAGATTTGGCCGGAAGAATTTAACCTCCTCTATTTGAAATAGAATTAGTAGACATGTTTTTAGGCACCTTGTCTAGTCCCTTCTTTAATCACCTAATTGGGAGTTCATCGATAGGTTTTACTGAACTAATATTGACCGGAGAAAGAGTAGAAGCCGGGATAAAAAGTGGAAATATTCAAAAAGATGCATCCTCTGCTGCTGTAAGGAAGCCATTATCGGAAAGAAAGAAGTGGTTTTTATCCTCAGAGAAATCAAGATAGGGCCGAACACCGTCCAATGGTGGGGGCTGTCATGATTCCTAAACCTGCGCCTGATCAACAAAGAAACAACCAACCAAGAATGGAAAGACCAGTTAGACAATTCACCAGAATTAACATGACACTCTCTGAAGTATTTTCCCATTTATTAAGATCCAACCTAGTGACCTTGAAAGAAGCTCCAAAGAACCCTAACACAACATCTCCTCACTATCATCCTAATGCCCGCTGTGCGTACCACTCTGAGAGTCCCGACCATGACACTAATAACTTTTGGGCTCTAAAGAACAAAGTACAAAACCTCCTTGAAGCCAAAGAGATTGAATTGGATGCACAAGAAAAGCCCAATATCATTTCTGCCCCTATGCCCAAACATGGCCATAATGCCCATGCTATTGAACACTAGAGTGCCCAGAAATTTGCACTTGATGATGTGCTGGTTGATTGTGTAGGGAATGGGCTTATAGATGCCATTTTGGAGAAATGGTGGAGAGTTATTGGAGATGGGCCTATAGATTCCATCCAAAGGTGATTGTTGACAGAAAGTCTAAACTTGACTTTAACAGAAAACAAATCAGAATAAACCTTTGGTCGATTTAAACTAGAGCTAGCGGAAGTCTCGAATGTCGTTGGAAAGAATCAAAACATCTTTTGGAGCGATTTAAACTAAACCAAAAGATATCTTGAATTAATCTTGACTGGGAAGCATCAAAATGAATCTTGGTGCAATTTTATCTAAACTAGAGAAAATTGTCGGTGGGGAAGAATCAGAATAAATTATTGAGAAATTTAAACTGAACCAGTAAGAATCTGAACCAGTAAGAATCTGGAAACGAATCAGAATAAACCGTTGAGAGATTTATCTGAACCAGTAAGAACCTGGAAATGAATCAAAATAAACCGTTGAGAGATTTATCTGAATCAGTAAGAATCTGGAAACGAATCAGAATAAACCGTTGAGAGATTCATCTGAACAAGCAAGAGTCTGGAAACGAATCGGAATAAACTGTTGAGAGATTTATCTAAACCAGTAAGAATCTGGAAACGAATCGGAATAAACCGTTGAGAGATTTATCTGAACCAGTAAGAATCTAGAAACAAATCAGAATAAACCATTGAGAGATTTATCTAAACTAGCAGGAATCTGGAAACGAATCAGAATAAACTGTTGAGAGATTTATGTGAACCAGTAAGAATCTGGAAACGAATCAGAATAAACCGTTGAGAGATTTATCTGAACCAGCAGGAATCTGGAAATGAATCAGAATAAACCGTTGAGAGATTTATCTGAACCAGCAGGAATCTAGAAACGAATCAGAATAAACCGTTGAGAGATTTATCTGAACCAGTAAGAATCTGGAAACGAATCAGAATAAACCGTTGAGAGATTTATCTGAACCAGCAGGAATCTGGAAACGAATTAGAATAAACCGTTGAGATATTTATCTGAACCAGCAGGAATCTGGAAATGAATCAGAATAAACCGTTGAGAGATTTATCTGAACCAGTAAGAATCTGGAAACGAATCAGAATAAACCGTTGAGAGATTTATCTGAACCAACAAGAGTTTGAAAGAAATATTTTTCTATGTAGATGGTCGACCAGTCTTTTCTCGGGAATTGATCTTTATTTGACTTGTTGAAAATATTTGTCTGTTGGAAATTTGTTGATAACAATTTCCTGTCGATTGATTCTTTCCTGCAAAAGGCGAAAAGTTAATTGTATGCAATGCTATGATGTATGCAATGCATGGTATGATGTTGTTTCTCAAAATAAATGAGATCTCAATGTATGTACTTGTGTTGTTAATGTTATGACGTATGAATGCAAATGTATGGACTTAGATATTGTTCGTGCCGTAGTGTTGTTGGAAGCGGGGAAAATAAATCCCTCTTGAAGCACTGATGAGTGAGTTTCCAATCATTAGAGAAATAAACTCTGTTGTAGAAGGGAAACGCCGGACATTGCTTGTAGACTTCGTGAAATCCTACTGGGGAAACATGAGAAGTTAGGAAACTTACTGGGGAACCTCTGGAGCGGTAGTTGGAAGTTTTGCTCTGTCAGGGGTATGAGAGTGCTTGATACCAACAGGCTGCATACTGGGGATACGTTAGCGATTCTGTAGTATGATGTATTTGCTTCCGCTCTTGCTGGAGAAGGTACCTGCGGGGATCTTATGGAATGGCCTATAGATATTATCCTATTTCTTAAAGCCATTAGTAATTGTCTTTCCATTTTCTATTCATTTGTAAGTAGTAATTACGTTCAAATGCATATGTTCAAAAATAAATCATTGGACGTTTTTGTAAACAAAACACAGAAATAAAGAAAGATAGATAGTTTTGCACTTCCAAAAGGGGTATCTTTGTATTAACTTGAATAAGTCTTTCTTGTACAATGAGACGAGCATTCTAGTAAGAGAATGTCGTCGTAAAAAAAAAATGAAAATTGATACAAAGAAAAGATAACTATGTGCAATAATCCCATGGGGTACCCATTCTGCTATAATCTTCGTGTCTCTGAGTGTCTTGTCCACTTGTCGCCTCGACGAAGCTGATTGGATTGATTAGAACCGTTTGAGTTGGTTGGTCAACGCTGAAGATTGTTTGTAAGATGATCCAACGGGATATAGTCATACGCTTTAAATCCCTAACTTTTTCCTGGACCTCCCTTTCGGGTTTTCGATCCACCGGGATACCCTTTTTTGCCCAAGCCGCCCTTTCGGGTTTTTGGCTTGCCGGGTGGACAGATTTTTTTTTGTATTTTATACCTAATTTTTGCCGGAACCTTTTGCTTCGCCGGTATGCCCTAATTTTTGCTTAGGTCAGTCGATCTAGCGGGTCCTTGTTCATGCGTAGTATCTTTTAACTATGTCCGTATTTACAGGGTGCGAGAGGTCGTCGCCATCCATAATGGTTAAGATCATTGCTCCACCAGAGAATATGCTTTTGATTACAAACGGTCCTTCATATGTAGGAGTCCATTTGCCCCTGGGATCACCTTGTGGAAAAATGATACGCTTGATTACCAAGTCACCGACCCGATATACCTGATGTTTAACCTTTTTGTTAAAAGCTTTGATCATGCGTTTTTGGTACATATGACCATGACAGATAGCTGCAAGCCTCTTCTCATCAATCAAGTTCAACTGGTCAAGTCGAGTCTGGATCCAATCTTCTTCGTTCAAACCAGCATCCTTCATGATCCTCAGAGAGGGGATCTGGACCTCGATAGGTAAGACATCCTCCATGTCGTATACCAGAGAATAGGGTGTTGCCCCAGTTGATGTGCGAGTTGTGGTATGATACCCGTGGAGAGCGAAGAGTAGCATCTCATGCCAGTCTTTGTAGGTGACTGTCATTTTTTGTATGATCTTCTTAATGTTTTTATTAGCAGCTTCTATAGCGCCACAACAAGGTAGTATGGGTCAGCATATACTGTCTTAGCCGGCGAGCAGCCCATGCCAGAGCGCAACAACTTTTCTCGAGCAGTGAATATCTTGTTTCACAGTCGGTAAAATTTTTGCTCAGGTAATAAATAGCATGCTCTTTTCGGACAGACTCGTCATGTTGCCCCAACACACACCCCATTGAGTTTTCTAAAACAGTTAAATACATGATTAAAGGCCTTCCCTCAATGGGTGGCAACAACACATGAGGCTCTTGTAAGTATTCTTTGATTTTGTCAGAAGCAACTTGGCATTCGTCATTCCATTTGACTACTTGATCTATCTTCAAGAGCTTGAAGATTGACTCACAAGTAACTATCGGGTGAGAAATGAACCTGGCGATGTAGTTCAAACATCCCAAGAATCCTCTGACTTCTTTCTCAGTACGAGGAGAAGGCATCTCTTGTATTGCTTTAACCTTGGCAGGATCAACCTCGATACCTTTGTTGCTGACGACAAAGCCTAGGAGTTTACCAGACCGTACTTCGAACGTGCATTTGTTTGGATTCAACCTCAACTTATACTTCTTCAGCCTCTCGAACAGCTTCTGTAAATGATTGAGATGTTCTTCTTCCGTTTGAGATCTGGCTATCATATCGTCTACGTAGACCTCTATCTCATGATGTATCATGTCATGAAATAAAGCTACCATGGCGCGTTGATAGGTTTCCCCAATATTCTTCAGTCCAAATGGCATGACCTTATAGAAGAATATGCCCCACTGTGTAACAAAGGTTGTTTTATCCATATCCTCAGGCGCCATTCTGATTTGGTTATAGCCTGAGAAATCGTCCATGAAGGAAAACACATTTTGTTATGCCTTATTGTCAACTAGAATGTCGTTGTGGGGGAGCGGGAAGTCATCCTTTGGGCTTGCCCTATTCAGATCTCTGTAGTCCACACACATTCGCACTTTACCGTCTTTCTTGGGCACGGGAACAACATTGGCAACCCATTAGGGATAAGAGGTGACAACCAAGAGTCCAGCATTGAATTGCTTCATGACTTCTGTTTTAATCTTTTCTGACATATCAGGCCTCATGCGGAAAACCTTTTGCTTTACTGGAGGGAAATCTTCTCTTGTAGGCAGACGATGTACTACAATGTCTGTATCAAGTCCCAACATGTCTTCTTACGACCAGGAAAAGACTTCAACATAATCATGCAGCAACTGAATCAGACGCTCCTTGGCATTGGGTTTCAAATTGGCACCCACCTTGACCTCCTTTTTGTCCTCCTCAATACCTAAGTTAACTGTTTCAACCGGCTCTTCGTGAGGCTGAACTGTCCTTTCTTTCTATTGCAACAACCTGGCCAACTCCCCTGGAACCTTACAATCTTCCTCACTTTCGTCGTCGACTTGGTAGATCGGATTTTCAAAGTCACAATTGGCCATAATAGAATCATTACCCATGGGATCCTGAGTGGATGTAGATCCGCATTTTAATATGTGAGTGTGTGTAAGAGCATAGCTACCTTTGAAAGAAATAAAATGTAATAAAGAAAGATAAAGAACACAAAATTTGATGCGAAAACGTCCATGATTCATTAATGACATATGATAATGAAGTGACAACCCTCACAAATGGACCGTTGTGCCTCGGGTAAGACACAAGGTTTTAAAAGTCTGAATTGTTTAAATATTATAAGCCTGAAAACATTAAAAGACAATTACTCTTGAATAAAAGTAATAGGAATGAAATCTTTGGCCTCCCAATTGTTGAGCCCTCCGCCGATGGTTGGGAAAATCCATTCGTCCATATCACATCTGCCAGCACTGTCTTCTATTGCATTGACTCCTTAATTGCTGATACGCAAAGGTGGTTCCCCGGCACGAGAACGTCGAACAGCTCTTTGGGCCTCTGTAGTGAACCCCAAACCAAATTTATCAGACTTGTAGGGAATATTCGGAAGCTGACCCCAGATGGTACACCCGCCTTCTTCAACTACCACTCGAGCATCTTTCAAAGAGGCCATCTTAAGTGGCGGTCTGGTAATCTTCGGGACTTTAGACTTGGTTGCTGCGACTGTTGTTGGAACCTCCTCAAAGTTCTGACAGGGAGTCTCAATGAATTCACCATCCATTTCAACATACCTGAAAGAGTTCAGATGGCTAACCATGTACTCCTCCTATCCGTGAACTGTGACAATATTTCCTTTGATCAAGTATTTTAACATTTGGTGCAAGGTAGAAGTGACGGCACCATCACCATGGATCCAGGGTCGAACCAATAGACAAGAGTATGAAGGGCGAATATCCATCACATAGAAAGTTGAATCAAAATTCTGAGTTCCAACTTTTATGGGGATGTCAACTTTTCTATGCACTGTCCTCTTGAAACCATCAAAGGCCCTCACTATGATGTTGCTAGGTTTTAAAATGAGTCCCTCGCAGTCCAGTCGGTCGAGAGCATTTTTGGGCAAGACATTCAATGATGAGCCGGTATCCACTAGAGCGTGGGCAAGTGTGGTGCCCCTGCATTCAATGGAAACATGCAAGGCATCGTTGTGCTTCCTTCCCTTAGAAGTTAAATCAGCGTCGGAAAAGCCCAATCCGTTATCAATAGTTAGACTGGCCACACAATTTTCAAATTGATCGATGGAGGTCTCTTGGGGCACGTGGGCGGTCTTAAGAAGCTTTACCAAGGCTTTGGCGTGGGCCTCAGAACACAAAAGTAAGGACAACAATGATATCTTCGAGGGGGTCTGCCCCAACTATTCTACAATGCTGTAGTCACTTTTCTTGATTATCTTCAGTATTTCTTCTATCTCCTTTCTTGAAGCTTCAAGGATGATCTCGGGACGCTCTCTTGCTTGGACAGGCTCGTTCAAGACCCCTTTGCCCCTTGTCTCTATAGTAGGGATAACAGTAGGAGTATCATTGGGAGTGTCGGTAGGAGTGGCAGTAGGGATGATCACAGGAGTAGCAACGGTCTTTGGAGAAATCTAGGGTGAGAAGAATCTTCCACTTCTTGTTATTTTGCTGGTCCCAGTGATATTACCGATGTCGAGATCAATATCTCTCGCAACTTCGTCTTTGACAGCCAACTGATCTTGCTTGACACCATAGTAATAAACGTCATCCCCATAACTCCAGGGAATAACTTTATCCGAAGAGTATGATATTGGTCTTGGCATAGTGATGATTAAAGGTGCAGACCTTGGAACAAATGTAATCCTGACGAGTCTTTTGGTGGAGACCCCGGGAGAATTGTCGAAAATGGTGATTATCGAAACATCTTGATAATAACTTCTGGTAAGAGGAAGCTTTTCAAATAAGATTTCTTTGCTAGTCATCAGGCACTGGACGCATATCTTTAGTAACAAACAACCGTTCGATAGAGACTTGCACAAGTGACAATTTTTATTGCAGCCCGAGAACAGACCGACTTGCAGTAAATTCTGTTTAATGGTCAATAGAGGAGTAATTAAGTCATTCACGGAGGAGACAAAACGATCATCATTAATGGCGTTGATACCTTGGTCATATCTGGGCATTGGCGCCGTTATTACATTAGGCGTTTCTGGGGGATCAAACTCAATCTCTTTCGCATCGATAAGGTCTTGCACCTTATTCTTTAAGGCCCAACAGTCGTTTGTATCGTGCCCCGGGCTTTCAGAATGATAGGCACATCGAGCGTTTGGGTTGTAGCGAGGAGAAGAAGTATTGGGGTTCTTGGGAGCTTCCTTTAGAGTTGTCAGATTGGTCTTCAGAAGGTGTGGAAAAACTTGAGACATGGTCATGTTGATCCAGGTAAATCATCTCATGGGCGCTTCTGGTTTGCGCTGATAATTTCGCTACTGATTTGGCACAGGATTAGAAATCATGACAGCCCCTACCGCCGGGCGACGGTCAGTTTTGTTTTGATTCCTATAGTTATATGCAGCATTGACCTCCTTCTTCCCAACAAAGGGCTTTTTCATCATGCTCGAGGATGCATCTCTTTGAATTTTGCCGCTTTTTATACTGGCTTCGACCCGCTCACCAGTCATGATTAATTCAGTAAATCCAGTTGAGGAACTCCCAATCAGGTGGTTGAAGAATGGTCCTGACAAGGTGCCAAGGAACATATCCACTAATTCTCTGTCAGATAGAGGGGGCTGGACTCTGCCTGCGAGATCCCTCCATTTTTGAGCATAGGTTTTGAAACCTTCACCTGTTCCCATAGACATGCTTTGCAATTGCGTCCTAGTCAGAGCTAAATCAGCATTGTACTGACATTGTTTATAGAAAGCGGCGACCAACTCTTCCCAATTGTGAACATTGGTCCCTTCCAATTGATAGAACCAATCCAACTGCGTCCCAGATAAGCTCTCTTGGAAGAAATGCACCCACAGGTTCTTGTCAGCCGTATAGGGTTGAATCATTCTGACGTATGACCTTAGATCTAGCTTTGGGAAAGAGACACCGTCGTATTTGGAGAAAGTGGGGACCTTGAATTTTTGTGGGATGACAACCCCTGAGATGAGTCCTAATTCTTCAGAATCCAAACCGGGTACCCTCTGAATTTCCATAGCATTCAAACGATCCTCTAGCTGTTTGTATTTATCATCAGCAGGAGGATATTTTTCCTCAGAGTAATCAAGCTCTTCCTCTTCCTCGGATGCTGGGTTATTGTTCACTTCCTGGGTTTAATTATCTCCTTCGCCTGATGATGTCGCAAAGTCTAAAGTTCGTCTGGCTTGTTCTTTAAACCTTCTTCCCATGATCACAACACCGATTGATTTCTTCACTTTCTTCTTCTTCTCTTTGGCCAATAGAGTCTTCAACTCCTCTTGTCCTTTTGTAAGAGCCAAGAGCATTTGTTGAACCTAGGCATTCTGCGCGTGAAGATCCTTCATAGTCTGTTCAACATCCATCTCACTGAAATAAACATTAGAAGGATAAGGTGACCTGTTATGAGAAACCTGTATGATGTTATGATGAATGAAGATGCAATATGCAAATGATTTCAAGGAAATTTAGAGATTTAAATTTGTTCAAACCAAAAAAGAACAGACGTTATATTAATAAAACCAAGTTTGAATACATCATGCCTCCTTGGGCTTACAATGAAAGAAATAAAATACAACAAATCTCCTAAGACAAAAAGACTGAACGCATCCTCTTTAGAGCGATGTAGGCATTCAGGTTTTTCTCCTCATGAAGCAGCTTGGTGAGCTCCAGAACCTTCTTCTCACTGGCATAAAACTGGGCTTCAAAGGTGTATTGCTCTTCCTTCAACTGAACCCAAGCTTTCTGCAAATCTTCGAGAAAGGTAGGTATGTCAGGATGAAGAACGGTGTATGGGACGTCTCCTTTGACAACAGGCTCTATGATGACAAGAATGATGGAAGGGTAAGGCATCACGAGACTCTGAGCACGAGCCCGTACCCACCTAAGGTAAGGCTCGAGGGGGATAGAGTTTTTGTGTCCTAAAGTCCTATTGTCCACCTTGTTCACCATTCCATAAGTACGTGTAAACCTCTGGCGGTAACCTTGGTCTTCTTTGTCGTAGTCGAACACCAGACCTTGGATGAGAATCTTGTGAGGGTCGTCTCTTCGGGCATATCCAAACTGTCGAAGAGCTAAGCAGGGGTTGTAGGTGATACCCCCCTAATACCAAGCAGAGGTACATTAGGGAACTCCCCACAACGATCAATGATAGAGACATCTTTCAAGGATCTCGAATACCAACAGATATCAGAGTGGGTGAGAGACATCATCCTTTGAGACCAAGTCAGTCTTTGCTCGTTCTTCAATGTTGATTGAGGTAGGTGTGAAGTGAACCACTTAGCGAGTAAGGGGATACAACATAAAAGAGTACCTCTTTTCTTCATGGTGCCGGCATGAAGGCAATGCAAGATGTCTCATAGTAAGGTAGGTATAGGATTGCGAGAGAGAAAGACTTTGATGGCATTAACGTCTATGAATTGGTCCGAATTGGGAAACAGAACCAAACCATAAATGAGTAGAGCCAGGACGTCTTCGAAAGCTTGGAAATCCATGTCATCCCAGAATCAACGAGCCTTTTCCAATAGAAACTTAGCTAGAAAGCCTTTAACCCCGCTTCTTGTCTCCCAATTGGCTATGACGTCGGCCCTTTTCATATGTAAAGCTTCGGCGATGACTTCAGGTTTTGGAATCCCTTCTAGACCAGTGAACGGTATCTGATCAAGCACAGGCACCCCTAAGAGTAGAGAGAACTCTTCCAGTGTAGGTACCAACTGATAGTCCGGGAAAGTGAAACAATGATGTACGGGATCAAAGAATTGGAATAGTACACACATCATCTCTTCTTGGAAGTTGAATGTAGCCAAACTGAGGAGTCGACCATATTTCTTGGTAAAAGGAGAATCCCCGGGCACTCTTGAGGCTAGCTCTTGAAGTTGAGGGTGTGCTTTTACAAAGCTGATTCGGATGGTGTTTCTTCGGAGGGAATTCATGACATACAAAACAAAAACAAAGATAAATATCTAAATCCTTGAAATGGTTAGTGAGAATGCGTATGATGTTCATGATGTTTATGATGTTATGTACAAGTAAATATATACACACACAACAAACAAGTCCCTATGTTTTAGGCTTGCATGGGGTTTTATAGGTAAGTACCCTCTTGAAGTTTAGTTGGCTCGACCTGTCCTAGTAATAGTGATCGGGTTCTAAAGGATCTCAATATCACCGACCTTTCTCTTAGGCATTGTCTAAGCACAACAATCTTTTCTTGAGGCCAAGATATCCCAAAAGTCTAGCCTCAATGAGTGTAGTATCGAGTATCAACCAATTTTCAGCTCTACACTGAAACCGGCTATCTCACTACGTCCTAATGGCCAAGTTTATTCAATTAGGGTTCTAAAGTCAATTAGTGCTTCATGACGCCACTCAGCGGCCCCGTATTCTCCTCGATTCACCACGAGGGATACTAGTACCCACAAATGCGTCACACTAACATAGCCATTGTTTCAACCATATCGGTCTACGCCGTACAGTTTCCAAAATCTATTGCTATTTACCTAAAAGGTGTCCCAGATCCGGGTGGAGGATCAAAGGAAGCCCAATACAAAGAACTAAATATAAAGAACACAAATCAAATAATGAAATCAAGTAAAGGTGATCTAACCCTAAGGTAACCCCACTTTTAGAATATTTCTCCAGCAGAGTCGCCAGTTCTATGATACGGTGGGAGAACTGACTTGATGTTTTGCAATTTGATCGCATTTGTGCGAATAGCAAGAGTCGCCACCGACTTTTCTTTTATCCAAAAGGAAAGGTAAAAAAGCACAGGAAAAACCTTTCGAGATTATTTCTCAGGTTCGGGGGGTAGATTACGAAAAGGGAAGGTATTAACACCCTTTTCATCCATGGTTTTCCATGGGATCTTAGTTACTCGCTTAGATCACTTGCTTTTGTTTTGACAGTGTGCTTGTGGTGTGGGCTTTGAAAGTGTTTTGAAAAATCTCTTTGTCATGGTTCTCGTTTCTATAAGAACGCGTACAAAGTTTTGTTTTGAAAGATAGTTCAAAGATGTGTTTGTGGATTGTGTTTTGGAAAGTGGTTTTTGAAAAGATGTTTTGAAATGGTTCTCGTCTCTATAAGAACATATACAAAAGGTCTTGTCTTTTGAAAATGTCTTGAGATGAAAGTGTTGGTGTAAAATGTTTTTGTCGTGAGCAAGCGAGCAACTAGGAGAGAATCTACCTACTCGAAAGGTCTCAAATGTTCTTTTCTTCCTCCTTTAGATGTTGCTGTCTTACCATTGATTTGGTAAGAAGCCCCATCGTTGGATGTAAAGGGACAGGCACGGGTCAATTTTATAGTCATCGAAAGCAACTTATGTGACGCTTTAGCAATTTTCATAAGGGACGAGATCGTTTTATCGAAGGCAACATCGAGGGTCATCGAGGGACTATGATCTTTTTTTATCGAAGGTTCATTGCTAAAGCGTCCCATATTCGAGGGACATGACTGTATTTTTGAGGCAACGAACGAGGTTACCCTAGAGGTGCGCGTGTGAAAAGTGTGTTTGATTCAAGTTAATTTTATCTTTGAAATTAGGTTATCTAGCGATTGATTTTTTGATCTTGCCATACACGCCTAACTACTATACAATAATGAGTAAAACAATAAAATGTGGAAATTGAAATTCTACGCTATTACAGAGCTTCGGGAATGGGGGGTACAAATTAATGAATAGGGGTGATAGTAAGAAATAAATATTTAAATCACACAATACAACTCCAAACCGTTAAGTAATTATTTAAGTTAAAACTCTTTTCATTTGATAAAATTAATTAAGGACTTAATTAATAATGTCAAACAAAAATTATTTTAAAGTTAATAATTAATTAAAACAAATATCTACCTATTTGAAATTTTTAAATGTATGCTGAAATATAAAATAAAAATCAAATAATAAAAAAATATTAACAACAAAAAATATAAAGGCAAAACTAGAAATGGGCCTGCAAATAGAGCAAAATTGGGGGTGCAGAAATCAAAAGGCCCAATGCTCCTGGTTGATCAGGTGCAGCAGCCCCCTGGAGATGCACCATGGGCGTGCATCTAAGGTGCGCTGAAAGGGTTATGATAAATGAACAGACAGAGAGATGATGAGGGCGCATCAGTGACTAATATGGGGATGCATGCATATGATCCCCCATGATGATTAAAGAGGTGGTGACAAGTGTCACCACCAGGTTGGGCCAAGGTGTAATTAACTAAAAAAAAAAAAATTAACTATGCTGGAAGCACAAAACCCTCATAATTCATATCTTTTTCTCTCTCTTAATGCGCTCTCTTTATTCTCTCTTGTTCTGAGTCTTCACCGGAGAAGACCACCTGGCCGCGACAGAAATCGCCTTACGACGGTGAAGGCGGCGGCATGACTTCAAACACTAATTTTTTTACATCACTCTGATTACCTATTTTCCCTAATTACTAATTTGTGATCAATTTTTGCAGATTCTCATTCAATAACCCTAAATCTAAAAAGGGGGAAACTGAAACCCTAGTTCTCAGTTTGGTGGGGATCGGTGAAGGTAACGATGCATGCAAACGATATATCAATGAAAGTACAGGAAAAAGAAGAAGGAGATCATCTGTGAGGTCTGGATATGTGACCTTACTAACCTCCTAAAGCCTTTCCGGTAAGACTATTCTGACCCTGTGCTTGTAAATTGCTTTCTCTTTTCTTCTAAACTTGCGGTCTTAGATTTTTTTCTGGAAGGTTTTTTTGAACAAATAGAAAATGATGATAATGATTAGGGTTTGGTTTACTTGGTAGCTTGCTGTGATTTTATGGGGTTTTTGCAATTTCTGAGATTTGTGTGTAGCTTTGTATGTTCTGAATGGATTTTGAAAAGGGATAAATGGTGAACACAGTATTTGGCCTTTTTTGCTGTTTGTTTGAGTTACTGATTCACTGTGTATTTTGGTTTTTGAGTTGTTTGTTATTTTTGATGGATTTGAGTATTTTGTTTGAGACAAAAGATTTGTGGAAAGATTTGGCCCCTGAGTTTTTTGGGATTTTGGTGTTTTTTGGCTTCTGGTTTTTGATACTTGCTGGTTCTATTGTGTTCTAGTTTTTGTGATACTTAGAAAATTTGTGACTTTTGGTTTTATGATACTTTGTTATCTGTGGCTTTTGGATTCTGGCTCTTTGATGTTTGATAGTTCTGTTGGTTCTGTTGGTTCTCTTGGTTCTACCCTCTTCAAATAGTTCTCTTCTCTTTTTATAAAACAATGGTATCCTTGTTATCAGATTAGGGTGAAAATAGGAGGAAAAACTTGTGAATTTTGACAGTATCGGTTTTTCTGGCTTTGGGCTTTTGAGTGCAGTTTGAACTATTTCCATTTTGGTGCAAGTTTGGGCAGGTTTTTGGACTGTAATGCAGGTTGGTTTGCTGTGGTTTATTTTGACATGCTTTTATGTAGAATTTGGACAGGTCTTGGACTGCTATGGGCAGCATAAATATGCTTTGAGAGCAAGTCTTCTTGGACTGTTTTTATAGCTTTCCTTTGTAGAAATAGCAACCTGTTTGTCTTGGCATGGCTTTAGATTATCTGTTGGCTAGGTGATATATTTCCTCTTTCCTCTTTTTATTAAATAAAGCACTTTTAGCTTTGGATATATTTTCTGAAGGGTTTGCTTGATTTAGGAAGGTGATGATATGTGAACAAGCTAAGCAAATTAACTTGTTTTGCAATATTTGGTGTTTTTTACACTTTGGCCTGTTGCTTGCATATTGTTTTTTTTGTTCTGTTGTAGCCTTTGTTGTATTTGCTTGTTGGTTTGCAGTAGGTTTGGTTCTGCCTTGGACAGTTTGCTTGTCGTCTGCTATTTGGGCAGCTTGACTGCTGCATCTGGCCTGCTGTTATTGTTTTGCATAGCACTGTTTTTTTTTGTGATGCAGTTTGGCTGTTTGTATTTGCTGCCTTGCCTGTCCAGTTTGTATATTTTCTCCTTTTCCCTTTTTTGGTGAACCAAAACCTAGGTTTTGAGATTTGCAAAAATAGGGAGAAACTGATGGTGATTAAAACAAACAAAATTCTGATTCCTAAATGCAAACCCTAGTGATGAAAATCATTTTTGCTTGGACTTTTCAATATTGATTATTTGCTAATGTTTTTTTTCTTTTCTTTTGTTACATGTACAAACAAATTAATGGAAAGCAAGACAAGATGAAGAGAAGACCATAGCTAGCAATGAGGAATTTCTTGAAGATGAAGCAAAGAGTCTTGAAGAAGAAGCAATTCTTTCCTTGTAAGTCTAACTTGTATTTAACTTATAATCCATTTGTAATCCATTTGTAACTTACTTTGTGAATGACCCACAAAATGTAATGAACACAAAACATGAGTAACAGTGAAATTTGTTGTACAAAACTTTGAGCTTTAGTTTAACTTTGCAATTCTTGATTGAATGTTTTGAATAAAACATCTTGGCTTGGTAACTTGCATTTTAAGCAAACACAATATGATAGGATAAATCGTGTATTTTGCACTCTTAAACAAAATAAATGTTTAAAAGCTCCAACCCAATTGATTAATTGAATCCACAATCATGATTATTTAAAATTAGAGCCTTAAACTTTATACCTTATCCAAACAGAACATGCTCCCAAGAATAACATCAACCCTTAGAAAATTGTAGTTAAGAAAATTTAAGATCACACAAATGCCTTTGCAGTTATCTGGGCCATGGATTGGGAAAACTTGCAATGTGAGGTTTGAAAATTGACTTAAACAAACTTTTAGGAGACATGGTGATTTATTTGAAACCTTCATGACTCAAATTCCTTTGAGAAGTGCAAAACCCTAATTGCTGACTGGTTGCCTAGGAAGAGAATCTGCTTGATCAACTTTTGAGCCAAATTGAGTGTTTGAGAAACCCTAGGATAACATCTTGAGTGAAAAATGGGAGGGAAAATTTTGGGGTACAACAAATACCAATATAATGTTGATCTTGCGCCTACCCGTACTCAACTCTAGAGTATGGCCATGGTTTCAAATGAAGGCTTCAAGGACTATGCTAAAAAATGGAGAGATTTGGCCGGAAGAGTTCAACCTCCTCTATCTGAAAGAGAATTAGTAGACATTTTTTTGGGCACCTTGTCTGGTCCCTTCTTTAATCACCTAATTGGGAGTTCATCGATAGGTTTTACTGAACTAATATTGACCGGAGAAAGAGTAGAAGCCGGGATAAAAAGTAGAAAGATTCAAAAAGATGCATCCTCTGCTGCTGTAAGGAAACCATTTATTGGAAAGAAAGAAATGGTTGTTGTTTATCCTCAGAGAAATCAAGATAGGGCCGAACGCCGTCCAATGGTGGGGGCTGTCATGATTCCTAAACCTGCGTCTGATCAATAAAGAAACAACCAACCAAGAATGGAAAGACCAGTCAGACAATTCACCAGAATTAACATGACACTCTCTCAAGTATTCCCCATTTATTAAGATCCAACCTAGTGACCTTGAAAGAAGCTCCAAAGAACCCTAACACAACATCTCCTCACTATCATCCTAATGCCCACTGTGCGTACCACTCTGAGAGTCCCGTACATGATACTAATAACTGTTGGGCTCTAAAGAACAAAGTACAAAACCTCCTTGAAGCCAAAGGGATTGAATTCGATGCACCAGAAAAGGCCAATATCATTTCTGCCCCTATGCCCAAACATGGCCATAATGCCCATGCTATTGAGGAAGATATATTTGTTACTTCTGTTGATGAACTTGTGACCTCACTCCTGACTATCAAAAAGAACTTATTGAATGCCAGTGTTTTCCCGGGCTGTGATGAAAGCTGTCATTCCTGTTTGTCCTCACCAACCAGCTGTCTTTTGTTGAAAACAGGCGTTCAGTGCCTAATAGATGACAAGGAGATTTTGTTCGAAAAGACTTTTGTTCCACCTGTTTCTTATAATGATGTTTCCATTGTGACCATTTCCGACAATTCTTCCAGGGTCTCCACCAAAAGACCCGTTAGAATTACATCAGTTCCAAAAGTAGCTCCTTTGATAATTACAATGCCTGGACCAGTCCCGTATTTGTCAGACAAAACTGTACCATGGAATTATGGAGGGGATGTCTACTACCACGGTATCAAGTAAGATTGGTCAGATGCCAAAGATTCAAGTTCCGATAAGATTGACTCCAATATCAATAATATTGCAGGGACTAGCAAGATCACCCGAAGCGGAAGGATATTCTCTCCAAAAATGGCTCCCCCTAAAGCAATTTCTGGACCCGTAATCATTCTTGTTGTTGTTGCTTCTCCGAAGGCTATTCCCAGTCCTACAATCATCTCCACCAATAATCCAACTGACAAAGCTGTTACAATCCCTGCTATCACTCCTACTGACATTCCTGCTGCCGAGTCAACCGAAACGCAAGGCAAAAGTATTCTGATTGAGCCTGTCCGGACGAAGGAACAATCATTGGCTACCCCTGAGACCTCCCGGAAAGAGATGGAGGAAATTCTAAAGATCATAAAAAGAAGCGACTACGATGTAGTTGAACAACTGGGGCAAACTCCATCCAAAATTTCCATGTTGGCTTTACTACAATGTTCCGAGGCGCATGTAAAGGCCTTGGTAAAATTCCTAAAAACCGGCCATGTACCCCAAGAAACATCTGCCTACTAGTTCCAAGACTGCATAGCCAGCTTGACTACAGATAATGGTCTAGGTTTTTCGGATGTTGATCTAACGCCAAGAGGAAGGAAGCATAATGAGGCATTGCATGTCTCAGTGGAATGTAGGGGCACAACCTTGGCTCATGTTTTGGTGGACACCAGATCATTTCTGAATGTATTGCCTAAAAAGGCTCTTGATAGGATTGATTGCGAAGGATTGACATTGAAGCCAAGCAATATAGTAGTGAGGGCTTTTGACGGATCGAAAAGGATGGTGCATGGAGAAGTGGATATCCCCATAAAGGTTGGAACCCAAACATTTGATTCAACTTTTTATGTAATGGATATCTGCCCTTCATATTCCTGCTTGCTAGGCAGACCGTGGATTCACAATGCTGGCGTTGTTACTTCTACATTGCACCAAATGTTGAAGTATCTGATTCAAGGGAAGATTATCATCGTTCATGGAGAAGAATATCATATGATCAGCCATCTCAATTCCTTCAGATATGTGGAATTAGATGGTGAATTTATTAAAACTCCATTCCAACACTTTGAAGAAGTCCCACAAGATGTGGCAGTGACCAAGGCTGTTCCCAAGATCACAAGGCCTCCACTCAAGATGTCATCTTTGAAGGATGCAAAATCAGTAATAGAAGAAGTTGGGTGCACTATTTAGGGATAACTCTTAGATATCCCATACAAGTCTGACAAGTTTGGCCCAGGTTTCACTTCAAGTGCTCAGAAGACTGTACGCCACGCTCGTGCTGGAGGACCACCTCTGAAGATCAGCAACCGTGAAGTCAACGCGGTAGAGGATGATGAAGATGGCTGCAACTTGGAGGATTGGATTTTCCCAACTGTTAGTGGAGGGCTCAGCAACTGGGAGGCTAGAGATTTTGTCCCGATCACATTTATCTCACAGTAACTTACCTTTACATTTTTTTGGATCTGTAATATTAAAACAATTCAGACTCTTAAAACCTTGTGTCTTACCCGAGACACAATGGTCCATTTGTAAGGGTTATTATCTAATTTCCATATGACATCAATGAATCATGGACGTTTTTTGCATACAAACTTTGTGCTTATTGTTTTTCTTTTTACATTTTTTCATTTCTTTCAAAGATAGCTATACCCTTACACACACCCACACTCATGATGCAGGTCTACATCCATTCGGGATCCCATGGGTAACGATTCTGCTATGGCTTTCTATGACTCTGAAAATCTAATCTACCAAGCCGAAGACGAAGGTGAGGAAGATTGGAAAGTACCAGGGGAACTTGCCAGATTATTACAACAAGAAGAGAACCATTCATCCCCACAAGGAACTGGTGGACACCATCAATCTAGGTACCGAAGAAGACAAAAGAGAAGTCAAGGTGGGTGCCAATCTGGAACCCAGTGTCAAGGAACGTCTGATTCAGTTTCTACACGAGTATGTTGAGGTCTTTGCCTAGTCGTATAAAGACATGCCAAGACTTGATGCAGATATCGTGGTACATCGTCTACCTACAAAAGAGGATTGCCCACCAGTAAAACAAAAGGTTCGTCGAATGCGACCAGATATGTCAGAGAAGATTAAAGCGCAAGTCATGAAACAATTCAATGTTGGATTCTTGGCCATCACCTCCTATTCGCAATGGGTTGCCAATGTTGTTCCCGTGCCCAAAAAGGACGGCAAGGTACGAATGTGTGTGAACTACAGAGATTTGAATAGGGAAAGCCCTAAGGATGATTTCCCACTTCCCCATATTGACATCCTAGTTGACAATACTGCACAACACAAGGTGTTTTCCTTCATGGATGGTTTCTCAGGCTACAACCAAATCAAAATGGTGCATGAGGACATGGAGAAGACAACCTTTGTCACACGATGGGGCACATTCTGCTACAAGGTGATGCCATTCAGACTAAAGAATACTGGGGCAACCTATCAGCATGCCATGGTAGCTCTATTTCACGACATGATACATCACGAAATAGAAGTCTATGTAGACAACATGATAGCTAGATCTCAAACAGAAGAAGAGCATCTTGATCATTTACATAAACTGTTCGAGAGATTAAAAAAGTACAAGCTGAGGTTGAACCCAAATAAATGCATATTTGGGGTAAGGTCTGGTAAGCTCCTAGGCTTTGTCGTCAGCAATAAGGGTATTGAAGTAGATCCTGCCAAGGTGAAAGCAATACAAGAGATGCCTGCTCCTCATACTGAGAAGGAAGTCAGAGGATTCTTCGGATGCTTGAACTACATTGCCAGATTCATTTCTCACCTGACAGCTACCTGTGAACCAATCTTCAAACTACTGAAGAAAGATCAGGTAGTCAAATGGAATGATGAGTGCCAAATTGCTTTTGACAAAATAAAAGAGTATTTGCAAGAGCCTCCTGTTTTAATGTCACCAGTCGAGGGAAGACCATTGATCATGTATCTGACCGTTTTGGAAAATTCAATGCGGTGTGTGTTGGGGCAGCATGACGAGTCTGGCTGAAAAGAGCACGCCATTTATTACCTGAGCAAAAAGTTTACTGACTGTGAAATAAGATATTCACTGCTCGAGAAAAGTTGTTGCGCTCTGGCATGGGCTGCTCGCCGGCTAAGACAGTATATGCTGACCCATACTGCCTTGTTGATATCTAAAATGGATCAAATAAAATACATCTTCGAGAAACCTGCTCTCTCTGGGAGAATAATGAGATGGAAGATGATCCTAACAGAATATGACATACAATATACTACCCATAAAGCTATAAAGGGAAGTGTACTAGCTGATCACCTTGCTCACCAAGCTGTGGAAGACGACCAGTCCATGAAGTTTGAATTCCCGGATGAAGACATCATGATGATAAACAACTGTGAAGAATTCAGGCCATATGACAAACCTGAACAAGGATCCCGATGGACCCTGGTTTTTGATGGGGCATCCAACGCACTCGGCAATGGTATTGGTGCAGTACTCATATCTCCTGAAGGGTGTCATACTCCATTTACTGCAAGACTCTTCTTCAATTGTACAAATAACATGGCAGAATACGGAGCATGCATCTTTGGTCTCAAAGCTGCCATAGACTTGGGGATCAAATCATTGAATGTATTCGGAGATTCAACTTTGGTTATCAGCCAGATCAAAGGGGAATGGGACACCAAACACCCTAACCTTATCCATTATAAAGAACATGTTTTGACATTGCTCCCACACTTTGCGAAGATTACCTTCGAGCACTTCCCGCAAGAAGAAAATCAGCTAGTAGACGCACTAGCCACAATGTCATCTATGTTTAAAATTAAATGGGATAAAGAGGCTCCCCAGATCACCATTGAATGAATGGATGAACCAACACATTGACACGAGATCAATACTGAAGAAGTAGTGGACCAACCTTGGTTTCACGAAGTCAAGAGGTATCTCAAAACCCAAGAATATCCAGAAGGCGCTTCAGTCAACGATAAGAAGTTCTTAAGGAGATTCTCTGCTAAATTCTTCCTTAGTAATGGCATTCTTTACAAACGCAACCATGACTCTGTGTTACTTCGGTGCGTAGACAAGGTTGAAGCAGAAAAGATCATGCCTGAGTTACATGAAGGCACTTTTGGCACCCATCCCAGTGGGCATACGATGGCAAAAAAGATCCTACAGGTAAGCTATTACTGGTCTACCATGGAAGCAGATTGCTATCAACACTCTCGAATCTGCCACAAGTGTCAGATTTATGTTGACAAAGTGCACGTACCTCCGGTTCCTCTGAATGTTTTGACGGATCCTTGGCCCTTTGCTATGTGGGGAATTTATATGATTGGGGAAATCAATCCAGCAGCCTCTAATGGACACCGCTTCATCTTAGTGGCCATTGACTATTTTACAAAGTGGGTGGAGGCAGCTTCTTTCGCTTCCGTCACCAAGAATGTTGTAGCCCAGCTCATTAAGCAAAATCTCATCTATCGGTACGGTATCCTAGAGAGGATCATTAGAGACAATGGTACAAACTTGAATAATACTATGATCATCGCCTTGTATGAACAATTCAAGATCCAACATCATAATTCTTCCCCTTACCGGCCGAAGATGAATGGTGTTGTCGAAGCTGCGAATAAGAACATTAAAAAGATCATATAGAAAATGAAAGTCACATACAAAGACTGGCATGGGATGCTACCATTCGCTCTCCACGAACATCATACCACGGATCTCACATCAACCAGGGCAAAACCCTATTCTCCGGTTTACGACATGGAAGTTGTCTTGCCTATTAAGGTTCAGATCCCCTCTCTGAGAATTATAAAGGATGCAGGGCTGAATGAAGAAGATTGGATCCAGAATCGACTTGATCAACTAAACTTGATTGATGAGAAAAGGCTTACTGTTGTCTGTCGTCAAATGTATCAAAAAACGAATGATCAAGGCTTTCAACAAAAAGGTCAGACGCCAAGTGTATCAAGTTGGGGATCTGGTGATCAAACGTATAATACTACCGCAAGGTGATCCCAGAGACAAATGGACTCCTACATACGAAGGACCGTTTGTAATAAAAAACATATTCTCTGGTGGAGCAATGATCTTGACCACCATGGATGGCGACGACCTGCCACACCCTGCGAACGCAGACATAGTCAAAAGATATTATGCATAAGAGACCCGCTAGGTTGACACACCTAGGAAAACAAGGGCATCCCGGAGAACCAAAAGGGTTCGGGCAAAAATTAGGGATAAAACAAAAAATGTACACCCGGAAAGTTAAAAACCCGAAAGGGCGACTTGGGCAAAAAAGGGTTTCCCGGTGGACTGAAAACCCGAAAGGGCGGTCCAGGAAAAAGTTAGGGAATGTAAAGCGTATGACTATGTCCCGTTGGATCACCTTATGAACAACCTGCAAACTCAGAGGTTCCGATCAATTCAATAATCTTCGGACGAGGCAACAAATAGACAAAATGCTCATAGATACAAAGGCTATAGCAGAATGGGAACCCCATGGGATTATTGCACATAGCTATCTTTTCTTTGTATCAAAATTTTCATTTTTTACGACAGTATTCTCTTACCAGAATATTTGTCTCATTGTACAAAAATACTTACTAAAAGTCAATACAAAGATATCCCTTTGAAAGTGCAAAACTAACTGTTTTTTCTTTACTATTGTGTTTTGTTTACAAAAACATCCAATGATTCATTTTTGAACATATGTATTTGAATATAATTACTGTTTACAAATAAACAAAATAAAAGACAATCATTGATGGCTTTAAGAGGTAGGGAAATCTCTCTATGCTATTTCCATAATCCCCCGCAGTGTGCAGTTCAATCCCCGGTGGAACAAAGCTTCCAGTTATCAATCCCCAGTAGAAGTCGTCAAATTTCTCCAAATCCCCCATACAGGATTTTTCAAGAAGTACACGGCATTTCCCTTATAACATAGTTTATTTCTCCAAGCAGAAATTCATCAACACTTAGACTTCACAACATGAAGATTTATACTCCATATTCCTCAGCAACAGTCAGGGATTTATTTTCCCCAACCAACAATAGTGTAGCAGACTATCTCACATACGCATACATCGCATCCATATATCATAAACATTGATAGCACGAATGCATCATACCATGCAACACGACTTTGCATTTTAGCTAACATTTTACCCTTTTCAGGATAAGGTTAACGACTACCATTAACAATGTTCAAAGTTTTCAGATACAGTTCAGATACGCTCTAGACGCGGATGCCATTCTGATACTCATTCAGATTTGATCTTCATATACAGTTCAGATATGATCCAGACATATATGCCATTCTGATACTCATTCAGATCCAACTTTCAGATCCAGTTCAGATACGCTCCATACACGGATGCCATTCTGATACTCATTCAGATCCAACTTTCAGATACAAGTCAGATACGCTCCAGACACGGATGCCATTATGATACTCATTCAGAGCCTCTTCAATATACAGTTCATATACGCTCCAGACACGGAAGCTATTCTGATACTCATTCAAAACCAGCTTCCAGATACAGTTCATATATGTTCCGGACACGGATACCATTTTGATACTCATTTGTTCAGCTTATAAAATACAGTTCAACAATCACTCTTGGATGGAATCTACAAGCCCATATCCAACGACTTTCTATCATCTCTCCAAATGGCATCTTTAAGCCCATTCCCTCTACCATCACATCGCCTAGTGCAAATTTCTGGGCACTCTAGTGTCCAATCATCTTCCACCTCCGAGTCACGAATGGAAAAACATGCCAATATAACTCTTCAGGCTTAAGAAGATTAAATAGGGGCAGCTGTTGTACCCCAAAATTTTCCCTCTCACTTATCAAGAATTTTCTCACAAGATGTCCCTTGACCCAAGACTGCACTAGGGTTTGATCAGCTCAAGACACCTCCTTAAGCATTGATGACCAAAATTAGGGTTTGAGATTGCACAGGGATTTTTGAACTTCTAATGCCCCATATGATTTTCATGGATCATTATGGACCCCCAAGATCACTCATGTCAAGTTTCAATTCTTGGATCACATTTTTGCTCAATCAATTGAGCAGTTGACCTAAAAATCAATTGTATTGGGGAAAAAGTCAACTATGGCCAATTTACAGTCAAAATTCATAATTTTTGATCCACATAAATATTTTAAATTCATATGTATCAATTGATCAAGATTGGATCACAATTCCTCAAGAAATTTGATCAAATCCCCAAAAGGGCAAAATGGTCAAAATTAGGGTTTTGATTGGAAAAGTGCAATTTCTGATTTTTGACCTAGAAAATGGTCAATTTGTTTAAGGAATGATCTCAAGAGCCCAATTTCATCGTTTTGACCTAATTACATGGTTCAAAACATTGCAAGTCCATTGGATTGACAGATGAATTTTAGAGTCAACTGATCAAAAGTCAACTGTATACTGAAAAGTCAAACTTTGAATTTTTTGGTCAAATTCAAGTGCCAAGGATCACAATTCATCAAAACATGTCAAAATATGAAACTTATTCATCAAGAAATCAAAAAGTCAAGATTTCATTTTGAAAAGTCAAATTTTATAAACTTAGAAATTTTTCTAAGTGTTGGAAATTTCATATTTTTTCATAAATTTGACCCAAAATTTCACCATGATGTAAGATGATTCAAGAGAAACTTCCAACATGAAAGTTGTAGATCTCCATGAAATATAAAACGTTGATTTACACAACTCCTTCCAAAAATTCTTGGATCTCAAGTTATAATTTTATGAACACATGGTCATGAAACTAAACACTTAGTGAAATTTTGCCCTAATTTGGTCAGGATTTTGACCTAACTTCATGGCAATTTTTCATATATCTCCAATGGGAATATTCAAAAGCAATTAAAATATGGGTTTTAGAGCACCTTGAGATGAACAAGAATTAAAGAGATGAAGTTAGGGTTTTGTCACTTGAATTACAAGGCATTTTGTGATGAACAAGAATGCAATTTCAAACCTATGCTGCACAATCTTGTTTTGCAGGCCTCTAAACCTCAAGATATCTCCATAATCAGAAGATTACACTTTCTTTTGAACTATTATACACTTGATTCAAGCTTTATCCAAGTTGCATTTCCATTAATGGCACAAATTAACATTGTCATTCTAGTAAAGTGGCTTTAATCACAAAGTCAACTTCTCTTGAGCTTTACATTTGTTCTTTCTGCACAAGCATCCTATACACAATCAGATAAGCATGTTTAAAGTGCCTAACCACTTTAGATAGCCTTGTTCCTTGCCTTGGAACAATGCTTGTCAAGCTTGCTTCAAAAACAAGCCAAAACTCCATAACATGGGAACTTGTACTTCTGATCACCCAAGCTCTCAAAACCTTTTTCCTATACATTGAGACACTATTATGCAACTTAGGAAACGATTTTTGCAAGCCTGAAACTCTCTCAAATTACCTCTAGCCAGAAATTGCACACAAACTCCACTTTTGCGCAGGTTCTGACCTTGAACTTGTATATTCTATTTCCCTCGTGCGTTCTTTGGCCTTTTAGTTCCTAAAGCTCCTATACATCAAATATAACTTGTCGTTGTCACTGTTTCATTTCTGTAACATCATTTACCCCATATTCCATAACCAAAAATAGAGCATTGCACATTGACTTCTCCAAGTCATTTCAACCACTCTCAACTCAAGCAAACCATTGCATTAGATTCCTAGGACCTTAAGGAAGATAACCTAATCATCACCATCACTTGAAACAAGCTCAAACTCCAAACACGATTTCCAGTTTTGAGGTAAGTTTTCTCAACTTGGAACTCTTCATACAGGCATCATCATTAGTTTATTTATGAATAAAACATGTAGATATCATTTCCCTGAAGCTAACCATGCCTTAGTTTCCATTAATTTTGCTTGAGCTTAGAGAATTTTGAAGCTGAAAATTCTGAAATTTTTAGGGTTCAGATTAGGTTCGAGCCCCAGTGGTACCCTTTTCATTTTTCACATTTTCATTTTATGATTTTTGTTAGTTTTTGGCAGGCGCTGGGCCCTTTGGGCCTGGCTTGTTATTGTTTTTGCTTATTAACCTCTCTATTGACTAATGTCACCCCTGGCCCAAGTTTGTTTATTTTTTTTTTATTTCATTTTTATTTTCTTAAATATATTTTCTAAATACTAAAAAATCATAAAATACAAAAAAAATGATATTTTTATAATTTGACTTAGTTTATTTTATTTTTCTCACAAAAATATTTTTATTAATTATACTTTATTTATTTATTTATTTTACTTATTATCTTGTAAATATAAATAAAATTAAGTTATTAGTTATTTTCTTTCATACTAATTTAAATGCATTATTTTTTATATAAAAAAGGACTAAAAATAATTTATAATGCTTTAAATATTTTCAAGATAAAAAATACCAAAAATACTTTTTTTAAAATTATTTTCTTTTGATTAATTAATAGAACTAGGTTTTCATTTAAATTATTTTCTTAATTAATTCATACTTAATTAACTATTTTCTTTATATAATTAGGTTAAGACAAAATATTTTTTCATGAAAACCAAACAAAATTCATTTTCTTTACATTTTTGCTTCCTTGTACATTTATTCATTTTTATACTTTGTATTTATTTAATTTCTTGTATATTTATCCCAATTCAATATGGTTGTAATAGACTAATTAGGTTTAAATTCTTGCAATCCCCATTTACAGTTTGTACACCCCCTCACCACAAATGTTGTAATAGCGTAGTAGCTTTAAATTTCGCAATTTATCGCTTTTAAATAACATGCTAGTAATTAGGGTTTGCATGGAAAGACTAAAACCAATGCTTAGAAAACCCTAATTCAAGACAAAAACAAGCATGAAAATAATACACTTGTACACAAGCACCCCTAGGGTTATTCCACTTGGTTGCCTTATACAAAATGGCCATATTACACATGTAAGGTATCTTAGCCAAAACAAGCAAATATAAGATCATAGCCCCTCGATGACGCTATCTAAGTTTCCTTACAAATGATCTTAGTCCCTTAAAAAGAATGCTAAGATACCTTGCAACATTTCTAATCATGGTTATACGATCATCCACGCCTGTCGCGTTTACATCCAAAGATAGGGTTGCTTATCAAATCAATGGTAAGACAACAATGTCAAAGGAATAGAAAATGAACAAGAAAGACATTTGAGTAGGTATGTTGCTCCTAATTACTTGCTCCATTTCAAAACAAACATCCTTTCTATTTTAAAAAAAAACAAACACATACACTTTCAAACATCTTGCAAAACTGAAAAACATTTTCAAAAGATCAACATCTTTGTATACATTCTTACGAACGAGAATCATTACAAAGATTTCCTAAACAATGGCATCTTTTACAAAATACTTTCAAAAACCACATCAAGCACAATTTTCAAACAAAAAGCAAGTGATCTAGCAAGTAACTAAGAGCACATGGAAAACCATGGATGAAAAGGGTGATAATACCTTCCTTTTTCATAATCTACCCCCCAAACTCAAGAAATAATCTCAAAGGTATTTCCTGTGCTTTTTCACCTTTCCTTTTGGATAAAAGAAAAGTCGATGGTGACTCTTGCTAACCGCAACTTTTATGATCAAAAGCAAAACCTTCAAGTCAGTTCTCCCACCGTATCACAACAATTATATTGTGTTTCCCAATATGGATCTTGACCAATTTCAAATCCTATATGCCAGTGAAGCAGGTGAGACACTAGAACTTATGAAAATACACTAATTTCTCATTTGCATTGTCTACTCACCTATATCAAAACTTGTATGAAATTCTGGTATATAGATATCATATATCAAACTAGATGCCACAACACTAATATCAGATCAATCACACACCACCAAACAAATATTTAAACAAAGTAAATTATTGAAGGTAAATAACACAAATAATTATTAACTCAGTTTGGTGTAACATCACCTACATCCGGGGGAAACCCAGCCAGGAAGGAAATCCACTATAATAGTATTAGTTTAAAGCATAACTAAACAACCTCTGGCTTAGTATCTTTTCACCTAATCGCTACCTGTGCTATTTATATCTAAGACACTCCTAGATATGAAAGCCCTCTCAATTACCTTCAATCACACAACAGTGATAACAACTTTAATAAAATACGAAACACACACTTCTAATGACACACACAATCCACTCTTGATTAAAAGCTTATGAGTGATTGATAATTATAACTCAAACAAAGTCCAATTTAAGCATCCAAGAGATACATCAATGGCTCACAATAAACACAGTCCAACTCTACTATAGAGTGGATCACAAAGTACAAAGAACAAACTAAACCCTAAAATAATACTCTCACATGCACAACTTAGTTAGTTAATATCATTAGGTTTAGAATGTCCTTTAAATAGTGTTTGGCAAGCACAGGCTCCAGGCTCTTCAATCATTGAGTTACAAATCCAAAAACTGATTGTTTCATAATTTTTACAGAAACTTCTCCTTAAAATAAGGAATAACATCACATGTTTCCTAAAATGTCTCAACATCCTATTTTATGAAACAAGTGCACAGCTAGAATAGAAACATTTGTTACAAAATTAACCCTCCTTAAACTGCAAAAATGTGTGAGATAAAATAGTAGAGAATCTAACACTAATAAACCAAATCTCCCAAGAAGTAAAAATTGAGTCTGTTATGATGTCTGATCAACATGTCACAACATCTTGCTCAATATCTTGTTGTGATACAAGTTTTAATAAAATTGATGCCAATCATGAAATCACAGACCTAACAATCTCCCCATTGGCAAATTTTAGCTAAAATAACCTTGGCATAAAGTAGTTGGAGAGGAAGTATAAAACAACAAAAAACAACCACAAACACAAGATACATAAATCACATGCATACTTGGTACATCATTAAAAAAATAACAGAGGAATATGCAGTAAAACTAAAGAGAGACCCATCCTCACAAAACAACACAAAGAGAGAAATATCTCTCACACTCCAATATTCCTTCAGAGATCAAATGTCAGGACATTTTGTCTAACATCTCAACACAACGAGCACACAAGAGAGAAATAAACTTTCAATACGCCAACACCATGCTCCCCCTAAGTGGCATGATCAACATTGATCAACAAAACATAACTTACTCCCCCTGTCATACATGATCATACTCCCCCTCAAGGAAGTAACCTTTACATTGCATAAAAAATTATGATAGATTTAGCTTGAAACAGATCTTCAGATAATCCAATCTTCAAAAGCGCTGTTTAATCCATACAAAACTAAAAATAAATCTTCTAAAATAAACCATAAATAAATCTTCTAAAAATAGAAACAAAACATGCTGCAATTTCGTAGCAACATGATGTCACAACATCTTGTCCAACATCATGTTGTACATATTTTTTTACCAAAATGCAGCCAACAAGCCAAAACCTAACAATCTCTCCCTTTGGCAATATTTTTGATAAAAATTTATTTTCATAAAACATCCAAAAACAAGCAACACATAAGAGAGATAAACAAACAATAATATTATGAGGAAACATCTTTAATATAATGCACAACCAAAATAGGAACTACACAAGTTCACACATCAGAGGCATATGCAGTAGAAAAAGAAACACATAGCCTCACAAAAACACAAATAATAGAGAGAAATAAACTCACCCACAAAAAACTTCAGCAAAAACATTCCAGATAGAATGTCAAGACAACATATATGACATCAAGCACATACTGCTATGCCAGCACCAAAACAACATGTTGCCCCTAAACTCTAGATCACAATAGCTCCCTGTAGCGCTAGAAATGTTCAAGACTAAGCCATTGGATTGACTAGACTTTACAAATCAAAAATAAAAATCTCCACCGTGTTTTATTGTTTCCAAAGGAATGGGAAAAGAGCGAATAACCCAAAAAGAAGGGGAAAGCTTCAAGGTAAGGGGGTTGGTTATGCAAAGGGAAGGTATTAGCATCCTAAACATCTACGTTACTCCGCATGAACCTCTTTGTAAAATCTGTACATTTTGGCTATAAAAAAAAGTGTTGTATATAAAATGGATGGTGGAGGTGAGAAAAGAAATATTTTTTATGATTTTTGCACCCGCTGCGGTTGCGAACCTTTAGTGCCTACGTACCACCTTTCGTTCAATAAGGGATCAGGGTACACGTAGTTCCTCTTTTAAAAATTTGAAACACAAGTGTGTTGGTTAATTTTAAGAGATAAGACATCATCTTCATTGTCCGTGTGGAAAACATACTTACTATCCACAATCATGAGAAAGGAGAATTTGCATCATCACAAAGTGGAGGATATGGCTTGGATCTTAAAATCAACAATGCCTCACTCAACACCCAAGTGGAAAATATCTCTCTTCACTACATATTGTAGAAGTATAGTTGTTTGCATCACTATAAGGATTGACAAGAGTCTAATCTTTTGAGAAAAGTTTAAAGATAAAATTCAAAGTGGCAAAATGGTTTGAAATGAGATTGATTGACTTTTAGTCTTCTTACAAAAAATTTCAAGGTATTATTAAATTAATTGAAGTTTATTTATGAAAATGTTTAAAAAAAAGGGATGGACATAAGTCCAAGTTTATTATGAAAGTAGTTTAAGTTTCAAAACAAGAAGAGTTTTCAAAAGGAGGGAGAAGATTTTTGAAATTAAAGAAGATGTGGGGAATAGAAGAGGCTATCCTAAAGCATAAGATAAAAGCTAAGGATAAGGACTATCTAACCAACAAGAAGCCATAACTTGACATTATGAGCCAAGATAGAATTCCCATTCTTTGGATTGAAAACCAAGCAAGCAAAGATACTTGACCTCTTGAGAGAACCAAACTTCAAGTGTATTAAGTCTTCACAATAATTGGGCAGAGTAACGGCTGTATACGGGTGAATTCCAGATTACAACCAGAGAATGTAATCACAAAAACCTGCTCACAAAAACAAACAAGCAACCCAATGTCTTGAGGTAAACCTCAAGAACTCCATACAAAATAATCAGATAATATCACAAGGTCTCCAAGATAGGCCAAGGTTTCTAATCCTAAGTCCAAGAAAAAGTCCCATGCTCCATCATGCCAAGGATAGTAACCAAATAGTCCAAGTACCATTAAGAGTTTTTTAGGGTTTATGTTGATTATTAAGTATCTTAAGAAAAAAAAGAAAAGCTCAAGTGAGCAAAGTAAAAATGGGAAGGAAATAGATACTCAAATGAGCAAAGATGAAAATGGCATGAAATGAAAATGCTAAAAATAAATGATACATAAAGCATAAAAAAGAATAAAAGTATAAGATAAAACAAGTCAATAATTAGTGGTTAGTTGGATGATCATGTTGAAACTTGCATTTGGAACTCATTAGAGGATTGGTAGAACCAAAGCCTCTACACAACAAGTTGCATTTTCTTTTTGTCAAGTATATCATCCATTTGGAATTCTCATAAGTACCATTTAAGGATCAACGATGTTTAAGTGATCCGCGTTGACCAAAGGTGTTGTAGATCCATTAGAGGATTGGTAGAACCAAAGCCTCCACACAATGAATCTCAAAGTTATTCGATCAAAGAGATCAAATTAACATACTTGAGCTTGCAATCATAAGTTTGGGCCACGAATGATCATTTATTCGAATCGGGAAAAAATTTAGTGCTATGTTAAGCAATCGTAAGTGGACTTATATAGAATTCGCACCTATTTTGAGGCTGGTCAATAGCAATCTATGCACCATTTGTTTTGAGACATGATATAGAGATCATGCTCCAACAACACTTAGTGCAATAAGAAGGGGATGAGATGAAAAGGATTAGGGTAAAAAAAGAATATACAAACCACATTTGAATTAAATTTTAATCAAACTATTGTTAAAATAATTCATCCATTTTTTGTGGAGTTAAACTCAACACTATGGATCCAATGATATTAATAAATTTCATGATCCAAAACCTAACCCAAGATTAGCCAGAAAATAATCACAAAATAATATCACATTTAATATATACATTAAAAGGGTAAAAGACAAAGTTTGAAAAATAGAAAATAATGAGAACATATATCAATTATGTTCAAATTAATCAAGAAGTAAAAAATAAGGCCATAGAAAAATCAGAAATGGATCCAAATATTTTTATAAAAATTTTGGTAATTTTTAAAAGTCAGAAACTATTTTTAAACTATTTAAAATTGCTAAAACAAACATAAAATAGATCAAAAATAGTAAAACTCAACATAAAATTCCATAAAATTTTTAGAAAGTAAAAAATGTGCAAAATAATATTTATGAATTTTTTCAGAATTAAAAAATGTCAGAAAGTATTTTTTAAGTATTTAAAAGAAAGCAAATAATACAAAAATATAAAAAATACCAAATGTTAAAATGAAAATGTGAAAAAATAGTCATGAGATCAGAAATAATTCAAAGTTTTTTTGTGAATTTTTGGATAAAAAATAAATAAGTTATGAAATTTTGAAAATTTAGTCAATAAAAATATAAAATCAAAAAATAAAATAAAACCAAAAAGATGTGGACCATCAGATCAGAGTCAAAATGTGTTAGTAAGCTAATCCAATGGACCAGACATGTTGTGCTTGATATGGACCTTAGTGAAACGCACATGTGATCAGAAAAATGGCAACCAATGAAATTAAAACGTTTGTCACGCTATCATTGGTTGAGACGAGACATGTCACCGTCTTTAACCTCCATACACCCTGCAATGTGGATTTTGTGAGATACTTCAAATGGAAAAATGAGGATCCCAGGCTAGCATCATTGAACTCGTCTCTTCAAGACGATTCTAACACAACCATCGCGCCAAATTTATATAATGTATGGAGAGAGATATGAATCAAAAACTCAGAAAATAGCAAGCACCTTCAATTTGAGATTTCTCTCTCAATTCTCAATGGATTTAAAAATTGTAAGCATCATTAGAATCAGAAGAAGGAGTATAATAGATTAGTGCTTGATTTGGATCCAAATGGTGGAGAATTCTACCTTTTCGAAGTTTAAGTAAGAAGCTCTGAAACTGGACTTCTGTAGCTTGAATTATGGGTCGTTTTTATTGGTTTAAGTGCTGGAGAGTTTGTATGAAGCTCAAGGATGATGAATGCGCAAAGAATTTTGGAAAAGGAAGCTTAAATTTCAGAAACTGAATTAAAAAAAAGTGTGTTTGTGTGAGGTTTTGGCAGGGTATTCTTGGCTCTCTAAGCTTGGGAAAACGAATGGAATAGTTCATGTATTTATAGGAGAAGCAAATGGGATCAAAATAAAGAGTGAATGATGCGTTTTAGAGGGAATTCGTGTGAGTCTGCATCATGAAGAAAGTGTGACTCAATCTTGATCAAAACTCAGTTAAATCGTGCGTTTCATGATGCTAATCACTTCTGGCAAGTTTGCTAATTAAGTTTAAACCAAAAACACGCATAAATATTGTGTTTAGAAGTCACATTATGGATTTCAAAATTCTGACTTTGTGAAAAATTTAGTTTCAAGTTACCAGATTCAAATTCATGGCATTTCTAACTCAGGGGGTCTTAGGGCATAATTCTTGATGCTTTGGAAAGACGAGGTTACAAGCTTTGCAATGGAATAAGAATGGAATCAAATGGATGCTTTAGTTGAAAATTACATGGAGTCAAAGTTGAAGAAAAAGAGTTGACTTTCCATACTTAGAAATATTTCAAATTCTTCTTCCAAAATGACCTATAATCTTTTGCATCCAAACATGGCCTTCCACTTGGAATTTGCTCTTGACCAAAAAAGATGGAACGAAGTAGACCTCTTGAATGACATTTGGAAATTTGAACCACTTAAAATATCCAAAAATTGAGCAAGTTATGACTTGTTGAAGTTGGCCAAAAATCATGAAATGACCTATAATCTTTTGCATTCTTAAGGCAACTTCCATCCATTTTCTCACTTTGAACATAAAAGAAGGCACAAAGTACACATCTTTAAGATCATCATGGAAAAATAATGGACTCAAGGTGATAAAGATTAACCAAGTTATGACCATTTGAAGTCACACATGAAAAATTATGGATTCATCTGGATGGCTTGTAATCTTTCTTCTTCACCAAGTTCCTTCCACATGAAAACTCCTTGGAACTTTTGAAGTGATTTGTTGGTATCTTTTTGTAGAGAAAGATGTCTTTGGAATCACTCAAAAATACCAAAAGGTGAGCATGATATGCTCCTTTGAAGTTCAAAACCCTAGCTTCTAGATCAAGAGAATGCTTTGAGGAACTTTGACAAGTTTGAACAAACTTCTTGTGCCAATATTCTTTCTTTGTGAATAGAAGTTGTTGAGGATGATGATGAGGACTCATAGCCATTAAAACCACTTCCGTATCTTGAAATTTGAGAGAAATGTGCTCTTGTGACCAATAGGAACAAGACCTTGTCCAATCATGACAACTTCTTCCCTCAACCCCTTGTACTTTTGAATCAATTTTGATAACTTTGAAATATGTTGAACCAAAATAAGCCTTGTCATGCCATTTCTTCCAAAACAACTTCATTGGTGAGATTTGAAATCCTTAAGCTATGTTGACTAGGGCATGGAAATAAACTTATGGACCCATGGAGCAACTTGCTAAACCTCATTGCCTTTACCTGCATTATTAACAAGTAAGACAAAACAACATTGCATTTTAAGAAAATCAAAGTAAAATATTCATGATCACAAAAGAAAACAAGTCAAGGTGCTTGGTAACTCCTCAAAAGAGCAAAGCTAAATGATAGGGAGAAGAACCAAAAATCCTAGTGTGATCTTGTTGTGATTGAATCAACATGGTATGATGAAGGGATCTTAGGCAAAAATTGGGGTACAACAGCTGCCCTTATTTAAGTTTCTTCTATCCGGAGATACGAAGGTTGAAAATCTTCGTGTCGCCGTGATCGAAGATACTTAAATATAAAACAAACCCTATTTTTGGCCTTAAGATGCCATGCAAATGCTTATGCATATGAATGCATATGAACAGGACCAAAGAGACGCAAAGTATCACCGGGGATGCAACAAAAATAAAGAAACAAAGAAGCAACTCCGCCAGGAAAATAAATCACTGGTGGACCAAAAGAACTGAATCAGAGAGGAAGATAACAAGTATCGACGTTCACTGCCGATGGTCTACCAACTTTAACTGAAGGTAGAAAGAGAATATATATCATATCACCTCCGTTCACTGACGATGAACTATCAACATTCACTGAAGATAGCAAAAAGATAATAAACACCGACGTTCACTACCAATGAACTACCAACGTTCACTGAAGGTAGAAAGAGAAAATATATCATATCATCGCCGTTCACTAACGATGAACTATCAACGTTCACAGAAGGTAGAAAGTGAAAATATATCATATCACCGCCGTTCACTGACAATGAACTATCAACGTTCACTGAAGATAGCAAAAAGATAATAAACACCGACGTTCACTGAACGTAGAAATAGAAAATATATCATATCACCGCTGTTCACTGACGATGAACTATCAACATTCACTGAAGATAGAAAAAAGATAATAAACACCGACGTTCACTGCCGATGAACTGCCAACATCCATTGAAGGTAGAAAGAGAAAATATATCATATCACCGCCGTTCACTGACGATGAACTATCAACGTTCACTGAAGATAGCAAAAAGATAATAAACACCGACGTTCACTGCCGATGAACTACCAACATTCACTGAAGGTAGAAAGAGAAAATATATCATATCACCGCCGTTCACTGATGATGAACTATCAACGTTCACTGAAGATAGCAAAAAGATAATAAACACCGACGTTCACTGTCGTTGAACTATCAACGTTCACTGAAGGTAGAAAGATAAAATATATCATATCACCGCCGTTCACTGACGATGAACTATCAATGTTCACTGAAGATAGAAAAAAGATAATAAACACCGACGTTCACTGCCGATGTCCTACCAACTTTTACTGAAGGTAGAGAGAGAATATGTCATAGTTTTCCCAAAAATTCTGGTGTTTCACCTAGAACGGTTCTCAACTTCTTCTTGACCAAGGAAATCTGCCTGGAAAAGATCAAACATAAGCTATCTCAAATAAAGAGACTTGTTACTTGTTATCATGGAGAATTGCAAAAAGAAATGACTTTCTGGGGAAAGAAATATAACTTCCCGGGGAAATTCCACGATATTCCTGTTGAGGAGATAAAGTCTTCTCGTGTAAAATAAATGCACAAACTAAAACTCAAAGTTTTCAGAAATCCAAAGTAAATAATATTGTCATGCAACCACATATCCAAATCAGAAATAAACTGGAGCAAGACGATCAACTAAGATACATCCTTTGAGAAATAAACTCAAGAGGGAAAACCAAATCCATCTAAGCAAGAAGCACTACAAGAAGGTCAGAACACAATGTCAATGAATAATGATTTGTCAATTTTAGCCATGCATGATGTATGTATGAATGTATGAGTGCTATCATGCATATGCTGGTAAAACAGATACACAATCAGTAGGAATAAACAAACAAAACCGCCTCAGGTACTAACAACACTTGGCTAAACTTCAACCAAAAAGATCATTCCAAGAAAGGTAAAGCCAACTGCGGAAACCAAACCTATTGCCTGCCTTTAACTTTACTAAAGAGAAATATAATTCGGAGGTAGAAAAATTAAACAGATACCAGGATAGATCCTCCTTCTTCCAGCTTCATCAGAGAGACCAATTTTCCCAAAGCAACATGCCTACTGGAGATTTCAAGACCGGCCTCAAATAGAGCAGACTGACGCCGAAACAACCAAACCTCACTGGGGAATTCAAGCCTACCTCCCTGGGGAAAATGCGGATTGAAACTTTACATCATGAAAACTTATTCCAACAATAAATGCCCTGGGATAGCCTTCCCAGGAAATCAAGAAGTCAACATTAGTGCCAATACTGCAAAAAGAGCGATATCTCAGCACACCAAGGGAATAAAACCTTTCATCATATGAGGGAAGACTTTGCTGGAGAATCTGGGACAGAGGCTTCTAACCATGCAAACCCAAAATCAAACATGAACCAAGACCTGACTGGAGACAAAAGGGATCACAAACCCAATACTGCACCTTACACCGATTGGTATCGTCTTTAACTATCTGAGAAACACACAAAGATCGCGCACATACCAGCAAAATGACCTGAGAGAACCTTCATGAGTGAAATAAAAATTCTCAAAACAACCGGAGTTTGTTCATTCCTGGGATCACCAATTTTGTTGTCATTGTGTCATCACAAATCTCAAAGTAAAAGAAAATTGTTAAAATCTCATTTTTCTTTTTTTTTGAAAAGTCAATTTTGTTTTTTAATCTTTTTGCTTTGAAAGTTATTATCAGTAATAAATGGAGTCTTTGCAAGCTAAATAAAATAAGAACACAAATAATTGGGTAAAAGCTCGAATTTCATTAATAGAATGGTAGTCTGCGAATGGCGAGACTCCATGGATGATTACAAAGTTTGGGAAATGGTAATACATAATGGAAAAGATACATTGAGATACAATGACCACTATTCTCCCTAACAACTTTTGAAATCCTGAGCAGTAGCTTTTGTTGAAGTATGGTGAGGATCCGAGAAGATTGTTGCTTCAATGATCAAGTCTTGTCTGACATAGTTACTTGCCAAGAAAAATCCCTAACTTTTGCCTAAGCTGCCCTTGTGGGTTTTCAACTTAGCGGGAAATTTATTCTGTTTATGTCTCTAATTTTTGCCTGGACCGCCCTTTCGGGTTTTTGGCCTACCGAGACGCTCCTTTTTGCCTAAGCCGCCCTTTCAGGTTTTAAACTTAGCGAGCTGTTCTTTTATTTCTTTAGGCGAAGTATTTCTTGATTGTGTCAGCATTCATGGGACGTGGGAACTCCTCGCCATCCATATTTTCAAGAATTAATGCACCACCAGAGAAGGCTTTCTTGACAACATATGGGCCTTCAAAATTAGGAGTCCACTTGCCCCTAGAATCAGTGTTAAAAGACATGATCTTCCTGAGCATGAGGTCGCCTTCTCTGAATTCACGAGGTTTGACCTTTTTATCAAAAGCTTTCTTAATTCTTCTCTGATATAACTGCCCATGACATAAAGCTGTCATTCTCTTTTCCTAAATCAAATTCAATTGGTCAAACCTGTTCTGGACCCATTCAACCTCTGTCAATTTGGTTTCCATTATCACACGTAACGAGGGAATCTCTACCTCGACAGGGAGTACAACTTCCATTCCATACACCAGGGAGAACGAGGTTGCTCCTGTTTAAGTGCGAACATATGTTCGATATCCATGCAGAGCAAAAGGGAGCATTTCATGCCAATCCTTATAAGTAACAGCCATTTTCTGGATAATTCTCTTGATATTCTTATTAGCAGCTTCAACAGCCCCATTCATCTTTGGCCTGTATGGAGATGAATTATGATGGACAATCTTGAATTCTTTGCACAATTTTGTCATCATCTTGTTGTTCAAATTTGAGCCATTGTCGGTGATAATCCTGCTCGGCACACCGTACCGGCATATAAGATTATTTTTGATGAAACGCACAACCACCTATTTGGTGACATGGGCATATGAAGCGGCCTCTACCCATTTGGTGAAGTAATCAATTGCTACCAAGATAAAATGGTACCCATTCGAAGCTTTAGGTTCTATCATCCCAATCATGTCTATACCCCACATAGAGAAAGGCCATAGGGAGGAAATCACATTGAGAAGTGTCGGAGGCACATGGACCTTATCTGCATAAACCTGGCATTTATGGCACTTCTTTGCAAATTTATAACAGTCAGATTCCATTGTCAACCAATAATAACCTGCCCTTAGCATCTTTTTAGCCATCGAATGTCCATTAGCATGAGTTCCAAATGAACCTTCATGAATCTCATGCATCAACATGTCTGCTTCGTGTCTATCCACGCATCTGAGCAAGACCATGTCATAATTTCTCTTATATAACACATTTTCACTGAGGAAGAAACTGCCTGCCAATCTTCTCAGTGTCTTTCTATCTTTCCTCGACGCACCAATCGGGTATTCCTGAGTCTGAAGAAAATGATTGATATCATAATACCAAGGTTTTTCATCGGTTAGCTCCTCTTTCATAAACACATGAGCGGGCCTATCCAGCCGTCGAACTGTAATTCAGGGTATATCATTCCAAGTATTCACTTGATACATGGAAGTCAGAGTTTCCAGAGCATCCGCCATTTGATTTTCATCTCTAGGGATGTGATGGAATTCAACTTTATTGAAGAAGGGTAATAATCTTCTAGCATAATCTTTGTAAGGGATCAGGCCAGGGTGACGAGTGTCCCATTCTCCTTTGATTTTATTTATTACCAAAGCTGAATCACCATACACATCTAGAATTTTGATTCTGAGATCAATAGCTTCCTCAAGACCCATGATGCAAGCCTCATATTCTGCCATATTATTAGTGCAATCGAATGTTAACCTTGCAGTAAAAGGAATGTGCGATCCATGAGGAGTGACAATCACAACACCAATTCCTTTACCATAAGCATTCACAGCTCCATCATATATCACACTCCATCGAGATTCAGGGTCAGGGCCTTCCTCAGGCAATGGTTCATCACAATCTTTCACCTTTAGGAACATCATATTCTCATCGGGGAATTCATATTCTGCAGACTGGTGATCTTCTACTGGTTGGTGAGCAAGGTAATCTTCCAACACACTACTTTTAATAGCCTTTTGAGTGCGGTACTTGATATCATATTCAGATAATAACATCTGCCAGCGGGAAACTCTCCCGGTAAGAGAAGGCTTTTCAAAAATATACTTGATTGTATCCATTTTGAAGATCAACCAAGTGGTATGGTTCAACATATACTGCCGCAAACGCTTTGCTTCCCAGGCTAAAGCACAACATGTCTTTTCTAGCGTGGAATACCGCGACTCATAATCAGTGAATTTTTTGCTGAGATAATAAATGGCGAACTCCTTCTTCCCTATTTCATCATGTTGTCCCAAAATACAACCCATGGATTTATCTAACACTGTTAGATACATAATCAACGGTCTTCCTTCTACGGGAGGGAGCAAGATAAGAGGTTCAAGAAGATATTCTTTAATACTCTCAAATTCCCTTTGGCAATCATCCGTCCACACACAACCTTGATCTTTCTTTAACAACTTAAAGATCGGTTCACATGTTGCAATCATATGGGAATTAAATATGGAAATATAATTCAAACGCCCGAGGAAACCTCTGACTTGATTTTCAGTTCTTGGTGTTGGAATTTCTTGAATTTCTTTGACTTTATCAGGGTCAACTTTAATTCCTTTCTGGCTAACAATGAAACCCAACAATTTCCTCGATCGAACACCGAAGGTGCATTTATTTGGATTCAAGCAGAGACGATACTTCCTCAAATGCTGAAACAACTTCAACAAATATTCTATATGCCCCTCTTCAGTCTGGGATTTGGCAATCATATCATCAACATATACTTCGATTTCTTTGTGCATCAGATCATGGAATAGGGTTGTCATAGCCCTCTGGTACGTTGCACCAACGTTCTTCAACTCGAAGGGCATCACTCTGTAACAGAATGTTCCCCAGGATGTGATAAATGTTGTTTTTTACATGTCCTCTAAAGCCATTCTTATTTGATTATACCCGGAAAATCCGTCCATGAACGAGAATACTTTGAATTTTGATGTGCTGTCCACTAACATGTCGATGTGAGGCAATGGAAAATCATCTTTTGGACTAGCTTTATTTAGATCTCTATAATCTACGCACATGAGGACTTTTCCGTCTTTTTTCGGTACTGGGACAATATTGGCAATCCATTGAGGATACACTGACATCACAAGAAAACCAGCATTAATCTGCTTTAGGACCTCCTCTTTGATCTTTACTGCCATATCTGGGTGGGTTCTTCTCAACTTTTGTTTAATTGGCAGACACTCTGTCTTTAACGGCAAACGATGCTCGACAATATCTGTATCTAGACCAGGCATATCTTGATAGGACCAAGCAAAAATATCCACATACTCTTTCAACAACTCAATCAACCCGCTCTTCACATCAGGATGTAACGATGCTCCAATCTTGACTTCCTTCGGATCTTCTTCTGAACCCAAATTAATCACTTCCAAAGGCTCTTTATATGGCTGAATGGTATTTTCCTCGTGCTCAAGCAACCGTGAGACCTCTTCTGGAATCTCATCATAATCTTCTTCTTCAGCCCCAAACACAGGACATTCAAAGTTGGGAGAGGGTGCATGGTCATTGTATTCAACGGGTTTTTTAATTAGTCTGCACATATGATTTATGATTTCTTTTAGAAACTGACACATATAATAAGTGATCATGCAGATTAATTTTCAGTTATTTTTTATTTTGAAAGATTTTTTATGATTACCATTTTCCAAGAAAAGGCAGAAGACAAAGACATAATTTGGGAAGCAAAGACAACTTGTATTAATGATCTTAAAAGTCACAGCAAACGGATAAGCTTTTCAAAAGAAAGAAACAGATTAACAAAACAAATTACTTTGAAACATGTATGCAAGAAGGAACATCAATGGTGACCCAGTTCTGAACTCTGACTCCATGCGTCACGTAATTCGATACTTCTTGCTCTGCTTCATCCTCTTCGACAACATTAATTCCAGAATCAATGGGATGGAGGTAGCCTCCGCTGTGGAAAACATCACGATAACTGTTCACAGTAGATTTTGACTTCAAAGTTTTTCCCTTGCCATTCTTCGAAGGGAAACCCAAACCAGTTCTATCCTTGTTCACGGGTGGATCCACAAGTCATCCCCAAACAGTATTATGACCATTGCGCATAACATGTTGTGCGTCCTTCAACAAAACCACATAATTCTCATTTCTCCTTATGTTGTTAATGGATAGGGCTTAGAACTGGGTTCCAACAGCAGCCTCATCCGCTTCTACGTACTGAAAGAGGATAAATGGGATATCAACAATGCCTGCTCCCCATTTATGATCACTACCTTCCCTTCACGCACAAACTTTAGCTTCTGATGCAAAGTTGAAGTGACAGCCCCTGCTTCGTGTATCCATGGCCGTCCTAGAAAACAACTATATGCGGGAATAATGTCCATGACTTGGAAGGTTACCAGGAACAAATGTGGTCCTATATGGATGGGTAAGTCCACTTCACCGATGACATATTTCCTCGACCCATCAAAATCCTTCACAATGATGCCACTCGGGCGCATAGGTGCTCCTTGATATTTTAACTTCATGAGAGTACTCCTCGGTATAACATTTAACGCGGATCCATTATCAATTAGCAAATTGGGCAGCGAATCATTCTTGTAGTTCATAGATATATGGAGGGCCAGGTTGTAATTCCTCCCTTCATCTGGTAACTCATCATCGTAGAAACTCAAGTTATTACATGACGTAATGTTTCCAATTATGTTGCTGAATTGATCTAATGGCATGTCGCTCTCCACAAAAGCTTGGTCTAGTACTTTCATCAGTGAGTCTCTATGAGCAGAGGAGTTCATCAATAAAGCTAGGATAGATATCTTTGAAGGAGTCTGCAGTAGCTGATCTACAATTTTGTAGTCGCTCATCTTAATTATCTTCAAGATATCATCCACTTCTTTCTCTAATGTAGCTCCACTAGTCTCTCCTGTAGCCTTCTTAGGCTCATCATTCTCAGCAATTTTCTTTCCAGCAACAACATCTCTTCGAACAACCGGTGCAAACACACGACCGCTATGGGTCACCCTGCTATTTTCAGCTATATTTCTAACATCAGGCATTGGTTGGATGGGAACTTCCCCCCCATCTTCTAAGATTGTAGCGTTGTATTTGTAAGGCACAACCTTATCTGATCTGTAGGGAATAGGACCTGGCAAACTAATTACCAATGGGGTAACAACTGGTTTTCTATGGTACTCCACTTCAAGATGAGCGGGTGCACCAAAACAAGGCACAATAACGTTTACCCCTTCCTCAACACAATCGGCCATTAAAAAGTCACTTATATGAAACAAATCTTTGTCTGAAGAGAAATACTCATCCGCGGAGGCATACTCTTCCTCTGACTTTTCTTCCATTAAACAAACTTCAACCATATCAATCTCATGATAATCATCCCTCTGACCCATGATCTTGATAGTTCCATTGTCTAACAACAACTGAACACACTCCCTCATAATACAACATCCTCGGGGGTCTCGACAAAAAACAATGCAAGACCCATATTGGTGTTCCACCTGACCAGCAGTACAACAGAAGGTAGCATGCAACTGCACGAGATCCTCATTCAAATACTCCACACAAAAATTCTGAATTCACCAGGACATCCAGAAACCATATTCACTTCCTCTTCATACTCTGCCTCAGGCCTGATTATATGGATTAAACCTTCATCCAACATCTCTTGTAAATCAACCTTTATCTTCTCGCAACCCTGTATGTCTGTACTGCAAACAACACAACCGGCATGGTCATGCGTATAATAGCTAAATTTACAGAGGTCTGTGTGCATTTTCACCAAATCTCCTCTAACTAGATTAAAGTCAAAAATCCGAAAGTCACCTAGACAATCGGCCACCATATTCACAGCATTTACTCCCCCGTGCTTAGGTAGAGGATTATCTTTCACATTAGGTCCCATGTCTTTGAAAGATAGAATTCTATACTTTACCAACCTTTTCACTTCAGTCTTCAAAGGATAATAATTCTCAACACTATGCCCTGGTGCTCCCTGATGAAAAGCACACGTTTGGTCTGCCTTGTAATACCAAGGCAATGGTGATGGTACGGCGGAAGGTGGTCATGTCTGGACCAACTTCTTCTGAATTAATTCCGGTAGTAGCTCTGCATAGCTCATGGGAATAGGGTCATAGTTATCCCTTCTCTTATTATTCCCTTGGTTCCCCTGCTGGGACAATCTTTGATAAGCAACGATAGTCGGAGCGGCATTCATAACAGGAGTAATCGAGGCGACTTGTTGGTGACGCTGATAATTCCTTCTAGGAGAATTTATCCTCCTCTCTTGTATAACAACATTTGTATCCCCTTCTTTCTTCTTGGTAAACCCATAAGATGGCTTCTTCACACCTCCGAATCCTTCACTTTTCGTCAAACGACCTTCTCTTACAGCCTCTTCTAGGCGGACACCCATTCCTACCATCTCTGTAAAATCACTTTGCGCACTTGCTACCATCCTTTCGTAGTAGAAATCACCCAGCGTCTTCAGAAAAATCTTAGTCATTTATTTCTCTTCCATGGGAGGAATCACTTGGGAAGCTACCTCGCGCCATCTCTGTGCATACTCTTTGAATGATTCCCTGTCTTTCTGAACCATGGCTCTAAGTTGGTCACGGTCGGGCGCCATGTCCACATTGTACTTGTATTGTTTGATGAATGCTTCTCCCAAATCATTAAAAGTATGGATGTTGGCGCTGTCTAAACTCATATACCACTTCAACACTGCGCCGGTAAAACTATCCTGAAAAAAGTGAATCAGCAGACGCTGATCATCAGTATGAGTAAACATTCTCCTTACGTATATCACCAGGTGAGCGTGAGGGAAAGTGTTTCCCTTGTACTTTTCAAATTCCAGGACCTTGAACTTAGTAGGTATCTTAACATTCGGGACCAAACATAGCTCATTCACATTCTGCCCAAATAACTCTTTTCCCCTAAGAGCTTTCATCTTTCTTTGCATTCTATCAAACTGCTCTTGAAAATCATCCATTCTGTTATAAATACCCAAGTCTTCACTCGATGGAGGGAAAAGACGACACACATCATCATTAACAAACGAAACCAAATTCACCGAAGGAGGTGTAGCAGGAATAGTATGCACCACAGGAGGTGCCGGAGTAACAACAGTCTGAACCGCTGGAGCATCTTGAGGGCCAAGATTGAAACCTTCAGGTGCAAAATTCTCTGGCATTCCCCATGGATAACCTTGAGGCATACAGTTTTGAACAACAGCCGGAGTAGCATATACAGGAATAGTCGGAACTTCAGTATTTGCCCTTGTTGGTTGAGGTTGAACACTCGGTGGCTGATTCTGAGCAGCCACCAGAGCTTCCATTAGAGTAGTCAAATTGGCCATACCGGCCTTCAAAGCAGAAACTTCTTCGCGCAACTCGCGATTCTCCTGTTCTAAGTTGTCCATCTTCTTTTTGAAATTAGCCCGAGTGTTGTAGTGATGAGTCAGCTTGCTGAATGAAGTAAAGAAGTTTGGTAAGGCACCTGGGTATGCATAACAAATGCAAGAAATATGCGTAATATGATGCATGATATGCAATGCATATGATTATTTTTACTTCATTATTTAATATTCCATGGGATTTAAGATTTATAGACATATCGCAAACATCAAAGTAATAAAGCTTTTGAAATACTGAAAAATTTCATTATAATAACTTCAAAATGGATTACAAGTTTCAATGATCCCATGTATAAGATGAAAATACAATCTAAAATCCTGAGAAAAAGAACTGATGGAGATCAATCTGTACGCTGGCGCTTCCCTGTGAGCCTGACAATCTGAGCCCTCAACCTCTGGTTTTCTTCCATATGTCTGATGGCAACCTCCTTCCAATCATCTGAATCAGGAAGTGAGTGATCAACACCTGATTGAGGCTTAGGGGAAAATAAATCCCCTTGCCTCTCCATAGACTCCACCGCTCGACTCTCAAGGATCTCAATCAAATCGTCTTTCTCCTTCAAGTCTGCTCTGTAGGAACTCTCTAAAGTCTGGAACTTGTTCTTCCAATCATCCCTTTCCCGTTGCATCCTGACCAAAGCGAGTTGCAGCTCTTCTAGATCATCTAATAAGGGAGGAGCGGTCTTCACAAATAGGTCAGGCATGGGTGTCTCCCGAGTATACGGCATCTTCAACTGAATGGCTCTCGATCGGACCCACTGAAGATATGGCTCTAAAGAAACAGCACCCCTAGGTCACAAATCCTTCCTACTCTTCTTATGAATGTGACACCAGGCCTTCACAATCTGCTCCCTAGCTTCCCTATGGTATTCTCCTTCCTTAAGAAAGAAACTACACAAATGAATACTATTCGGTTTATCCCTCATCGGATAACCAAGCTGTCACCGTGCAAGAACAAGGTTATAGTTAATTCCTCACTTTGTACCAAGAAGAGGTACATTGGGGAAACTACTACAACTGTCAATAATCTCCGCATCCTGATAAGTTCGATGATACCAATCAATATCCGAGTGAGTAAGTTCCATGATTTTAGGAGCCCAGCGGGGTTCCTTCTTGACATCCCAAAAAGCATCAGACTGAAGCATATGAGAGATGAACCACCAGTACAACAAAGGCGTGCAACAGATAATCATTCCCCCATGATAAGAACTCCGAAGATGAAAAGAGTAATAAGCATCACCCAATAGTGTAGGAACTGGGTTTCCAATCATGAAAATCCTGATAGCGTTAATGTCAACAAACTTGTCCACATTAGGAAATAAGAACAATCCGTAAGCAAGTAAAGCAAAGATGGCCTCAAAAGCAACCGTACTCTTCATTCTGGAAAAGTAACGAGCTTTCTCCAATAAGAACTGAGCTGGTAATCCTTTAATCTCTCCTTTAGTAGTCATATGGGCTTCCACCTCAGACTTTCCCAGATGAATCAAAGCAACAATCTCATGTGGTTTTGGCTCACCCTCCAAACCAGTAAAAGGAACACCATCGGTAACAGGTAAATCCAATAGATAAGAATACTCCTCCAGTGTAGGCATCAACTGATAATCGAGAAAAGTAAAGCAGTGATACATTAGATCATAGAACTGGACCAAGTTCGAGAGAATACCCTCCTTCATCTTCAGCTTCATGAGAGGAATAATGGATCCATACTTCTTCTAAAAGTCTGCAGAACACTCGACCTTTGGAATTAGACTGATCAACTCATCTATCTTGGGATCCTTGAAACTGTATTTCCCGATCTTTCTCTTTCCAGAATCCATGGTTAAAAGTACCTGAGATATTCACAAATAGTCAACCTTTAAATCCGTTGAAATATTATTTTCTTCAAAAGATACTTATGAGTGCATGGATGCATGATGCAACAATCAAACACAAGATCACATATATAGGGTTCATAGGTTCAACTTCACGAGCATGAGGTCGAAGGTACTACCCATAAGGTGTTGGTCTAAAAAGTTATCACCTGCCGAACAAGGTTCTAGAGGTTCCCAAAGTCTACATCCTTCCTTCGGATATTGCCAACTTCCCGATTAACTCAGTAATTAGTAATATTCTCAAGAAAGACTCGTCCGAGCGTAGTATCGGGTGACAACTATTTCCGAATTACTCCGTCATAGCTTCCGCACTACACCTAAAAGGCCAAGATGGGTTTGGTATTCTACGGTCCTCAGTTTCAGCAGGCTCCCAGGTCAAAAGCAGTACATCTTCCCGATTACTCAGTAAATGACACTACAGTCAAAGGGGCCTCAACTGAGTGGGGGATCTCATGCCTACTTTTTTGGGATTACTCCCTCAAAGTTAACATGACTATACCTCCCGTCCTATCTTAAAGTTTTCCCAAGTCCGGGTATAGGACTTATGAGTAATCACCAAGCACTCTGAAAACCAGGAAAATCCAAACAAACATATATACAAAATATAACACATAAACAACAATAGCACATATACAGATATAAACAAAGATAGGCTCAACCCACTTAGGGATGGACCAGCAAGAGGTCAATCTTTCCCCAGTGAAGTCGCCATTTTTCTGTAGCGGTAGAAATGTTCAAGACTAAGCCATTGGGTTGACTAGACTTTACAAATCAAAAATAAAAATCGCCACCGCGCTTTATTGTTTCCAAAGGAATGGGAAAAGAGCGAATAACCCAAAAAGAAGGGGAAAGATTCAAGGTAAGTGGGTTGGTTATGAAAAGGGAAGGTATTAGCACCCTAAACATCTACGGTACTCCGCATGAATCTCTTTGTAAAATCTGTACATTTTGGCTATAAAAAAAAGTGTTGTATATAAAATGTACGGTGGAGGTGAGAAAAGAAATATTTTTTATGATTTTTGCACCCGCCGCAGTTGCGAACCTTTAGTGCCTACGTACCACCTTTTGTGCAATAGGGGATCAGGGTACACGTAGTTCCTATTTTCAAAATTTGAAACACAAGTATGTTGGTTAATTTTAAGAGATAAGACATCATCGTCATTGTCCGTGTGGAAAACATACTTACTACCCACAATCATGAGAAAGAAGAATTTGCATCATCTCAAAGTGGAGGATATGGCTTGGATATTAAAATTAACAATGCCTCACTCAACACCCAAGTGGAAAATATCTTTCTTCACTATATATTGTAGAAGTATAGTTGTTTGCATCACTACAAGGATTGACAAGAGTCTAATCTTTTGAGAAAAGTTTAAAGATAAAAGCCAAAGTGGAAAAAAGGTTTGAAATGAGATTGATTGACTTTTAGTCTTCTCACAAAAAATGTCAAGGTATTATTAAATTAATTGAAGTTTATTTATGAAAATGTTTTAAAAAAAGGGATGGACATAAGTCCAAGTTGATTATGAATGTAGTTTAAGTTTCAAAACAAGAAGAGTTTTCAAAAGGTGGGAGAATATTTTTGAAATTAAAGAAGATGAGAGGAGTAGAAGAGGCTATCCTAAAGCATAAGGTAAAAGCTAAGGATAAGGACTATCTAACCAACAAGAAGCCATAACTTGACATTATGAGCCAAGATAGAATTCCCATTCTTTGGATTGAAATCCAAGCAAGCAAAGATACTTAACCTCTTGAGAGAACCAAACTTCAAGTGTATTAAGTCTTCACAAAAATTAGGCAGAGTAACGGCTGTATACAAATGAATTCCAGATTACAACCAAAGAATGTAATCACAAAAACCTGCACACAAAAACAAACAAGCAACCCAATGTCTTGAGGTAAACCTCAAGAACTCTAGACAAAATAATCAGATAATATCACAAGGTCTCCAAGATCGGCCAAGGTTTCTAATCCTAAGTCTAAGAAAAAGTCCCATGCTCCATCATGCCAAGGATAGTAACCAAATGTTCCAAGTACCATTAAGAGTTTTTTAGGGTTTATGTTGATTATTAAGTATCTTAAGAAAAGAAAAGAAAAGCTCAAGTGAGCAAAGTAAAAATGGCAAGGAAATAGATACAAAAATGAGCAAAGATGAAAATGGCATGAAATGAAAATGCTAAAAGTAAATAATACATAAAGCATAAAAAAGAATAAAAGCATAAGATAAAACAAGTCAATAATTAGTGGTTAGTTGGATAACCATATTGAAACTTGCATTTGGAACTCATTAGGGGATTGGTAGAACCAAAGCCTCCACACAACAAGTTGCATTTGCTTTTTGTCAAGTATATCATCCATCTGGAATTCTGATAAGTACCATTTAATGATCAACGATGCTTAAGTGATCCGCGTTGACCAAAGGTCTTGTAGATCCATTAGAGGATTGGTAAAACCAAAGCCTCCACTAAATCAATATCAAAGTTATTGGATCAAAGAGATCAAATTAACATACTTGGGCTTGCAATCATAAGTTTGGGCCACGAATGATCATTTATTCGAATCGGGAAAAAATTTAGTGCTATGTTAAGCAATCTTAAGTGGACTTATATAGAATTCGCACCTATTTTGAGGCTGGTCAATAGCAATCTATGCACCATTTGTTTTGAGACATGATATAGAGATCATGCTCCAACAACACTTAGTGCAATAAGAAGGGGGTGAGATGTAGAGGATTAGGGTAAAAAAAGAATATACAAATCACATTTGAATTAAATTTTAATCAAACTATTATTAAAATTATTCATCCATTTTTTGTGGAGTTAAACTCAACACCATGGATCCAATGATGTTAATAAAGTTCATGATCCAAAACCTAACCCAAGATTAGCCAGAAAATAATCACCAAATAATATCACATTTAATATATACATTAAAAGGGTAAAAGACAAAGTTTAAAAAATAGAAAATAATGAGAAAATATATCAACTATGTTCAAATTAATCAAGAAGTAAAAAATAAGGCCATAGAAAAATCAGAAATGGATCCAAATATTTTTATAAAATTTTTGGTAATTTTTAAAACTCAGAAACTATTTTTAAACTATTTAAAATTGCTAAAACAAACATAAAATAGATCAAAAATAGTAAAACTCAACATAAAATTCCATAAAATTTTCAGAAAGTAAAAAATGTGCAAAATAATATTTATGAATTTTTTCAGAATTAAAAAATGTCAGAAAGTATTTTTTAAGTATTTAAAAGAAAGAAAATAATACAAAAAATATAAAAAAATACCAAATATTAAAATAAAAATGTGAAATTATAGTCATGAGATCGGAAATAATTCAAAGTATTTTTGTGAATTTTTTCATAATTTTTGAATAAAAAATAAAAGAGTTATGAGATTTTGAAAATTTAATTAATAAAAATATAAAATCAGAAAATAAAATAAAACCAAAAAGATGTGGACCATCAGATCATAGTCAAAACGCGTTAGTAAGCTAATCCAATGGATCAGACGCGTTGTGCTTGATATGGACCTTAGTGAAACACACATGTGATCAAAAAAAGGGCAACCAATGAAATTAAAACGTTTGGCACGCTATCATTGGCTGAGACGAGACATGTCATCGTCTTCAACCTCCAGATACCCTGTAATGAGGATTTTGTGAGATCCTTCAAATGGAAAAATTAGGATCCCAGGCTAGCATCATTGAACTCGTCTCTTCAAGACGATTCTAACACAACCATCGCGCCAAATTTATATAAAGTATGGAGAGAGATATGAATCAAAAACTCAGAAAATAGCGAGCACCTTCAATTTGAGATTTCTCTCTTAATTCTCAATGGATTTAAAAATTATAAGCAGCATTAGAATCATAAGAAGGAGTAAAATAGATTAGTGCTTAATTTGGATCCAAATGGTGGAGAATTCTATCTTTTCGAAGTTCAAGTAAGAAGCTCTGAAACTGGACTTCTGTAGCTTGAATTATGGGTCGTTTTGATTGGTTTAAGTGCTGGAGAGTTTGTATGAATCTCAACGATGATGAATGCGTAAAGAATTTTTGAAAAGGAAGCTTAAATTTTAGAAACTGAATTAAAAAAAAAGTGGATTCGTGTGAGGTTTTGGCAGGGTATTCTTGGCTCTCTAAGCTTGGGAAAATGAATGAGATAGTTCATGTGTTTATAGGAGAAGCAAATGGGATCAAAAGAAAGAGTAAATGATGCGTTTTGGAGGGAATTCGTGTGGGTCTGCATGATGAAGAAAGTGTGACTCAATCTTGATCAAAACTCAGCTAAACTATGCGTTTCATGATGCTAATCACTTCTGGTAAGTTTGCTAATCAAGTTTAAACCAAAAACACGCACAAATCTTGTGTTTAGAAGTCACATTATGGATTTCAAAATTCTGACTTTGTGAAAAATTCAGTTTCAAGTTACCAAATTCAAATTCATGGCATTTCCAACTCAGGGTGGTCTTAGGGCATAATTCTTGATGCTTTGGAAAGACGAGGTTACAAGCTTTACAATGGAATAAGAATGGAATCAAATGGATGCTTGAGTTGAAAATTACATGGAGTCAAAGTTGAAGAAAAAGAGTTGACTTTCCATACTTAGAAATATTTCAAATTCTTCTTCCAAAATGACCTATAATCGTTTGCATCCAAACATGGCCTTCCACTTGGAATTTTCTCTTGACCAAAAAACATGGAATGTAGTAGACCTATTGAATGACATTTTGAAATTTGAACCACTCAAAATCTCCAAAAATTGAGCAAGTTATGACTTGTTGAAGTTGGCCAAAAATCATGAAATGACCTATAATCTTTTGCATTCTTAAGGCAACTTCCACCCAGTTTCTCACTTTGCACATAAAAGAAGGCATAAATTACACATCTTTAAGATCATAATGGAAAAATAATGGACTCAAGGTGATAAAGATTGACCAAGTTATGACCATTTTAATTCACATATGGAAAATTATGGATTCATCTAGATGACTTGTAATCTTTGTTCTTCACCAAGTTCCTTCCACATGAAAACTCCTTGAAACTTTTGAAGTGATTTGTTGGTAGCATTTTATAGAGAAAGATGTCTTTGGAATCACTCAAAAATACCAAAAGGTGAGCAAGATATGCTCCTTTGAAGTTCAAAACCCTAGCCTCTAGATCAAGAGAATGCTTTGAGGAACTTTGACAAGTTTGAACAAACTTCTTGTGCCAATATTCTTTATTTGTGAATAGAAGTTGTTGAGGATGATGATGAGGACTCATAGCCATAAAAGCCACTTCCATATCTTGAAATTTGAGAGAAGTGTGCTCTTGTGACCAATAGGAACAAGACCTTGTCCAATCATGACAACTTCTTCCCTCAACCCCTTGTACTTTTGAATCAATTTTGATAAGTTTGAAATATGTTGAACAAAAATAAGCCTTGTCATGCCATTTCTTCTAAAACAACTTCAATGGTGAGGTTTGAACTCCTAAAGCTATGTTGACTAGGGCATGGAAATAAACTCATGAACCCATGGAGCAACTTGCTAAACCTCATTGCCTTTACCTACATTATTAACAAGTAAGACAAACCAACATTGCATTTTAAGAAAATCAAAGCAAAATATTCATGATCACAAAAGAAAACAAGTCAAGGTGCTTGGTAACTCGTCAAAAGAGCAAAGCTAAATGATAGGGAGAAGAACCAAAAATCCTAGTGTGATCTTGTTGTGATTGAATCAACGTGGTATGATGAAAGGATCTTAGGGGGAAAAATTGGGGTACAACACTCCCCCTAAACTCCACAACAACATCATGTACAAGTACTACAACAACAACTACTCCCCGTCAAGTAGTATTACTTCCTAACTATCCTTATCAACCATCCTTTCAAACTACTCCCCCTTTTTAGCCAAAAAGTTGACAAAACAACCTATATGCATTCATTAGATGCAACATAAGCACATATTCCTAGAAACTCATATTATCTCTGTCATAAAACTTCCTGAACTCCTTCACCAGTATCTTATAACCAAAACTAGCAACCTCAATTAGATTCACCACCTCCTTGTAGTCAATAATATCTTCTTGAGATTCTTTATATGTCTCAACATTACCCATGATAGCTTGTAAGGACTTCCTTGAAATTTTTTGCACCAATAAATGGAGGAAATATGAAGTATCCTTTGCATTCCTCCAGACCTGTAATTGCTATAACTCTTTCCTTGTCCATGGTACCAGAAAGTATCTTCCCCAAATCTCTCCCAAAAACAAAGCAGGATGCTTGCTCTAATACCAATTAAAATTTTGGTATATAGATATCAGATGTCGAACCAGATGTCACGATACTAATATCAGAATAGTCACACACCACCAAAAAATTATTCAAATAAAGTAAACTGTTGAAGGTAAATAACATAAATAATTGTTAACCCAGTTAGGTGAAACATCCCCTACATATAGGGGCAACCAAGCCAAGAAGGAAATCTACTATAATAGTATTAGTTTGAAGCCTAAGTAAGCAACCTATAGATTACTATCTTCTCACCTAATCATTACTCATTCTATTTTTGTCTAAGACGCTCCTAGATATGAGACCCCTCTAACTTCCTTTTAATCATACAACAATGATAACAACTTTATTCAAATGCGGAAGACGCACTTTCAATGAAACACAATCCACTCTTGCTTTAAAGATTATGAGTGATTGACAATTACAACTCAAACAAAGTCCAATTCAAGAATCCAAGAGATAGATGAATGACTCACAATAAACATATTCTAACTCTACTATAAAGTGGATCATAAAGAACAAAGAACAAACTAAACCCTAAAATAATACTCTCACATGCACGAGTTAGTTAGTTAATAACATTAGGTTTATGTTAAATCCATGGTTTTAGGTTTGGCTTGAATTTTGCAAAAACATGGTTCTAGGATGATGTTGAGCCAAAAGTCACAACATCTTGACCAACTATCATGAAATTTCTGGTGTCATGTGTATCAGATAGATGTTGAGCCAGAAGTCTTGACATCTTGGCCTGTTATGCAACACGCACTGCTGTTTTATAGACATTAAATATGAAGACAATGAAGACACTTCGAGCATGAAGCGCCCCAAAACCGTCAATCCTGAAGAAGAAGTAGAGATATAAGATTCAAATGAAAGCTTCGAATGAGAAATGGTATTTAACTTGCAAGGTACATCGAACAATGTTGCTTCTAGCATCCAATAGTCGACTCCTCACAACACTAGCTCTCCTTCGGTCTAACCAACAGTGACTGGGGGTCCAGTCTGAGACGTGGTTGTTGTGAAACCTAATGATGAAGTCGAAGTTAAAGATCAAAAATCTACTCTAGAACACCAAGATAATCTTGTTTAGTTATCTCTACAGGGAAACCAAGACTTTGAAGAATCAAATAGTTCGACTGACGATACTTTAGACTGAGGGCATAGAGAAAATCGACCCAACTCAAGAGGAATAAAGAACTGATGATCAAACCCAGAAGGAGCATGTACCTCAAAATGAAAAAGAAATCAAAGGGAGCCCATGATTTCCCCTATTAAAGAGAAACAAACTAAGGTCACATAGACTTCTACTAATCTAACAGCTAACACTAAGGTTATTCCTTCGACTACGAAAATTATGAAACATCCCTTCATCCTAGACTGCTCTTCCAAAACTTATCTTAATTAAGAGGAGATCCTGACTATCACGAAGTAAAATCATGCAGAAGCTCTGGGGAGGCTTGTGAAGAGTTGAGGGATAAGCTCTACTGGTAGATCTTCAAGCTCTTCTGGTGCATATGACAACGATCTTAAGGATGGATCCATGAACCTGTTGTTCGAACAACTGAAGGCATATATTTGTGGTGTTGATCTCTTCAAAGTCATCAAAGAGGACGTTTATAATGAGTTTGACATTAAATAGTTGTTAAAACAACTTAGTAACCATAAGTTATTGATTCCCTTGTTCAACTCATGTTATCCGCTGAGCCCCTCTTAGACCATATTTGCAAGAATGTGTGACTTAAACAAACATCACCCAACTCCTTCAATAGAAAATTGAAGATATATCCAAAGAATGGGGTCTTAGTGAGGTGTCTCACAAACGGGTCGATGCTTTTGAAGCTCAACAAAAAAAAAAAAGGATAAAATGACATCTTATGACAAACAAATCTCAGTATATCATGCCCAAATTATGAAACTACCCAAACAAATTAAAGATTTGGAAAAGAAGAAAGTTAAGCTGAAGGATTCTGCATTGACCTCGTCCAAAGAAAACATTGATCATGAGGCCAACATTGGTATTCACCATATATGTTGGACTTGATACTTCATACACAAGAGGCCAAGCTCCTATCCCAACTATAGGTCAAAGTACCATCACTTCTCTCTACTAAAAATATTCGAGCTCAATATGGTTTAACAGGATAACCATTACACTCTTGTGATTTTAACAGGCTGATCAACTAAGCTATTGTTTTATAACGGGCTAACCATGAACCTAATGGCGAGTTCATCAATATTGTTGATCTACAACCTTTGAATAAATAAGACTTTATAATAGTCTTAAGGGAAGCTCAACAACATTGATAACCTCCAACCTATATAGATTATGGGAACCTAATCACACAAATTCCCAACCAAAGCTTTTAATGGGTTTACTTTTATTTAATTAATATAATTTTAGACATAAAAATTAATTTATTTTAATCACCCTTTATTTTATTAATTAGTTTGTAAATTAATTAGAAACTAGGGTTTTGATTATTTCTTTTTACAAATTAAAAATATTTTCCTAAAACAAAAATCCAAAAATATTATTTTCTAAAAAAAATTTAGAATCTTTATGATTAATTTATTTTCATAAATAAATTAAATTATCAAACATTTATTTTCATTTTTATTTTGTAAATAAAATAGAATTAGGGTTTAATTTCCAATAGCTTTTCATTTCAAATTTCACACATCTTTTCTCAAACAAAAACAAATGAAACATTTCTCTTTTAAAATACTTAAAATCTGTTTAGGGTTTATCATATTACCCCTTTCCCTATTGTGATACAGTGGCAGAACTGACTGTTATACTGGTTTTATGTTTTGTGTTCGCAAATGTTTCCGTAAACAAGAGTCGCCACCGACTTTTCTTTTATCCAACAAAGGAAAGGGTGAAAAGAACAGAAAAAAGACATTTTGAGAATTTTCTGAGTAAGGGGGTAGATTATGGAAAAGGAAGGTATTAGCACCCTTTCCACCCGTAGTTATCTAAGGGCTCTATATTCTTAGCTCATTTTAAAATACCTTGTGCTTTGTGTATTTAAAAAGTATTTTGAAAGGTGCCTTAGTACGACGAACTTTGTAATGTTTCTCTGATTGGTAGAGAACGTATACAAAAGTGTTTTGAAAATGTTTTTTGTATGTGTGAAAATTTGTTTTGAGCGTAGCATCTAAGAACTATCTACTTTTACTTTAAAGGTTGTTCTTTTCCTCTTTTCCTTTAGACGGTGCTATCCTACTATTAGTGAGTAGGTAACCCTAGTCGTTGGATGTTTGAGGGACAATCGAAGGGACGTTGTTACAGTCACAAAGGCAACTGGGTAAGAAACCTCAGTAACTACCCTAGGGTTTTAAGATTATACTGAGGCAACTTTGAAAGGGTCATTTTTTATCTTTTAAACCGGAGGGTAGCCACTAAAGTCTCTCACGTTTCGAGAGTTATGACTGTTTTCCGAAGGCAAACAAAGTAAGGATACCCTAGAGGTGCGCATGTGAAATTTTGTTTGTATTCAGTTATTTTTGTCCTTGCCATACAATCCTATTAGTCATCATCTAGACAGTTAATAGTTTGCAGGAATTTAAAATGCAGAAAGATAAATCCTAAACTATTGCAAGGCTTCGGGGAGGAGGATTAATTACATGTCCAAAATGGGGAATAAAACAATAAAATAAAGTCCTAATTAGGGCTATTACATCCAGTAGACAAATACAATAATAGGAACAAAATAATAATGCTAAAATAATAAACACGCGCGAGTTGAAAAAAATGTATAAAACCCTAAAGTATTTCTAAGTAAAAGAAAATCCTTTTTTGTCCTTTTTTTGTTTATTTGGAAAAAAAGAAAGTTTGAGTTAAACAATAATTAATTAATTAAAATAAAATAAAAAATTATAATTAAGATTAATTCTAACAAAACCTAATATTTTGGTATTTTTTATTATTTAAGAAAACAATTAAAATTGATTAAATCCTAAGTCTATTGATTTTAAATTAAAGAAATATGGTTAAAATAACTAGATAAATTAAATATGTGAAAATTAAATTAACCAAAAAAGCCTAAATCTAAGTTTATGTTTGTTTTACTGATTTTTTATGATTAAAAAAAAGATTTTTGGAAACAAATAAATAATAAACTAAAAAGAAATAAAAAAAATGTAAATGGGCTTGATGTGAATTATCAAATAGGGGGTGAGATCTTGAATTTGTAAAGCCCAATTAGGGAGAAGCCCAAACTGGCGTTGGATTCAGTGTTACTGGCCTTGGGGAGGTGCATCATGGGCTGCACGTTGAAGCGCTTGGATCTGGATTAGATGGTGATGACCTGATGGTACATGGTGAGCGTGCGCAGCCTAGAAGACTGAGATCTACATAGGAAGTTAAAGAAAAAAATAAAATTTGCAAAAGGGATGGATCGAACCCAGCCCCTTTAGCCTTACAATCGTTAATATACATCAAACAATAATGATATAGTGTAAAGAATACAAAATGATGAGCTTTCAAACATGCGCGTTGTACTGGGTCCCCCATCATTTGAAGTAACCAATCAAAACATTCATTTTTACCATGCCATGGTCCACGCCAGTCAAGCCACCGGAGGTGGTGGTTTCGGTCATCCCTTCCGGTTGGCCAAAATATCAACCCTACGAAATATCACGAAAACAAAAACAAAAATGACACTACCCCCCTAATTTGGGGTCTACGAATTCAATGGTGGTGCCCATTTGGCCTGAGACGGCCTGTATCGTCCTGTTCGTGTCTTGGCAGTTTCAAAACAATGGCAAATCCCTAAATCTGCATCTAATCTCTCATGTATTATGTTAGAACAAATCAAGACAATGATATAAACATGAATATGTGCATTGAATTTTTTTAAACTGCATGTATTGACAGATTCAAATCATGAAAATTTTACCAAAGTAGGGCAATTCGGTTGGCTAATTTCAAGGTACTTCAGGCGTAGATATGGATGGGAATAGTCTCTTGGGAGTCTTGGGATGCTGATGGAGGACCTGGAATGGATTGAGGGAGGCTGGATTGGGGTGATACGATTTTCACCTTTTCTTTGAATTTTTGGAAATTTTCTAGGGCTTCTGGGAGGCAGCTTCTTTTTTCTCCTTGGTCTAGGGTTGGTGTGTATATATATATATATGAGACAAGATTAGGGTAACAAAAAGAGTGGGAAATCAAGTTGATCAATGATGTTTTAAAGTATGAATATTTTTTATTCAAATATTTCCAAAATAAAAGATTCACTTCCCTTCTTACTCCACACGATTTTGACAGCTTTCCATGAGCTTTTTGGCTTCAAAAAGATTTGGATCTTTTATGTCTTACATATTTCTTGCATTTATTTAGTATTTATTTAATTTATTTTGAATTTATTTGAGTAAAATCAAAACAAATAAAATAAATAACAAAATAATGCATGGACATGTTTAGAGGTCCTTATATACATCATGAACACGTTTGGACTCTAAAAATTGGGTTCAATAGCTCAAAATTACAAATTTGCCCAATTGAGATTTCATGCATTTCTTAAAAATTACCCAACTTGTACAATACATATCTTGCTCAATTTTAACCTTTTGAAGATGATCTTAGACTTTTTGGAAAGCCCGAGATGTCCTATACAATCTCTAGGTTGACCATTTTTGTATTTGGAGAGTTTATCTTTATGTAAATGGTCTTGGAAAAAAGTGTCTTTTGTTAACTTTCTCAAAGTGACATGTAATGTATGAGCTTGTATCTTCCAAATGATGCATTTCTTGAACTTGAGGGAAAAAATAGAAGTAGTAGGGAATTGGATTCTCTTCAAAATTATCTTTGGTTGGGGAAAAATGGATGAAGTATGTGAAAGTTATGCTTGGTCAAATTTCAGTTGACTTTTCCTATAGAAACCCTAATTTAGCAATTCTTGACTTTTGGTAAATTAAGAGCATTCCTTGAGGAATCACTATCAACACTTGATCAAATGATGGATATCACTTCAAAATGTTGATGTTGACAAAAAATATTGAAGTTTGACTGTATATTAGCCACAATTGACTTTTGACCTAGTACCGTTGATTTTTAAACACTTGAGCAATTGACTTAGCAAGCTTGTAGTGCAAGGCATGAAATTTGGCATGGACAATCTTGAAGACATATTAGGGACCATTGAAATCATTTGGAACCTTTGCAATCTAAACATCTTGGTGAAAAGTGAAACCCTAGTTCGAGGTTCATTGCTTAGGAGGAGAATTTGTCTGATCAATTCTTTGGTCAACCTTGAGCAATTGAGGACCTCAATAAGCATGTCTTGAGTAAAAATGGGAGGAAAAATTTTGGGGTACAACAGCTGCCCCTGTTCAATCTTCTTAAACCTGAGGATTTAGATTGGCTTGTCTGCCTTTCGTAATCTGAAGGTGGAAGATGATTGAACACTAGAGTGCCCAGAAATTTGCCCTTGCATATACATGAAGTAGCACTGCTGGTTGATGATATCGGGAATGAACTTACAAATGCCATTTGGAGAAGATGACTGAGATTTGTTGATGATGGGCTTAAAGATGCCATCCAAAGTAGATGCTGACTTCATTAGAGGTCCCTTTATGGGGATTCATGTTCCTGTTGTTTGAGGAGGACTCCGCTGGGGAATATTGGGTTCTGTTTGGGGAATAGAGTCTAGGAGCTTTAGTTGTCCACTACTCTACTGGGGAGTTATCTCTTGACTGGATAGATGAAAATTAGTTATTATCTGGTCGAAATCCAGGCATCATAGTAACTTACTGAGGATAATAAAGTGGACTATTATCTGGTCGTATTCCAGGCTTCACAGCGACTTACTGGGGAATATGAAATTAACTGTTATCTGGTCGGCTTCCAGGCTTCACAGTAAAAATGAAATTGAACTGTTATCTAGTCGTACTTCAGGCTTCACAGTAACTCAAACTGTTATCTAGTCGGAATCCAGGCTTCAGTGACTTGAACTATTATCTGGTCATGTCCAGGCTTCAGTGATTTGAAGAAATTAAGTTGTTATCTAGTCAGATCCAGGCTTCAACTTGAATTTGAGATATTCTATTATCTGGTCGGGTCCAGGCTTCACATTGTTGTAGATTATACTGTCATCTGGTCGAGTCTAGGCTTCACAGTGTTATATATTATACTGTCATCTGGTTGGGTCTAGGCTTCACAGTGTTGTAGATTATACTGTCATCTGGTCAGGTCCAAGCTTTATAGTAATTGACAAAATAAACTTCTATCTGGTCGGACTCTAGGCTTCACAGTAATTTGGCAGAGTAAACTGCCAACTGGTCGGATTCCAGGCTTTACAGCAACTTATATTGTTATTTGGTCGGATTTCAGGCTTCACAGTGCCTTGAACTATAGATTGACTGTTATCCGGTCGGATTCTGGGCTTCAACAATGATGTTAATTATTATCTGGTCGGGTCCAGGATTTACAGTGTTGTAAACTGCTATCTGGTCAAATTCCAGACTTCTCAGTAAATTCTATTTGATGTTAACTGCTATCTGGTCGGGTTCATGCTTCACAGTGATTGATGAGTTGTTACTTCAGATAGTTGCCATGTCTTTCTTCAGGAATTAATCTGGAACTTGCTTTTGTTGGTTGTGGATATAGTTTCCCTGTCTTGTTTCAGGAATTAATCTCTAACCTGGTCTTGTAGAGAGTCGCCCCGTCTTATTTCGGGAATTGATCCATAATCAGTTGTTCACTGATAATTGCCCTGTCTGGTTTCAGGAATTAATTTGGAACTGCTGAAAAATGTTGATGATGTTTGTTTGTTAGTCTTTTCCTGAAAAGGTAAAGAGTTACTTGTATGCAATTCCATGATGCATGATACGCATTGTGTAATGATGTTCTCAAAATAAATGAGATTGTTCTATTTTATATGCATATGCTATGACATTTATAAAATGGTGTATGAATGCAATATATGAATTGATCAGTCGTTCTTTATAGTGTCATTGAATTGAGGGAAAATAAATCCCTGACTGTTGTCGGGGATGAGGAATGTGATTCTTTGTTGGGAGATGGATTTCTGTGGCTAGAGAAGTAAACCCTGATTGGGAAAGAAAAAACTCCATAAACTGCTTGGGGCTTTTTATGAAGCCCCGTTGGGGAACCCAATAATTTTATGAACTATGCTTAGGAATTCTTCAAGATGTTGGGGAGATGACTGGAGACTCTTGCTCTGCAGGGGATATCGGAACCTCTGACATCATTGGGCTGTATGCTGATGATATGGTAGTGACCTCGCAGGAGGATGTCTCTGTATCTACTATGGGATGTATCTGCGGGGATTTACATATGGATTTTTAGATGTTGTCCTGTTTCTTAAAAACTATTAGTAACTGTCTTTCTATTTTTATGCGTGTATTTGTAAATGGTGACCCTATTCAAATGCATATGTTAAAAATAATAACTGGACGTTTTTGCAAAACAAAACAGAAAAGTAAAAAACAAGTAGTTTTGCACTTTCAGAGAGATAATTTTGTATTAATCTGAAGAAGTCTGCCTATAACAGGCGTTTTTTTACAAGGAGACATACATCCTAATAAGAGAATTCCTTTGTAAGAATGAAAACTATATAAATTAGTATACAAAGAAAAACATCTATGTGAAATGATCTCATCGGGTTCCCATTCTGCTATTGCCTTTATATCTTTGAGTGTCTCATTACTTTTCTACTTGGCCGAAGTTGACTGGATTGATTAGTACCATCTAAACTTGACACTTGTTACAAAAGTCTATCTGTGAGGTGATCCAATGGGACATAGTTGCACGCTTTTAATCCCTAAATTTTGCCTGGACCGCCCTTTCGGGTTTTCAGTCCACCGGGGTACCCTTTTTTCCCAAGCCGCCTTTTTAGGTTTTCAACTTGCCGGGTGTACATATTTTTCATATATATCCCTAGTTTTTGCCCAAACCCTTTTGGTTCTTCGGGATGCCCTTATTTTTTCCTAGTCCAGTCAACCTAGCGGGTCTCTTCTCATGCGTAGTATCTTTTAATATTGTCCGCGTTTACAGGGCGTGGAAGGTCGTCACCGTCCATAGTGGTTAATATCATGGCTCCACCAGAAAATATGTTCTTGATCACAAATGTTCCTTCGTACGTAGGAGTCCATTTTCCCATAGGATCACCTTGCGGCATAATGATGCTCTTGATTATTAGGTCACCCACTTGATATACCTGACGTCTGACCTTCTTGTTAAAATCTTTGATCATACGTTTTTGGTACATCTGACCATGAGAAATATCTGTGAGCTTCTTCTCGTCAATCAGGTTCAATTGGTCAAGTCGAGTTTGAACCCATTTTTCTTTATTCAAACCTTCATCCTACATGATTCTCAAGGAAGCGATATGGACTTTAACGGCTGAGATAACCTCCATACCGTATACCAGAGAGAATGGAGTTGCCCATGTTGATGTGCATACTGAGGTACGGTAACCATGAAGAGAAAATGGTAATATCTCGTGCCAGTCTTTGTGTGTCACCGTCATCTTCTGTATGATTTTCTTGATGTTCTTATTAGCAGCCTCTACAACGCCCTTCATCTTTGTCCGGTAAGGAGAAGAGTTATAATGTTGAATCTTGAATTATTTACAGAGTTAGGTGATCATAGTATTATTGAGATTGGTACCATTACCTGTAATGATTCTTTCTGGGATACCATACCGACAGATAAGATTATGTCTGATGAATCGTGCCACAACATTCTTGGTAACAGAAGCAAATAAGACTGCCTCGACCCACTTTGTGAAGTAATTAATGGAAACCAGGATGAAGTGGTGCCCATTATAATCAGTAGGTCTAATCTCTCTGATCATATCAGTTCCCCACATTGCAAAAGGCCAGGGAGCAGACAAGACGTTCAAGGGAACCAGAGGCACGTGTACTTTGTCAGCATAGATCTGGCACTTGTGACAAGTTCGTGAATGCTGATAATAGTCGGCTTCCATAGTGGACCAGTAGTACCCTGCCCTCAGAATCTTCTTAGCCATTATGTGCCCACTAGAATGGGTGCCAAACGTACCTTCGTGTATGTCCTCCATGCACTTCTCTGCTTCACTCTTATCCATACACCGCAGTAAGGTAGAATCCTGGTTGTGCTTGTAGAGGATTCTGTTACTGAGGAAAAACTTGGCAGCGAACCTTCTTAGGAACTTTTTATCATTGACAGAAGCTCCCTCAGGATATTCTTGGGCTTCGAGGTATCCTTTTACTTCGTGGAACCAAGGTTTGTCCACTACTTCTTCAGTATCAACCCCGTAACAGTAGGCCGGTTCATCTAATCTCTCAATAGTGATCTAAGGATCTTCATTATCCCATCTGACTTTAAACATGAATGACATAGTAGCTAGCATGTCCGCTAATTGATTATCCTCTCGTTGAAAATGCTCAAAGCTAACTTCTTCAAAGTGTGGAATCAGTGTCAACACATGCTCTCGGTAAGGGATGAGATTAGGATACTTTGTGTCCCATTCTCCTTTAATTTGACTGATTACCAGGGCCGAGTCTCCAAATGCACTCAAGAATTTGATTCTCAAGTCGATAGCAGCTTTGAGAACCATAATGCATGCTTTATATTCAGCCATATTGTTGGTATAGTTGAAACATAGCCTGACAGTTAAGGGAGTATGACATCCTTCAAGAGATATGATCATAACATCGATGCCATTACAAAGTGCGTTAGAAGCTCCGTCAAAAACCATAGTCCATCGAGATCCTTTTTCAAGTCCTTCATCAGGTTCAGGTTCTTCACAATCAGTCACTAACATGATGTTCTCGTCCGAGAATTCAAAATTCATGAATTGGTAGTAGTCCACAGCCAGATGAGCTAAGTGGTCAGCTAGTACACTTCCTTTTATTTCTTTTTGGGTAGTGTACTGAATATCATATTCGATCAGGACCATTTTCCATCTTGCTATTCTTCCGGAGAGAGCGGGCTTCTCAAAGATGTATTTGATAGGATCCATTTTAGATATCAACGAGGTAGTGTGAGTTAACATATACTGTCTCAGTTGGCGAGCAGCCCATGCTAAAGCGTAACAAGTTTTCTCGAGCAGTGAGTATCTTGTTTCACAGTTGATAAACTTTTTGCTAAGGTAGTATATTGCTCGCTCTTTTCGACAAGACTCGTCATGTTGCCCCAGCACACACCCCATTAAATTTTCTAATACTGTTAAGTACATGATCATAGGTCTTCCTTCAACCGGCGACATTAAAATTGGAGGTTCTTGAAGATACTCCTTGATTCTTTCAAAGGCAGTCTGGAAGTCGTCATTCCACTTCACTACTTGATCTTTCTTTAGTAATTTGAAGATTGGCTCGCAAGCAACGGTTAGATGGGAAATTAATCTGGCAATGTAGTTTAGACGACCCAAGAATCACCTAACCTCCTTCTCAGTGCAGGGAGTTGGAATTTATTATATAGCTTTAACCTTTGCATGGTATACTTAAATACCTTTGCCACTGACAATGAAACCTAAGAGTTTACCAGATCTTACCCCAAAGATGCACTTATTCGGGTTCAGTCTTAGCTTGTACTTCTTCAGTCTTTCAAACAGCTTTTGCAGGTGATCAAGGTGCTCTTCTTCAGTATAAGATATGGATATCATATCGTCGATGTATACCTCTATCTCGTGATGGATCATATCGTGAAACAAAGCTACCATATCACACTGATAGGTGGCTCCGGCGTTATTCAAACCAAATGGCATAACTTTGTAGCAGAAGGTGCCCCACTGTGTGACAAAGGTTTCTCTCTCCATATCTTCAAGTGCCATTTTAATCTGATTATACCTGGAGAAACCATCCATGAAGGAGAATACCTTATGTTGCACGGTGTTTTCAACCAGAACATTAATATGGGGAAGCAGAAAGTCATCCTTGGGGCTCTCCCTATTCAAGTATCTGTAATCCACACACATACATACTTTACTTTCCTTCTTAGGTACCAGAACAACATTAGCAACCCATTGTGGATAAGAAGTAACAGCTAAGAACCTTGTGTTAAACTGTTTCATAACTTCAGCCTTGATCTTTTATGACATCTCGTGACGCATACGACAAACCTTTTGCTTCACTGGAGAGCAGTCTTCTTTCGTTGGTAGACGATAAACCACAACATCAGTGTCCAGCCCCGACATGTCTTTGTACGACTAGGCGAAGATCTCAACATAGTCACGTAGCATCTGGATTAACTGTTCCTTGACACTATGCTCCAAGTTGACACCTATCTTGACTTCCTTTTTATCCTCTTCAGTACCCAAGTTTACCAGCTCGACTGGCTCTTCATGAGGATGTATTGCTCTTTCCTCTTGTTGTAACAGTCTAGTAAGTTCTCCCGGTACTTCACAATCTTCCTCACCTTCGTCCTCGACTTGGTAGATCGGATTTTCAAAGTCATAACTGGAAATAGAAGAACCGTTATCAATGGGATCCAGAGTGGATGTGGATCTGTAATTTGATATGTGGGTGTGTGTAAGAGAGCATAGTTATTTTGACAAAAGTAAAAAGAAAAGAAGAGAGAGTAAAAATTGTATGCAAAACGTCCAATGATTTATTAATGACATATGAATATGAAGTGATAACCCTCACAAATAGACAGTTGTGCCTCGGGTAAGACACAAGGCTTTAGAGTTTAAATTGTTCAAATATTACATATCCCAAAAAAACAAAAAGAATATTACTTCTAGATGAAAGTAATGGGAACAAAGTCTCTAGCCGTCCAATTATTTAGTCCACCACTGGTAGTTGGGAAGATCCAATTGTTCATGTCACTGTCATCCAAGGCATTGATTCCATGGTTGCTAATATGTAGTGGTGGTCCTCCGGCGTGAGTGCGACGAACAACTTTTTGAGCTTCTGAAGTAAAACCTAAACCAAACTTGTCAGATTTGTAGGGGATGTTAGGGAGTTGTCCCCAGATAGTAAACCCACCTTCTATAGCTTTGGCATCCTTCATAGAAGACATCTTCAAAGGAGGTCTGGTAGTCTTTTGAACACTAGTAATAGTATTGGTAGCATCAATTTTCTGAGGAACCTCTTCAAAGTTCTGGTAGGGGGTTTCAATGAACTCGCCATCCATCTCAACATACCTGAAATAGTTCAAATGGATCACCATACACTCTTCTTAGCTATGGACTGTAACAATCTTCCCATTAACTAGATACTTCAACATTTGATGTAGAGTAGAAGTAACAACACCAACCACATGGATCCAAGGGCGTCCCAACAAACAAGACTAAGACGGGCGAATGTCCATCACATAGAAAGTGGAGCCAAAAGTTTGGGAACCAAATTTAATAGGAATGTCCACCTCCTCGTGTACCATTCTCTTGGAACCATCAAAAGCCCTCACCACCATATTACAGGGCTTCAAAGTCAGGGTAGTGATGAACATTTAGCGATGAACTCGTATCAACTAGAACATGAGCCAGGGTAGTGCCCTTGCACTCAATAGAGACGTGTAGGGCATCATTATGCTTTCTTACTTTGGACGTCAAATCAACATCAGAGAAACCGAGTCCATTATCAACAGTCAGACTAGTAACACAGTCCTCAAATTGGTCAGCAGAAGTCTCTTGCAGCACATGAGCAGACTTCAGGAACTTCACCAAAGCCTTAGCATGGGCTTCAGAGCATAACATCAAGGCCAACATTAAAATTTTTGAAGGGGTCTGCCCCAATTGTTCCACAATATTATAATCACTCTTCCGTATGATTTTCAAAACTTCTTCCATTTCCTTTTTAGAGGCTTCAGGAATGGCTTCTTTGGGTGCCTCCGTCCGGGCAGGCTCAACCAGTACTTCTTTGCCCCGAGTCTCAGTTGACTCAGTAGCAGGAATAATAACAGGAGTAACAGTAGGAGAAACCACGGGAGTATTAATAGTCTTTGGAGAGATTTCAGGGGAGAAAATCCTCCCGCTTCTAGTAATCTTAGTGTCCCCAACAATATTGTCGATGTTAGGATCAACATCTTCAGCAACTTCATTCTTAATGGAACAATTTTGATAATAAATGTAAGCTCCATAATTCCAAGGAACAACTATGTCAGAGGAATATGGCATGGGCCCTAGAAAGGTGATAATTAAAGGAGAAACCTTAGGAGTGGATGTAATCTTGACAGATCTTTTGGAGGAGACCCTGGGAGGATTGTCGGAAATGGTAATAATTGACACATCTTTTCATAAACTTATTGTAGAGGGAATCTTCTCAAAGAGGATCTCCTGGTCATCAATCAGACGCTGAACGCTTATCTTCAACAAAAAACAACCATTCGGAAGAGACGCACACAGGTGGCAAGCTTCACCATAGCTAGGAAATAAACTGGCTCATAAGAGATTCTTCTTAATAATTGGAAGAGGAGTAGCTATTTCATCAACAGAAGACACAAAAAAGTCATCATCAACAACATTGATACCTTGGTCATGTTTGGGCATGGGTGCAGTTATCACATTGGGGGTTTCCAGAGGGTCAAATTCAATCTCCTTTGCCTTAATAAGATCCTGGACTTTATTCTTCAGAGCCCAACAATCATTTGTATCATGCCCTGGACTGTTGGAGTGGTAGGAACATCGAGCATTTGGATTATAACAAGGAGATGTAATGTTTGGATTTTGAGGAGGCTCCCTCAGAGTGACCAAGCTAGCCTTCAATAAATCCCGCTTGCCCCTTGCTATACGTCTGGTTTATCATAACCTGCATCACATGCCCTAGAGATCCTTGAAATGGTTAGTGAGATGAAAATGGAAGCTATGATGCATGATGTTATGTTCGAACAAATTAATCACACACAAGAAAAACACGCAAGACCTTAGGTTTAGGCTTGCATAGGGTTTATAGGTAAGCACCCACTTGAAGTTTAGTTGGTTCAACCTGTCTTAGAAAAGTAACCGGGTTCTAAGGAATTTAAATATCACTGATCTTTCTTTATCAAGCATTGTTTCAGCTCAAGCAATCTTTTCTCGCGATCAAAATATCCCGAAAGTCTGATTTTAATGAGTGTAGCATCGAGTATCAACCAATCCCCAGCTTTATATCGAGGCCGGCTATCTCACTACTTTCTAATGGCCAAGTTTGTTCAACTAAGGTTCTAAGGTCAGTTAGTGCTTTAGGACACCACAGAGCGGCCCCATATTCTCCTCGATTTAACACAAGGGATACCAGTACCAACAAATGTGTCACACTAACGCAGCCATCACTTTAACCATATCGTTCTATGCCGTACAGTCTCCAGGATCTATTGCTGCTTACCTAAAATTGCCCCATATCCGGGTATAGGATCTTCAATAATAACCCAAGCAACCCTTTAAAAAATAAAGCATACAAAACATACAATGAAAGCAATTAAAGTGATCTAACTCTAAGGTAACCCCACTTTTTAATAAGTCCCCAGCAGAGTCACCAATATGTGATACGGTGGCAGAACCGACTGTTATACTGGTTTTTCATTTTGTATTCGTAAATGTTGCGGTAAGCAAGATTCGCCACAAACTTTTCTTTTATCCAACAAAGGAAAGGGTGAAAATAACAGAAAAAAGACCTTTCGAGAATTTTTTGAGTAAGGGGGTAGATTATGTAGATTATGGAAAGGGAAGGTGTTAGCACACTTTCCATTCGTAGTTATCTACGGGCTCTTAGATGCTTAGTTCATTTTAAAATACCTTGTGCTTTGTATATTTGAAAAGTATTTTGAAAGGTGCCTTAGTACGGAGAACTTTGTAATGTTTCTCGGATTGGTAGAGAACGTATACAAAGTGTTTTGAAAATGTTTTTGTGTATGTGTGAAAATTTGTTTTGAGCGTAGCATCTAAGAACTATCTACTTCTATTCGAAAGGTTTTTCTTTTCCTCTTTTCCTTTAGACGGTGCTATCCTACTATTAGTGAGTAGGTAGCCCTAGTCGTTGGATGTTTGAGGGATAATCGAAGGGACATTGTTACAGTCACAAAGGTAACTGGGTAAGAAACCATAGTAACTACCCTAGGGTTTTAAGATCATATCGAGGCAACATCGAAAGGGTCATTTTTTATCTTTTAAACTGGAGGGTAGCCACTCAAGTCTCTCATATTTCGAGAGTTTTAACTGTTTTCCAAATGCAACCAAAGTAAGGATACCCTAGAGGTGCGCATGTGCAATTGTGTTTGTATTCAATTACTTTTGTCTTTGCATTAGGTTTGATAGCGTTTGATTTTAAACTCTTTCCATACAATCCTATTATTCATTCATCTAGATAGTGAATAGTTTGCAGGAATTTAAAATGCGGAAAGATAAATCCTAAACTATTACAAGGCTTCCGGGAAGGGGACTAATTACATGTCCAAAGTGGGGAATAAAACAATAAAATAAAGTCCTAATTATGGCTATTACATCCAGTAGACAGATACAATAATGTGAACAAAATAATAATGCTAAAATAATAAACACGCGGGAGTTGAAAAAAACGTCTAAAACCCTAAAGTATTTCTAAGTAAAAGAAAATCCTTTTTTGTCGTTTTTTGTTTATTTGGGAAAAAGAAAGTTTGAGTTAAAAAATAATTAATTAATTAAAAGCAAAGAAAAAAATTATTAATTAAGATTAATTCTAACAAAACCTAATATTTTGGTATTTTTTACTATTTAAGAAAACAATTAAAATTGATTAAATCCTAAGTCTATTGATTTTAAAATAAAGAAATATGGTTAAAATAACTAACAAAATTAAATTTGTGAAAATTAAATTAACCAAAAAAGCCTAAATCTAACTTTATGTATTTTTTTATGATTTTGTATGATTAAAAAAAATATTTTTGGAAACAAATAAATAATAAACTAAAAAGAAATAAAAAAAGAGTAAATGGGTCTGATGTGAATTAGATAACAAGGGGTGAGATCTAGAATTTGTATAACCCAATTAGGGAGAAGCCCAAACTGGCGTTGGATTCAGTGTTGCTGGCCTTCAGGAGATGCATCGTGGGATGCATGTTGAAGCCCTTGGATCTGGATCAGATGGTGATGACTTGATGGTACATGGTGAGCGTGTGCAGCCTAGAAGCATGGGATCTGCATAGGACGTTAGAGAAAAAAATAAAATTTGCAAAAGGGCTGGATCGAACCCAACCCATCTAGCCTTACAAACGCCTTAACACACACTCACCCAACCATTGGGACGACCTTACATCCGTTAATATAAATAAAACAATAATGATATAATGTAAACAAGTCAAAATGATGAGTTGTCAAACACGCGCATTGTATTGGGTCCCCTATCATTTGAAATAACCAATCAAAACATTCCTTTTTGTCACGCCATGGTCCACGTCGGTCAAGACACCGGAGGTGGTGGCTCCGGTCATCCCTTCCGGTTGGCCAAAAATATCAACCCTGCGAATTATCACGAAAACAAAAACAAAAATGACACTACCCCCCTAATTTGGGGTCTACGAATTCAATGATGGTGGCCATTTGGTCTGAGATGGAATGTATCGTCCTGTTTGTGTCTTGGCCGTTTCAAAACCCTAACATTGGCAAATTCCTAAATCTGCATCCAATATCTCATGTATTACGTTAGAAAAAATTAAGACAATGATATAAACATGAATATGTGCATTGAATTTGTTTAAACTGCATGTATTGAGAGATTCAAATCATGAAAATTTTACCAAAGTAGGGCGATTTGGTTGGCTAATTTCATGGCACTTCGGGCGTATATATGGATGGGAATAGGCTCCTGGGAGTCTTGGGATGCTGATGGAGAACCTGGAATGGATTGAGGGAGGATGCATTGGGGTGATACGATTTTCACCTTTTCTTTGAATTTTTGGAAATTTTCTAGGGCTTCTTGGAGGCAGCTTCTTTTTTCTCCTTGGTCTAGGGTTGATGAGTATATATATGAGACAAGATTAGGGTAACAAAAAGAGTAGGAAATCAAGTTGATCAATGATGTTTTAAAGTATGCAGATTTTTTATTCAAATCTTTCTAAAAGAAAATATTCACTTCCCTTCTTACTCCACACGGTTTTGACAGCTTGCCATGAGCTTTTTGGCTTCAAAAAGATTTGGATCTATTATGTCTTACATATTTCTTGCATTTATTTAGTATTTATTTAATTTATTTTGAATTTATTTGAGTAAAATCACAACCAAATAAAATAAAAAACAAAATAATGCATGGACATGTTTAGAGGTCCTTAGATACATCATGAACACGTTTGAACTCTAAAAATTGGGTCCAATAGCTCAAAATTACAAATTTTCCCAATTGAGATTTCATGCATTTCTTGAAAATTACCCAACTTGTGCAATGCATATCTTGCTCAATTTTCACCTTTTGAAGATGATCTTGGACTTTTTGGAAATAACAAGATGTCCTCTATAATCTACATGTTTACCATTTTTGTATTTGGAGAGTTTATCTTGATGTAAATGTTCTTGGAAAAAAGTCTCTTTTGTTGACTTCTTGAAAGTGACCTTTAATGTATGAGCTTGTATCTTCCAAATGATGCATTTCTTGAACTTTAGGGAAAAAGAGAAGCTGTAGGGAATTAGATTCTCTTCAAAATGAGATTTGGTTGGGGGAAAATGGCTGGAGTATTTGAAAGTTATATCTGGTCAAAGTTTAGTTGACTTTTCCGATAGTAACTCTTATTTAACAATTCTTGACTTTTGGTAAATTAAGAGCATTCCTTGAGGAATCATGATCAACACTTGATAAAATTATAGATATCACTTAAAAATGTTGATGTTGACAAAATATTTTGAAGTTTGATTGTATATTGGCCACAATTGACTTTTGACCTAGTATAGTTGATTTTCAAACACTTGAGCAATTGACTGAGCAAGCTTGTAGTGCAAGGCATGAAATTTGTCATGAACAATCTTGAAGACATATTAGGGACAATGGAAATCATTTGGAGCCTTTGCAATCGAAACATCTTGGTGAAAAGTGATACCCTAGTTGGAGGTTCATTGCTTTGGAGGAGAATTTGTCTGATCAATTCTTTGGTCAACCTTGAGTAATTGAGGACCTCAATGAGCATGTCTTGAGTAAAAATGGGAGGGAAAATTTTGGGGTATAACACCTATATTTGTACATTATTTACTTTTTCGCATTACTTTACATTTATACAATTATTCATCAATTTGTAATAGTAATTTAGGGTTTATTGCTTTCATCCCCCATTCATAAACTTGTATCCCCATCCCCTAAAAGCATTGTAATAGCGTAGGACTTTAAATTTCCTCAATTCACCGCTTTCAATATTATTGCTAGTAATTAGGAATTGTATGGTAATACTTAATATCAACAACTAGATATCCCTAAGTTCAAGACAAAAATGCATGAAAAATAATACACCTTGCACACTCGCACCTCTAGGGTTAACCCACACTTGTTGCCTTGAATAAAAACAGTCATGTCCCTCGAACGTGGGATACTTTAGCAATGACCCTTAAATACAAGATCATAGTCCCTCGATGACCCTTTGATGTTGCCTTTGATAAACGATCTTAGACCCTTAAGACAAGTTGCTAAGGTATCCTACAATGTTGCCTTCTATGAATGTACGACGACCCACGCTCGTCCCTTCATATCCAATTATATGGTTTCTTACCAACTAATGGCAAGATAACACTATCTAAAGGAGGAGGAAGAGAACAATGACTTTTTGAGTAGGTAGAACGCTCATAGTTTCTTGCTCACAAACTAAAACCATTTTCACACTCACACTTTCAAAACATCTTTCCAAAAAACAAACATCTCTTTGAACTATTTTCAAAACCAACACTTTGTATACATTCTTATAGAGACGAGAATCATTATAAATTTATCCGAGACAAAGGCATTTGCAAAATATTTTCAAACTTACACAAAACCCAAAAACATTTACAAAGCATTTCAAAATGAACTAGAAACTAAGAGCCCGTAGATAACTACAGATGGAAAGGGTGCTAACACCTTTTCTTTTCATAACCTACCCCCCAAACTCAAGATAATATCAAAAAAGGTCTTTTCTGTTATTTTCACCCTTTCCTTTATTGGTTAAAAGAAAAACTGGTGGCGAATCTTGCTATCCACAACAATTGCGATAAAACTCAAAACACCCAAGTTAGTTCTCCCACCATATTACAGGTAGGTTATGAAAAGGGAAGGTGTTAGCACCATTTTCATCTGTAGTTATCTACGGGCTCTTAATCACTATCTCACTTTGTTTTGAAAATTGCTTTCGGAACGTGTGCTTGAAAAATATTTTGAAAATGCCAATTGTAAGTCACGACTTTGTAATGATTCTCATTTCTGTTCTTGAGAATGCGTACAAAGTGATTGTTTTAAAAATATTTTTTGAAAGTATCTTATGTGAAATGCTTTATTTTGTTTTGAAATGTTTCTAAGCAAGAGACGATGAGCGTTCTACCTACTCAAGGTCTTTATAATACTTTTCCTCCTCCTTTAGATAGTGTTATCCTACCATTAGTTAGTAGGAAGCCCTACCATTTGATGTGAAGGGACATGTGCGGGTCATCGTACGATCATAGAAGGCAACTCGTAGGGGTGCTTTAGAAATTATCATTAAGGGACTAGATCGTTTACCGAAGGCAACATTTAAAGAGTCATCGTGGGACTACGATCTTTGTTTTCAATGGACTATGCTAAAGTGTCCCCGTGTTCGAGGGACATAACTATTTTTTATCGAAAGGAAACAAGGGAGGTTACCCTAAAGGTGTGAGTGTGCGAAGTGATTTGTGATTAAGTTATTTTAATCTTTGATTAGGGTTAGCTATCGATTTATTTTTTGTGTTTCCATACATTTCCTAATTACTAACAGTAATAGTAAAATAGGAAAGCAATAAATATGCAGAAAGTAAATGCGGAAGATAAAACCCTAGACTATTACATGGCGTTGGGAGAGGTACAAAATAAATAATAGTGCGGGAAAGTAAACCTAATTATGATTACAAGCTGTGAAACAATTACAATAATCATAAAAACACGAGAATAATAAACTACACAAATATGTAAGATAGGAAAGCGAAAGCGAAAGGGTTTTTTGGTGATTTTTTTGAAAAGAAGGTTTTAATGATGAATTTATATAGAAAACCCTAAAAAACTAATTAATTTTAGTGAAAAAAATTTAATTAATTAAAAAAACATAAAAATCTACTTAATTTTAATTAAGAAAATAAATTAATTAAGTTATAAAAAAAGGTGATTAAAATTAACCTAAATTAATGTTTTTGGTGTTTTAATTAAAATTAAAATAAACAAATTAAAAGAAAAGAAAATAATAAGGAGAAGAAGACAATGGGCCTGTTTTCAAGCAGTTTGAGGGGTGCAGATTTGAAATCTGCTAGGCCCTGTAGCGGTAGAAATATTGAGACTAAGCCATTGGATTGACATAACTCGTACATATCAAAATAAAAATCGCCACCACGCTTTATTATTTCCAGAGGAATGGGAAAAGAGCTAATAACCTGAAAAAAGAGGGAGAGAGAATCTAGGTATGGGGGTTGGTTATGCAAAGGGAAGGTATTAGCACCCTAAACATCTACGATACTGTAGCGGTCTAAATGTTTAAGACTAAGCCATTAGATTGACTAGACTTATACAGATCAAAATAAAAATCGCCACTGCGCTTTATTGTGTCCAAAGGAATGGGAAAAGAGCGAATAACCCAAAAAGAGGGGGAGAGATTCAAGGTAAGGGGGTTGGTTATGAAAAGGGAAAGTATTATCACCTTAAACATCTACGGTACTCCGCAGGAACCTCTTTGAAAAATCTGTATATTTTGGTTATAAAATGTTGTATAAAAATAGATGGTGGAGGTGAGAAAAGAAGTATTTTTTATGATTTTTGCACCCGTCGCGGTTGCGAACCTTTAGTCCCTACGTACCACCCTTCGTGCAATAGGGGATCAGGGTACACGTAGTTCCTCTTTAAAAAAATTTAAAACACAAGAGTTTTAGTTAATTTTATGAGATAGACATCATTTTCATTGTCCGTGTGCACTACGCCAAAAACGAGTTTTGGCACCGCTACATAGATAGCGCTTATGCAAAAGCGCTGCTGTAGGTATCCAAAAAAAAAAAAAAACTTTAGACAGCGCTTATTAAAAGCGCTGCTATAGGCCTTATCAAAGGCAACACTTTTTCTCCCTAAGCGCTACTATAGGGTTTTAAAAAAATAAAAATTAAAAAATTAATAAAAGCGCTGCTAAAGGGTATGCTTTAGACAGCGCTTTCAAAAAGCGCTGCTAAAGGTGTAAGTCTAAAAGTGCTGCTAAAGGGGGGGTAAACCTAAAGCGCAGCTAAAGGGGGGTACCTTTAGCAGCGCTTCTTGAAAGCGCTGCCTTTGTGTAAATCTAAAAGCGCTGCTAAAGGGGGGGTAAGCCTAAAGCGCTGCTAAAGGGGGGTACCTTTAGCAGCGCTGCTAAAGGGGGGTACCTTTAGCAGCGCTTCTTGAAAGCGCTGCCTTTGGTTTGTTAATTTATTTCTAAACCCCTAACCCCTAAATCAGATTTCCAGAAACACAAAATTAAAAAAAAAAAAAGCGCTACTAAAGGGGGGTAATAGACAGCGCTTTTACCAAGCGCTGTCTAAAGTGATTGAAAAAAAAGCGCTGTCTATACCTTTAGCAGCGCTTTTAAGCGCTGTTAAAGGCCTAAAAAAGCGATGTCTAATCCCTTGTTTGGCATAGTGGTGGAAAACATACTTACTACCCACAATCATGAGAAAGGAGAATTTGCATCATCTCAAAGTGGAAGATATGGCTTGGATTTTAAAATCAACAATGCCTCACTCCACACCCAAGTGGAAAATATCTCTCTTCACTACATATTGTAGAAGTATAGTTGTTTGCACCACTACAAGGATTGACAAGAGTCTAATCTTTTGATAAAACTTTTAAAATATAAAGCCAAAGTGGCAAAATGGTTTGAAATGAAATTGATTGACTATTAGTCTTTTCACAAAAAATGTTAAGGTATTATTAATTTTATTGAAGTTTATTGATGAAAAGGTTTTGAAAATGCATGGACCTAGGTCCAAGTTTATTATGAAAGTAGTTTAAGTTTAAAAACAGAGAAGGGTTTTCAAAAGGAGGAAGAAGATTTTTGAAATTAAAGACGGTGGGAGGAGAAAAAGAGACTATCCTAAAGCATAAGATAAAAGCTAGGGATAAGAACCATCTAACTAACAAGAAGCCAATACTTGACATTATGAGTAAAGATAGAATTCCCATTCCTTGGATGGAAACCAAGCAAGCAAAGATATTATACCTCTTGAGAAAACCAAACTTCAAGTATATTTAATCTTCACAAAAATTGGGCAGAGTAACGGCTGTATACGGGTGAATTCCAGATTACAAACAAAGTATGTAATCACAATAACCTGCACACAAAGCAAACAAACAACCCAATCTCTTGAGATAAACCTCAAGAACTCCAGATAAAACATCAATTAAGGTCACAAGGTCTCCATCATAGGCCAAGGTTTCTAATTCTAAGCCCAAGAAGTTCAATACTCCATAATGCCAAGGATAGTAACCAAATAGTACAAGTATCATTAAAGCTTTTTATGGTTCATGTTGATTATTAGGTATCTTAAAAAGAAAAGAAAAGCTCAAGTGAGCAAAATAAAAATGACAAAAAGGAAATGCTCAAGTGAGCAAAGATGAAAAGTAGGATGAAATGTAATGCTTAAAGTAAATGGTACATAAAGCATAAAAAATAAAAGCATAAAGTAAAATCAATTGTTAATAATTAGTGATTAGTTGGATGACCATCTTGAAACTTGCATTTGGAAATCATTAGAGGATTGGTAGAACCAAATCCTCCACACAACAAGTTGCATTTGCTTTTTGTGAAGTATATCATCCATTTGGAATCCTCACAAGTACCATTTAATGATCAACGATGTTTAAGTGATCCGCGTTGACCAAAAGAAATGTAGATGCATTAGTGGATTGGTCGAACCAAAGCCTCTGTACAATGAATCTCAAGGTTATTGGATCAAAGAGATCAAATTAACATACTTGGGCTTGGAAGCATTGGTTTGGGCCACGAATGATCATTTATTCGAATCAGGACAAAGTTTAGCGTTATGTTAAGCAATCGTAAGTGGACTTATATAGAAGTTGCACCTATTTTGAGGTCGGTCAATAACAATCTATGCACCATTTATTTTTAGACATGATATAGAGATCATGCTCCAATAACACTTAGTGCAATAAGAAAGAGATGAGATGAAGAGGGATGGAAAAGAATATACAAACCACATTTGAATTAAAATTTAATCAAACTATTATTAAAATCATTCATCCATTTTTATGGAGTTAGACTCAACACCATGGATCTAATGATGTTAACAAAGATCATGATCAAAATTCAACCCAAGATCAGCCAGAAAATAATCACAAAATAATATTGCATTTAATATATACATTAAAAAGGGTTTTAAAATATAAATAAGGGATAAAAATATCAACTATGTTCAAATCAATCAAGAAATATTAAGTAAGACCACAGAAAAATCAGAAATGAACTCAAATATTTTTATAAAATTTTTGGTAATTTTTTAAAGTCAGAAACTATTTCTAAAATTAATAGAAATGAGTAAAATAAACCAAAAATGATTAAAAAAAACAAAATCAGAAATAAAAAATAAATGAGGTCACCAATATTTGTCACAATATCATTGGATCATTCCATATTTTTTTTAGAATTTAAAAATGCATAAAAGTATTTTTAAACATTTAAAAAAATTCAAATAAAGTGAAAATTTATAAAAAATATCAAAACACAAATAAAATTGTGAAAAAATAAAAATCAGAAAGAGAAAAATCAAAATTATTTTTTAGAATTTTTCAGATTTTTTGGACTTAAAATGAATTTTTTATGATTTTTTGAAATTTAAAACAATTAAAAAAAATCAGAAAATATAATATCAAACTAAAAAATATGGGACATCTGATCATTGTCAAAACGCATTAGTAAATAGATCAAGTGGACCTTGGGCGTTGTTCATGTTATGGACTTTAGTAAATAAAGCACTGAATCAAATGTAAAATCAGAAATTCAAATAATACAAATGGCACGCCATCATTGTTTGCAAGATGACACGTTGGTCATCTTTAACCTCCAGCCAGTTCCAAAACCAGGTCCCTCAAACTATAAAATTAGAGCACGAGACTTATGCCATTCGCTTCGTCTTTTCAAGACGAAGACAACTACACCTTCGCGACAAATTTATATAAATTGTAGCTCAAGCAATTTGGAAGGAAAGTTTTGAAAAGGGATTTGAAATTTCATGGTAAAAACGTGTTTCCAGATAAAAGCAAGTGTTACGACTAGAACCAGGTCAATGAGAGCTTCACAATGATATAAGTTTTGAAGAATTGATGGAGAAATCTATCTATTGAAGTTGAGTTGCAGAGCTCTGAAACTGGACTTCTATGGATCAATATAGGTTACGATTCTTGAAGGTAATTGTATGGTTAGCTTCAGGGAAGATCAAGAAAGGTGAATTGATAGAAAAAAGGCTTGGACACTGATTTCGAAGTTGCAGAAAAATGAGTTATGGAGCAAGTTTGGCAAGGTGATTCTGGCTGTTCAAGCTTGAGGAAATGAATGAGGGATGACCCTCTATTTATAGGGAATCAAATGGAATGTTCAAGCGTGTGAAATGATGAAGTTTGGAGGGAAATCGTGTGAAGTTGCAAATAAGAAAAGTGTGACTTCTATTTTGATCAAAACTCATCCAAAACGCGCTTTTTGCTATGCTAATCACTTCTGGAAGTTCACTAAACATGTTTAGAAGCAAAAACGCGCAGAAAAAAATGTGTTTACAAGCTAAATCAAGGATTTCAAATTCTGACTTTTTGAAGAAACTTCAGTTTCAAGTTACCAAGTTCAAATCAATGGGATTCTCAGCTCAAGGGGTCTTAGGGCATGATTCTTGATGCTTTAGAAAGATGAGATTACAAGCTTTGTAATGAGAAAGAATGGAATCAAATGGATGTTTGAGCTGAAAGTTGCAATGAGTCAAAGTTGGGGAAAAAGTTGACTTTCCATACTTAGAAATATTTCAAGCTTTTCTTCAAAGGTGACCTATAATGTCTTGCATCCAAACATGGCCTTCCAATTGGAATTTTCTCTTTACCAAAAAAGATGGCATGAAATAGACCTCTTGAATGACATTTTGAGACTTGAACCATACAAAATCTCCAAAAATTGAGAGAGTTATGAATTGTTGTATTTGGCAAATAATCATGAAATGGCCTATAACCTTTTGCATCTTTAGGGCATCTTCCATCCATTTTCTCACTTTGCACATAAAAGAAGGAATAAAGTTCACATCCTCAAGATCATTATGGAAAAAGAGTGGGATCAAGGTGATAAAAAGTGAATAAGTTATGATCATTTGTTAATAACCCTTTGAAGAGAAGCATGTCTTTGGAATCACTCAAAAGTACCAAAAGATGAGTAAGATATACTTATTTGAGGTTCAAAACCTTAGCTCCTAGATCAAGAAAATGCTTTGAGGAACTTTGACAATGTTGAACAAATTTCTTGTACCAACACTTTTGCTTTGTAAATAAAAGTTGTTGAGGATGATAATGAGAACTCATAGCAACCAAAACCACTTCCACATCTTGAGAATTGAGAGAAATGTGCACTTGTGACCAATGGGAACAAGGCCTTGTCCAACCATGACAACTTCTTCAATCAACCCCTTGCACTTTTGAATCAATCTTGCTAACTTTGAAATGTGGTGAACCAAAATAAACCTTGCCATGCATTTTCTTCCAAAACAACTTCAACGTTGAGGTTTAAATTTCTCAAGATTTATTGACTATGGCATGGAAATAAACTCATGAACCCATGGATCAACTTGCTAATCCACATTGCCTTTACCTACATTATTAGTAAGACAAACCAACATTGCATTTTATTAATTAGAAAGAAAGTTAAAACAAAACATGCATGATCAAAAAAGAAAAATAAGTCAAGGTGCTTGGTGATTCCTCAAAGAGCAAAACTAAAGATAGGGAGGATAACCAAAAGCCCTAATGTGACCTTGTTGTGATTGAATAAATATGGTATGATGAAGGGATCTTAGGGGCAAAAATTGGGGTACAACAGCTTCCCTTATTTAAGTTTTTTCTATCCGGAGATACGAAGGTTAAAAATCTTCGTGTCAACGTGATCGAAGATACTTAAATATATAACAAGCCCTATTTTTGGCCCTAAGATGCCATGCAATGCTTATGAATGCATATGAACAACTTCAAAGGGACGCAAAACACCACTGGGGATGTAGAAAAGGAAATAAGGATCAAAAGAGAAGCCCAACCAGGAAAATAAATCACTGGTGAATCAAAAAGACTCGACTCATAGAGGATGGTAAAAGGACAAAGGATACACCAACTTTTACTGAAGGCGAAACTACCAACATTTACTGAAGGTAGAAAGAGAAAAGAAATAACAACACCGATGTTCACTGACGGTGAGCTACCAACGTTTACTGAAGGTAGAGAGAAAAAATCATCGATGTTTACTGATGATGAACTACCAACTTTCACTGAAGGTAGATAGAAAATATATCCTAACATCGCCGTTCACTAACGATGAACTACCAACATTTACTGAAGGTATCAAAAAGATAACAATCACCAACTTTCACTGATGGTGACCTACCAACTTTCACTGAAGGTAGAAAGGGAAATATATCATAACATCGCCATTCACTGACGATGAACTACCAACATTCATTGAGGGTAGAAAAAAGATAACAATCACCAAATTTCACTGATGGTGACCTATAAACTTTCACTGAAGGTAGAGAGGGAAATATATCATAACATCGCCATTCACTCACGATGAACTACCAACGTTCACTGAGGATAGCAAAAAGATAACAATCATCAAGTTTCACTGATGGTGACCTACCAACTTTCACTGAAGGTAGAAAGGGAAATATATCATAACATCGTTGTTCACTGACGATGAACTACCAACATTCACCGAGGGTAGCATAAAGATAACAATCACCAACATTCACTGATGGTGACCTACCAAGTTTCACTGGAGGTAGAAAGGGAAATATATCATAACATTGTCGTTCATTAACGATGAACTACCAACATTCACTGAGGGTAGAAAAAAGATAACAATCACCAACTTTCACTGATGGTGACCTACCAACTTTCACTGAAGGTAGAGAGGAAAATATATCATAACTTCGCCGTTCACTGACGATGAACTACCAACATCCACTGAAGGTAGCAAAAAGATAACAAGTTTCCCCAAAATTCTGGTGTTTCACCTTCAAAGGGTCTCAACTTCTTCTTTAACCAAGGCATTTCGTCTGGAAAGGGTAATATATAAGCCTTCTATAATAAAGAGACTACCACTTACAGAGATTTCACAATGAATTGTCTCTGTCATATTGAAAAGACTTGCCACCCACTGGAGTAATTTGACAATGAACTAAAAACTATCCACTCATAGAGAAGATAGAAAAAAGGTAACGTCGACTTTTACGGGGAAGTACGAGTTGCTCAAATAAAGAGACCTGCTACTTGCTGTTATGGGAAGGGTTGTAAAAATGACTTTCTGGGGAAAACAATATGGCTTCCTAGGGAAAAACATGACTTCCCGGGGAAAGAAATATGACCTCCTGGGGAGATGCCAACATATTCTTGATGAGGAGATAAAAGTCTTCTCGTGCTAAAATAAATGCACATTCTCAAACCAAGGCTCGAAACTCGCAGAAATCCAAAGTAATAATATTGTTGGGAACCAAAGATTCAAACCAGAAATAAACTGGAGTAAAACAGTCTACCAAAATACATTCTTTGAAAAATAAACTCAAGAGGTAAACCCAAATCATCCAGGCAAAGAGCTGTATAGGAAGGCTAAAGCAAAAATCTTCCACGAGGGATAACTCAGTGGGGAAATTGAATGAATATACACTTTCTGCTTAAGGCTGACACTCTATTGGAGAGAGGATAACACAACTCTACAAAACAGGGTAATATGTCAACAAACAAAATTAATGAATGCGAATGAGCAATGATTTGCTAAATTCAACTATGCATGATGTATGTATGAATGTATGAGTGTTATCATGTATATGCTGACAAAACAGACATATAACACTGGGAATAACTAGGCAAAACCGACTCAGGCACAATCAACACTCGGCTAAATCACATCCAAGATGAACATTCCATAAGAAAATAAGCACCAAACGAGGAAACATAATCCTATTTCGCGGCTTAACTTCACTGGGAAGGAACATAATCTGGAAATAATCAAATCATAGTGACAAAACAGTACAGATACATGGATATAATATCCTTCTACAGGCTTCACCGGGGAATAACACATAGACTTCAATGGGAAAACAAATGCTTTCACGGTCCGCACTTCTATTGGGGATTGCAATACTGATTTCAAATAAGGCGAATGGAAACCATATTGGCAAACTATATATGGAGAAATATCATACAGACTTTACTAGGGGAGATAGTGCCTCATCATCGAGATATCAATGGGGGACCTCGTGCTGACTCTATTGGGGAGGTCAACACCATATCGAAGAGAGGAAACTAAGATACGTTCTTCACTGGGGAAACCAGATATACGTTCTTCACTGGGGAAACCAGAGATACGTTCTTCAATATTGAGAGTAAGTATTGCACCAACTTCTCTGGGGAAAAAGTATGAAACCTCGTGGGGACAACAACTTGGAGAGTTAAGAAGTCAAACATTATAGAAAGAAATCAATCTTATGGGGATTTTAAATCAAACCCAACACTTGGCGAGTGAAAACCCAAAAAGTTTATAACCATCTCAACACGTCTTAAATAAAACATTGCCATTTCCTGATTATCGGGCAATCAAACGAAATGCAAGTACTGCCGAGAGGGAGATGCTTCGTAAATGAGTCAAATGTCAGCATGCACGGGGAGAAAAAACTTCTATTAAATAAGAGAGGCCTTCACTAGGGAATCTTGGATTGAGTCTTCATATCATGCAAACTTATTCCAACAAAAGATGCCCTAGGATAGCTTTCCTAGGGAATCAAGAAGTCAACATATAGAAAGAGGTCAAACTCATGGGAATTTTAAATCAAACCCGGCACTTGGAGGGTGAAAACCCAAAGGATTAACAAATGTCTCAACACTTCCTAGAAAATATACTTCCTTGGTCTAGCTGCCTGGGAAATAAATACCAACAATAATGCTAATACTGCAGAAAGAGAGACATTTTGCAAATAGTTCCATCTCAGCACACCAAGGGAAAAGACCTTTCGTCATATGAGGGAAAACTTTGCTGGGGAATCTGGGATAAAGGCCTCAGACCATGCAAACCCAAAAATCATAAAAATGAATTAATACATTGAGATACATTGAGATACAAAGTTACAAAGTTCGGAAGAGACTCCATGGATAATTACAAAGTTCGAAAAATGGTAATATATAATGGAAAAGATACATTGAGAAACAATGACCACTATTCCCTCTAAAAACATTGAAATTCTGAGCAGCAGCTTCTGTTGAAGTATGGTGAGGATCCAAGAAGATTGTTGCTTCAACGATCAAGTCTTGTCTGATGTAGTTACTTGCCAAGAAAGTCCCTAACTTTTGCCTAAGTTGCCCTTGCGGGTTTTCAACTTAGCGGGAAATTTATTCTGTTTATGTCTCTAATTTTTGCCTAGACCGCCCTTTTGGGTTTTCGGCCTACCGAGACGCTCCTTTTTGCCTAAGCCGCCCTTTCGGGTTTTCAACTTAGCGAGTTGTTCTTTTATTTCTTTAGGCGAAGTATTTCTTGACTGCATCAACATTCATGGGACGTGGGAACTCCTCGATATCCATAGTTTCAAGAATTAATGCACCGCCAGAGAAGGATTTCTTGACAACATAGGGGCCTTCAAAATTGGGAGTCCACTTGCCCCTAGAATCAGCGTTAAAAGACATGATCTTCCTGAGTACGAGGTCGTCTTCTCTGAATTCACGTGGTTTGACCTTCTTATCAAAAGCTTTCTTCATTCTCTTCTGATATAACTTCCCATGACACAAAGCCGTCATTCTCTTCTCTTTGATCAAATTCAATTGGTCAAACCTGTTCTGGACCCATTCAGCCTCTGAAAACTTGCTTTCCATTATCACACACAAAGAGGGAATCTCAACCTCGATTGGGAGCACTGCTTTCATTCCATGCACATAGGAGAACAACGTTACTTCTGTTGAAGTGAGGATAGATGTCTGATATCCATGTAAAGCAAAAGGGATCATTTCATGCCAATATTTATAAGTAACAACCATCTTCTGGATGATCTTCTTGATATTCTTATTAGCAGCTTCAACAGCCTCATTCATCTTCGGCCTGTATGGAGATGAATATTGATGGATAATATTGAATTCTTCACAAAGTTCTATCATCATCTTGTTGTTCATATTCGATCCATTATCGGTGATAACTCTGCTTGGCACACCATACCGACATATGAGATTATTCATAATGAAGCGCACTACCACCTGCTTAGTAACATTAGCATATGAAGCAGCCTCCAACCCATTTGGTGAAGTAATCAATTGCTACCAAGATAAAACGGTGTCCATTCGAAGCTTTGGGTTCTATCATTCCAATCATGTCAGTACCCCACATAAAGAAAGGCCACGGGGAAGAAATAAGATTTAGAAGTGTCGGAGGCACATGAATCTTGTCCGCATAAATTTGGCATTTATGGCACTTCTTTGCAAATTCGTAACAGTCAGATTCCATTGTCAGCCAATAATAACCTGCCCTTAGCATCTTTTTAGCCATCGAATGTCCACTGGCATGAGTGCCAAATGAACCTTCATGAATCTCATGCATCAACATATCTACTTTGTATCTATCCACGCATCTGAGAAAGACCATGTCATAATTTCTCTTGTACAACACATTTTCACTAAGGAAGAAGCTGGCTGCCAATCTTCTCAATGTCCTTTTATCTTTATTCGATGCACCAATCAGGTATTCCTGAGTCTGAAGAAAATGCTTGATATCGTAATACCATGTTTCTCCTCTGCTACCTCTTCTGTTTTAAACACATGAGCGGGCTTATCCAATCGTTGAACCATAATTCGAGGTATATCATTCCAAGTATTCACTTGATATATAGAAGCCAGAGTTGCCAGACCATCTGCCATTTGATTTTCGTTTCTAGGGATGTGATGAAATTCAACTTTATTAAAGAAGGGTAACAATCTTCTAGCATAATATTTGTAAGAGATCAAACCGGGGTGACGAATATCCCACTCTCATTTAATCTGATTTATTACCAAAGCTGAATCGCCATACACATCTAGAATTTTAATTCTAAGATCAATAGCTTCCTCGAGACCCATGATGCAAGCCTCATATTCTACCATATTATTAGTACAATCAAATTTCAACCTTGCAGTAAAAGGAATGGGTGATCCATGTGGAGTGACAATCACAACACCAATTCCTTTACCCATAAGCATTCATAGCTCAATCAAATATCGTACTCCAGCGAGATTCAGGATCATGACCTTCCTCAGGCAATGGTTCATCATAATCTTTCACTTTCAAAAACATCACATCCTCATCGGGCAAATTATACATCACAGAATGATAATCATCAACTGGTTGGTGAGCAAGATAATCTGCCAACACGCTGCTTTTAATAGCTTTTTGAGTGCGATATTTGATGTCATATTTAGATAACAGCATCTGCCAGCGGGCAATTCTTCCAACAAGAGCAGGCTTTTCAAAAATGTACTTGATTGGATCCATTTTGGAGATCAACCAAATAGTGTGATTCAACATATACTTCTGCAAACATTTTGCCGCCCAGGCCAGAGCACAACATGTCTTTTCCAGCATGGAATACCGTGACTCACAATCAGTAAACTTTTTACTGAGATAATAAATGGCATACTCTTTCTTCCCTGTTTCATCTTGTTGTCCCATAGTACAGCCCATGGAATTATCTAACACTGTCAGATACATACTCAATGGTCTTCCTTCAATAGGAGGGAGCAAGATAGGAGGTTCAAGCAGATATTCTTTAATACTTTCAAATTCCCTTTGGCAGTCATCTGTCCACACACAACCTTGATATTTCTTTAACAACTTAAAGATCGGTTCACATGTTGCAGTCATGTGGGAAATGAATATGGAAATATAATTCAAACGCCCGAGGAACCCTCTAACTTGCTTTTCAGCTCTCGGCGCTGGCATTTCTTGAATTGCTTTGACTTTATCAGGGTCAACTTAAATCCCTCTCTGGCTAACAATGAAACCCAATAATTTCCCTGATCGAATACTAAAGGTACATTTATTTGGATTCAAGCGGAGACGATACTTCCTCAAACGCTGGAACAACTTCAACAAATATTCTACATGTCCTTCTTCAGTCTGGGATTTAGCAATCATATCATCAACATATACCTCAATTTCCTTGTGCATCAGATCATGGAATAGGGTTGTCATAACCCTCTGGTACGTTGCACCAGCGTTCTTCAACCCGAAGGGCATCACTCTGTAACAGAATGTTCCCCAGGGTGCGATAAACATTGTTTTTTCCATGTCCTCAAGAGCCATCTTTATTTGATTATACCCGGAAAATCCGTCCATGAACGAGAAAATTTTGAATTTTCCCGTGTTATCCAATAACATATCAATATGTGGCAATGGAAAATCATCTTTTGGACTAGCTTTATTTAGATCTCTGTAATCTACGCACATGCGAACTTTTACGTCTTTCTTCGATACTGGGAAAATATTGGCAATCCACTGAGGGTACACTGATGGTACAATAAAACCGGAATTAATCTGCTTTAGAACTTCTTCTTTGATCTTCATTTCCATATCTGGGTGAGTTCTTTGCAACTTCTGTTTGATTGGCAGGCACTCTGGCTTCAGCGGCAAACAGTGCTCTACAATATCTATATTTAGACCAGGCATGTCTTGATAAGACCAAGCAAAGATATATATTCTTTCAACATCTCAATCAACCTTCTCTTCACATCAGGATGCAGTAATGCTCCAATCTTGACTTCCTTCAAATCTTCTTCTGAACCCAAATTGATTACTTCCAATGGCTCTTTATATGGATGAATGACATTCTCCTCGCGCTCAAGAAAACGTGAGACCTCTTCCTGAATCTCATCATAGTCTTCTTCTTCGGCCCCATACACAGGACATTCAAAGTTGGGACAAGGTGCAGGGTCATTGTATTCAACGGGTTTTTTAAATAATCTGCACATATGATTTATGATTGCTTTTAGAAACTGACACATATAACAAGTGATCATGCAGATTGAATTTCAATTATTATTTATTTTGAAAGGTTTTTTTATTACCATTTTCCAAGAAAAAGCAAAAAATAAAGACACAATTTGGGAAACAAAGACATCTTTTATTATTGATTATAAAAATCCAAGCAAACAGATAAGCCCATAAAATATTAATACTTTCACCTTGGGCAGAGTGAAAGCTTTTAAAAAAGATTAACACAAACAAATTACTTTGAAACATGTATGCAAGAGGGAAAATCAATGGTGATCCAGTTCTGAACCCTAACTCTGCGGTCACATAATTTGGCATTTCTGGCTCTGCTTCATCTTCCACAATGGCATTAATCTCGGAAATAGTTGGATGAATATAACCCCCACTACGAAATATGTCTTGATACTTTCCTGCAGCAGACTTCAGCTTCATGCTCTTACCTTTATCATTCTTCATAGAGAACCCCAAGCCAACTTTATTCTTGTTTATAGGTGGATCCATAATCTATCCCCATACTTCACTACGGCCATTATGCACAACCTGTTGCGCATCCTTAAACGAAGTTATAGAATTCTCATTTTCTCTTATATTATCAATGGATAAAGCTTGGAACTGGGTTCCAACAGCAGCTTCATCTGCCTCCACAATGCTGAAAGAGGACAAATAAGATATCAATAATGTATGTTCTCCATTTATAATTACCACTTTTCCTTCACGTACAAACTTTAACTTCTGGTGTAAAGTCGAAGTGACAGCCCCTGCCTCATGTATCCATGAACGTCCCAGCAAGCAGCTATAAGCGGGTACAATATCCATGACCTGGAAAGTAATCTGAAACAAATGTGGGCCTATATGAATAGGTAGGTCCACTTCACCAATAACATATTTCCTTGATCCATCAAACTCTTTCACAATAATGCCACTCGGGCGCATGGGCATTCCTTGATATTTCAACTTCATAAGTGTGTTCCTTGGTATAACGTTCAATGCGGATCCATTATCGATCAGCACATTGGATAATGCATCATTCTTGCAATTCAAAGAGATGTGGAGGGAAAAATTGTGATTCCTTCCTTCATCGTCGCAGAAACTCAGGTTATTACATGATGTAATATTCCATACTATACTGTTGAATTGATCTACAGGCATATCACTTTCCACAAAAGATTGGTCCAATACCCTCATCAAATATTCTCTGTGAGCAGATGAGTTCATCAATAAAGCCAAGATAGATATTTTTGAAGGAGTCTGCAGTAGCTGATCTACAATTATGTAGTCGCTCATCTTGATTATCTTTAAAATATCATCTACCTCATTTTCTAGTGTAACTCCACTAGATTCACCCACTGCCTTCTTGGGTTCAACATTTTCAATAATTTTCTTTCCAGTACTAACATCCCCACGAATGACTGGTGCAAATACACGACCACTACGGGTCACTCTACTAGTCTAAGAAATATTTCCACCATTAGGCATTGGCTGGATGGGAACTTTCACACCATCCTATAAAATTGTAGCATTATGTTTGTATGGTACAACCTTATCTGACTTATAGGGGACAAGACCCGACAAACTAATCACCAATGGAGTAATAGCTGTATTTCTATGATATTCAACTTCAAAATGGGCGGGTGTACCAAAACAAGGCACAATAACATTTACTCCCTCTTCAACACATTCAATCTTTATAGAGTCATCTCTAGAAAACATATCTTCATCTGAGGAGAAGAACTCATATGCAGAGGCATACTCATCATCTGACTCCTCTTCATCCAAACAAACCTCAATCACATCAACTTCGTGGTAATCATCCCTTTGGCCCGTAACCTTGATAGTTCCATTATCCAACAACAACTGAACACCTTTCCTTACAACTGAACATCATCGAGAGTCTCGGCAACAAATACGGCAAGACCCATACTGATGTTCTACCTGACCATCCATGTGGCAGAAAGTAACATGCAATTATACAAGATCCTCATTCATGTATTCCACATCAAAGATTTTGAACTCTCCAGGATATCCAAAAACCATGTTTACTTCCTCTTCATACTCTTCCCTAGGCCTGATTATGTGGATGAGGCCCTCATCCATCATCTCCTGCAAATCAACCTTTATCTTGTCATAACCATGTATATTCGTACTGCAAATAGCACGACCAGCATGGTCATACGTATAGTAGCTAAATTCATAGAGGTCTGCATGCATTTTCACCAAATCTCCTCTAACCAATTTAATATCAAAAATCTGAAAGTCCCCTAGACAACCAGGCACCATGTTCACAACATTTGCTCCTCCATGCTTGGGCAGAGGATTATCTTTCACATTAGGGCCAGCATCCTTGAACGATAAGATACCATACTTCACCATTTTTTGTACTTCAGTATTCAAAGGATAGCAATTCTGAACATTGTGCCCTGGTGCTCCCTGATGAAAAGCACATGTTTGGTATGCTTTATAATACGAAGGCAATGGTGATGGTACAGCTGGAGGTGGTCAGGTTTGGACCAACTTCTTCTGAATTAACGTCGGGAGTAATTCTGTATAACTCATAGGGATAGGATCATAACTCTCCCTTCTCTAATTACACCCTTGATTCCCCGGATGGGATGGTCTCTGATAGGCAACGGTGGTTGGAGCTACACCAACGACTGGAGTAACTAAAGCGACTTGTTGATGAAGCTGATAATTTCTTCTAGGAGGATTAACCCTACTCTCTTGCATAATAGCATTTGTATCTCCTTCCTTCTTTTTGGAAACCCCATAGGATGGCTTCTTCGCACTTCTGGAACTTTCACTCTTTGTTAGACGGCCCTATCTTACAGCCTCTTCTAAGCGGATACCCATGCCCACCATTTCAGTAAAGTCACTTGGCGCACTTGCTACCATCCTCTCATAGTAGAAAGCACCCAGAGTCTTCAAGAAAATATTAGTCATCTCCTTTTCTTCCATGGGAGGAATCACTTGGGCGGCTACCTCACGCCATCTTTGTGTACATTCTTTGAACGATTCCCTGTCCTTATGGACCATGGCCCTGAGTTGATCACGATCAGGCGCCATGACCACATTGTATTTGTATTGTCTGATAAAGGCTTCTCCCAAGTCGTTGAAAGTATGGATATTGATGTTGTCCAAACTCATATACCACTTCAATGCAGCACCAATCAAACTATCCTGAAAAAGGTGAATCAACAGACGTTGGTCATCAGTATGGGGAGCCATTCTTCTTACATACATCACAAGATGAGCACGAGGAAAAGTGTTGCCCTTATACTTCTCAAATTCCAGGACCTTAAACTTCGCTGGTATCTTGACATTCGGGACCAAGCATAAATCATTCACATTCTTCCCGAACAATTCCTTTCCCCTGAGGGACTTCATCTCCCTCTGTATCTTATCAAACTGCTCTTGAAAATCATCCATTCTATCATAGAGACCCAAGTCTTCACTTGGTGGAGGAAAAGGACGACACATATCATCATTAGCAAATGGGACCACATTCACCGAAGGAGGTGCAGCAGGAGCAGCATGCACCAGGAGGTGCAGGAGTAACAGTAGTCTGGACAACTGGAGTATCTTGGGGACCAACATTGAAACCTTCAGGCACACAGTTCTCTGGCATTCCCCATGGACAACCTTGAGACATGCGATTATGGACAACAGTTGGAGTAGCAGACACAAGAACATTCGGAGCTTCAGTAGTAACCCTTGTTGGTTGAGGTTGAACACTCGATGGCTGATTCTGAGAAGCCACCAGAGATTCCATCAGAGTAGTGAGATTGTGCATGCCGTCCTTCAGAGCAGAAACTTCCTCACGCGACTCATGATTATCTTGTTCTAAGTTGTCCATCTTCCTTCTGAAATTAGCTCGAGTATTGTAGTGGTGAGACAGCTTGCTGAACAAAGTAAAGAAGCTCAATAAGACACCTGGATATCCATAACAAATGCAAGAAATATATGCAATATGATGTATGATATGCAATGCACATGAGTTATTTTATTATTAATATTTCAAGGGACTTAAAGATTTATGAACACATTGCAAATATCAAAGTAATAACACATTTGAAATACTGAAAAATTTTATTATAATAACTTCAAAATGGATTAAAAGTTTCAATAATCCCAAGTACAAGATGAAAATAAAGTCTAAAACCCTAAGAAGTAAAGCTGACGGAGATCACTCTATACGCTGGCGCTTTCGTGTAAGCCTTGTAATCTGAGCCTTCAACCTATGGTTTTCTTTCGAATGTCTGGTGGCAACCTCCTTCCAATCACCTGAATCAGGAAGTGAGCAACTAGCACCTGACTGAGGCTTAGGAAAAAATAAATCCCCTTACCTCTCCATCATCTTTAGAGCCCGACTCTCAAGAATCTCAATCAAGTCGTCTTTCTCCTTCATGTCTGCTCTATAGAAAATCTCTAAAGTTTGGCACTTATTCTTCCAAGCATCCTTTTCCTGCTTCATCCTTACCAAAGCAAGTTGTAGCTCTTCCACATCATCCAGTAAGGGAGGAGTGGTCTTCATAAACAAATCAGGCATAGGTGTTTCCCGGGAATACGACACCTTCAACTGAATAGCCCTCGTTTGGACCCACTGAAGATAAGGCTCCAAAGAAACAACCCCTTAGGTCCCAAGTCTTTCCTACTCTTCCTGTGAATGTGATGCCAGGCCTTCGCAATCTGCTCCCTAGCTTCCTTATGGTCTTCTCCCTCCTTCAGGAAAAAACTACTCAAACGAATACTATTTAGTTTATCCCTCATCGGGTAACCAAGTTGTCATCGTGCAAGAACAGGGTTATAGTTAATTCCTCCGTTTGTACCAAGAAGATGTACATTGGGGAAACTACCACAACTGTCGGCAATCTCTATATCCTGGTAAGCTCGATGATACCAATCAATATCCAATAAGTAAGTTCCATGATCTTAGGAGCCCAACGGTGTTCCTTCCTAACATCCCAAAAAGCATTAGACTGAGGCATATGAGAAATAAACCACCGGTACAACAGAGGCGTGCAACATATAATCACCCCCCTATGATAAGAATTTCGGAGATGAATAGAGTAATAAGCATCACCCAACAATGTAGGAATTGGGTTTGCAATCATGAAGATCCTGATAGCATTAATGTGAATAAACTTGTCCACATTAGGAAATAAAAACAACCCGTAAGCAAGTAGAGCAAAGATGGCCTCAAAAGCAACTGTACTCTTCATCCTGGCAAAGTAACGAGTTTCTCCAATAAGAACTGAGCTGGTAATCCTCTAATCCCTCCTTTAGTAGTCATATGGGCTTCAACCTCAGACTTCCCCAGATGGATCAAAGCAGTAATCTCGTGTGGTTTTGGCTCACCCTCCAAACCAGTAAAAGGAACACGATTGGTAATAGGTAAATCCAACAAATAAGAATACTCCTCTAGTGTAGGCATCAAGTGATAGTCGGGGAAAGTAAAGCAATGATACATCAGATCATAGAACTTGACCAAGGTCGAGAGAGTACCCTACTTCATCCTAAGCTTCATGAGAGGAATGATAGATCCATACTTCTTCCAAAAATCTACAGAACACTCTATCTCGAGAATTAGACTGATCAACTCATCTATCTTGGTATCTTTGAAACTGTATTTTCCGGTATTTCTTTTTCCATAATCCATGGTCTAAAGGTACCTGAGATATTCACAAATGGTCAACTTTCAAGTCTCTTGAAATAAAATTTCTTCCAAATATTCTTATGAGTGCATGGATGCATGATGCAACAATCACACACAAGATCACACACACAGGGTTCGTTGGTTCAACGTCATGAGCATGAGGTCGAAGGTACTACCCATAAGGTATGGTCTAAAAGTTATCACCTTTCGAACAAGGTTCTAGAGGTTCCCAGAGTCTACATCCTTCCTTCGGATATTACCATCTTCTCGATTAACTCAGTAATTAGTAATATTCTCAAGAAAAACTCGTTCGAGCGTAGTATCGCGTGACAAATATTTATGGATTACTCCGTCATAGCTTCCGCACTACACCTAAAATGCCAAGATGGGTTAGGTAATCTACAGTCCTCAGCTTCAGCAGGCTCCCAGGTCGAAAGCAGCACATCTTCCTGATTACTCGGTAAACGAAACTACAGTCAAAGGGGCCTCCACTGAGTGGGGGATTTCATGCCTCCTTTTTTGGGATTACTCCCTTAAAGTTAACATGACTATACCATCCGTCCTATCTTAATGTTTTCCCAAGTCCGGGTATAGGACTTATAAGTAATCACCAAGCACCATGAAAACCAAGAAAAACCAAATAAACATATATACAACATATAATACATAAACAACAATAGCACATATACAAATATAAAAAAAGATAGGCTCAACCCACTTAGGGATGGACCCGCAAGAGATCAATCTTTCCCCAGTGGAGTCGTTATTTTTTCTGTAGCAGTCTAAATGTTTAAGACTAAGCCATTAGATTGACGAGACTTATACAAATCAAAATCAAAATTGCCACCGCGCTTTATTGTTTCCAAAGGAATGGGAAAAGAGCGAATAACCCAAAAAGAGGGGGAAAGATTCAAGGTAAGGGGGTTGGTTATGCAAAGGGAAGGTATTAGCACCCTAAACATCTACAGTACTCCGTAGGAACCTCTTTGAAAAATCTGTATATTTTGGCTATAAAATGTTGTATAAAATATAGATGATGGAGGTGATAAAAGAAGTATTTTTTATGATTTTTGCACCCGTTGCGGTTGTGAACCTTTAGTGTCTACGTACCACCTTTCGTGCAATACAGAATCAGGGTACATGTAGTTCCTCTTTAAAAAAAATTTAAAACACAAGTGTGTTGGTTAATTTTATGAGATAGACATCATTGTCACTGTCCGTGTGGAAAACATACTTACTACCCACAATCATGAGATACGAGAATTTGCATCATCTCAAAGTGGAGGATATGGCTTGGATTTTAAAATCAACAATGCCTCACTCAACACCCAAGTGGAAAATATCTCTCTTCACTACATATTGTAGAAGTATAGTTGTTTGCATTACTACAAGGATTGACAAGAGTCTAATATTTTGATAAAAGTTTTAAAATATAAAGCCAAAGTGGAAAATGGTTTGAAATGAGATTGATTGACTTTTAGTCTTCTCATAAAAAATGTCAAGGTATTATTAAGTTGATTGAAGTTTATTGATGAAAAGGTTTTGAAAATGCATGGACCTAGGTCGAAGTTTATTATGAAAGTAGTTTAAGTTTAAAAACAAAGAAGATTTTTCAAAAGGAGGAAGATGATTTTTGAAATTAAAGAAGGTGGGAGGAGAAGAAGAGACTATTCTAAAGCATAAGATAAAAGCTAGGGATAAGAACCATCTAACCAACAAGAAGCCAATACTTGACATTACGAGTCAAGATAGAATTCTCATTCCTTGGATAGAAACCAAGCAAGTAAAGATATTAGACCTCTTGAGCAAACCAAACTTCAAGTATATTTAGTCTTCACAAAAATTGGGCAGAGTAACGGCTGCATACGGGTGAATTCCAGATTGCAAACAAAGTATGTAATCACAATAACCTACACACAAAGAAAACAAACAACCCAATGTCTTGAGGTAAACCTCAAAAACTCCAGACAAAACATCAATTAAGGTCACAAGGTCTCCATCATAGGCCAAGGTTTCTAATCCTTAGTCCAAGAAGTCTAATACTCCATAATACCAAGGATAGTAACCAAATAGTCCAAGTATCATTAAAGCTTTTTATGGTTCATGTTGATTATTAGGTATCTTAAAAAGAAAAGAAAAGCTCAAGTGAGCAAAATAAAAATGACAAGAAAGTAAATGCTCAAGTGAGCAAAGATGAAAAGTAGGATGAAATGTAATGCTTAAAGTAAATGGTACAGAAAGCATAAAAAATAAAAGCATAAAGTAAAATCAATTGTTAATAATTAGTAATTAGTTGGATGACCATCTTGAAACATGCATTTGGAACTCATTAGAGGATTGGTAGAACCAAATCCTCTACACAACAAGTTGCATTTGCTTTTTGTCAGGTATATCATCCATTTGGAATCCTCACAAGTACCATTTAATTATCAACGATGTTTAAGTGATCCGCATTGACCAAAAGTAATATAGATCCATTAGAGGATTGGTAGAACCAAAGTCTCCACACAATGAATCTCAAGGTTATTGGATCAAAGAGATCAAATTAACATACTTAGGCTTGCAAACATGGGTTGGGGCCACGAATGATCATTTATTCGAATCAGGACAAAATTTAGCGCTATGTTAAGCAATCGTAAGTGAATTTATATAGAAGTCACACCTATTTTGAGGCCGGTAAATAGCAATCTATGCACCATTTGTTTTGAGACATGATATAGAGATCATGCTCCAATAACACTTAGTGCAATAAGAAAGGGATGAGATGGAGAGGGATGGAAAAAAATATACAAACCGCATTTGAATTAAAATTTAATCAAACTATTATTAAAATCATTCATCCATTTTTATGGAGTTAGACTCAACACCATGGATCCAATGATGTTAATAAAGTTCATGATCAAAATTCAACCCAAGATCAGCCAAAAAATGATCACAAAATAATATTACATTTAGTATATACATTAAAAAGGGTTTTTAAATGTTTTAAAATAGAAATAAGGGATAAAAATATCAACTATGTTCAAATTAATCAAGAAATATTAAGTAAGACCATATACAAATCTAAAATGAACTCAAATATTTTTGTAAAATTTTTGGTAATTTTTTAAAGTCAGAAACTATTTCTAAAATTAAAAGAAATGAGTAAAATAAAGAAAAAATGATTAAAAAAATAACAAAGTCAGAAATAAAAAATAAATGAGGTCACCAATATTTGTCACAATATCATTGGATCATTCCACATTTTTTTCAGAATTTAAAAATGCATAAAAGTATTTTTAAACATTTAAAACAATTTAAATAAAGTGAAAATTTATAAAAAATATCAAAACACAAAATAAAATTGTCAAAAAATAAAAATCAGAAAGAGAAAAATCAAAAATATTTTTCATTATTTTTTCAGATTTTTTGGACTTAAAATGAATTTTATATGATTTTTTGAAATTTAAAACAATTAAAATAAAAATCAGAAAATAAAATATTAAACTAAAAAAATATGGGCCATCTGATCATTGTCAAAACGTGTTAGTAAACAGATCAAGTGGGCCTGGCGCGTTGTGCATGTTATGGACTTTAGTAAATAAAGCATTGAATCAAATGTAAAATCAGAAATTCAAAAAATACAAATGGCACGCCATCATTGGTTAGAAGATGACACATTGGTCATCTTCAACCTTCATCCAGTCCCAAAACCAGGTCACTCAAACTATAAAATTAGAGCACAAGACCTATGCCATTCGCTTCGTCTCTTCATGACGAAGACAACCACACCTTCGCGACAAATTTATGTAAATTGTAGTTCAAGAAATTTGGAAGGAAAGGTTTGAAAAGGGATTTGAAATTTCATGGTCAAAACGTGTTTCCAGGTAAAAGCAAGTGTTGCAACTAGAACTAGGGCAATGAGAGCTTCACAATGATATCAAAGTTTTGAAGAATTGATGGAGAAATCTACTTATTGAAGTTGAGTTGCAGAGCTCTGAAACTAGACTTATATGAATCAATATAAGTCATTATTCTTAAAGGTAATTGTATGGTTAGTTTCAGGGAAGATCAAGGAAGGTGAATTGATAGAAAAAATGGATTGAAAAAGGCTTGAACACTGATTTTGAAGTTGCAGAAAAATGAGTTATGGAGCAAGTTTGGCAGGGTGATTCTGGCTGTTCAAGCTTGAGGAAATGAATGAGGGATGACCCTCTATTTATAGGGAATCAAATGGAATTCTCAAGCATGTAAAATGATAAAGTTTGAAGGGAAATCGTGTGAAGTTGCAAACAATAAAAGTGTGACTTCTATTTTGATCAAAACTCATCCAAAATGCGTGTTTTGCTATGTTAATCACTTCTGGAAGTTCACTAAACATGTTTAGAAGTAAAAATGCGGAGAAAAAAAATGTGTTTTGAAGCTAAATCAACGATTTCAAATTCTGACTTTTTGAAGAAACTTCAATTTCGAGTTACCAAGTTCAAATCAATGGCATTCTCAGCTCAAGGGGTCTTAGGGCATGATTCTTGATGCTTTAGAAAGATGAGATTACAAGCTTTGCAATGGGAAAAGAAAGGAATCAAATGGATGTTTGAGTTGAAAGTTTCAATGAGTCAAAGTTGGGGAAAAAAGTTGACTTTCCATACTTAGAAATATTTCAAGTTTTTCTTCAAAGGTGACCTATAATGTCTTGCATCCAAACATGGCCTTCCACTTGGAATTTGCTCTTGACCAAAAAAGATGAAATGAAATAGACCTCTTGAATGAAATTTTGAGACTTGAAACATTCAAAATATCCAAAAATTGAGAGAGTTATGAATTGTTGAAGTTGGCAAAAAATCAAGAAATGACCTATAATCTTTTGCATCTTTAGGGCATATTCCATCCATTTTCTCACTTTGCACATAAAACATGGAATCAAGTTCAGATCCTCAATATAATTATGGAAAAAGAGTGGACTCAACGTGATAAAAATAGACCAAGTTATGATAATTTGAAGTCACACATGGGAAATTGGGGATTCATCTGGGGGACTTGTAATCTTTCTTCATCATCAAGTTTCTTACATATGAAAAATCCTCGAAACTTTTGAAGTGATTTGTTAATAACCCTTTGAGGAGAAGGATGTTTTTGGAATCACTCAAAAATACCAAAATATGAGCAATATATACTTCTTTGAAGTACAAAACCCTAGCTCCTAGATCAAGAAAATTCTTTGAGGAACTTTGACAATTTTGAACAACTTTCTTGCACCAACAATTTTTCTTTGTAAATAGAAGTTGTTGAGGATGATAACGAGAACTCATAGAAACCAAAACCACTTCCACATCTTGAGAATTGAGAGAAATGTGCACTTGTGACCAATGGGAACAAGGCCTTGTCCAACCATGATAACTTCTTCAATCAACCCGTTGTACTTTTGAAACAATCTTGCTAAATTTGACATGTGGTGAACCAAAATAAACCTTGCCATACCTTTTCTTCCAAAACAAATTCAATGGTGAGGTTTGAATTTCTCAAGCTTTATTAACTAGGGCATGGAAATAAACTCATGAACCCATGGATCAACTTGATAAGCCACATTGCCTTTACCTACATTATTAGTAATACAAACCAACATTTCATTTTATTAATTAGAAAGAAAGTCAAAACAAAACATGATCACAAAATAAAAACAAATCAAGGTGCTTGGTGATTTCTCAAAGAACAAAACTAAAGATAGGGAGGAGAACCAAAAGCCCTAATGTGACCTTGTTGTGATTGAATCAATATGTTATGATGAAGGGATCTTAGGGGTAAAAATTGGGGTACAACAGGTACTCCGCAAGAACCTCTTTGAAAATTTGTGTATTTTGGTTATAACTGCTGTATACAAAAATAGATGGTGGAGAAGAGAAAAAAGTTTTTTTTACAATTTTGCACACGCCGCAGTTTCGAATCTTTAGTGCCTACGTACCACCTTTCGTGCAATAGGGGATCCGAGTACTCGTAGTTCACCTTTTAAAAATTTTAAAACAAAAATGTGTTGGTTAATTTTAAGTGACGATACATTATCGTCATATCCGAGTGGAAAACATACTAACTACCCACGATTATGAGAAATGAGAATTCGCGTCATCTCAAAGTGAGGATGTAGCTTGGATTTTAAAATCAACAAAGCCTCACTCAACACCCAAGTGGAAAATATATCACTTTACTATATATCGTAGAAGTATAGTAGTTCACATCACTACAAGGGTCGACAAGAGTCTAATATTTTGAGAAAAGTTCAAAGTAAAAAGCCAAAGTGGAAAAATGGTTTTAATGAAATTGATTGACTTTTAGTCTTCTCACAAAAAAATACAAAGTATTATTAAGTTGATTAAGAAAATATATTTGTGAAAATGCATGGACCTGAGTCCAAGCTTATTATGAAAGCAATTCAAGCTTAGAAAACAATAATAGTTTTGAAAAGAAGGGAGAATATTTTTGAAATTAAATAAGATGGGAGAAGATGAAGGGACCATCCCAAGGCATAATGTAAAAGCTAGGGAAAAGAACCGTCTAACCAACAAGAATCCAACACTTGACACAATAAGTCAATGTAGAATTCCCTTCCTTTGGATCGAAACCAAACAAGCAAAGATAATTAAACCTCTTAAGAATACCAAACTTCTGATACATTAAGTCTTCACAAAAATTAGGCAGAGAAACAGTTGTATACAGGGAAATTCCCCATTACAAACAAAGCATATAACCAGAGTAACCTGCACACAAAGAAAATTAACCCAGTGAATTGGGGTAAACCCCAAGAACTCCAAATAAAATAAAAACAGAAGTCACAAGGTCTCTAGAGTAGTAAAGGCTTCTAATTCTAAGTCCAATAGGTCCATAACTCCATAATGCCAAAGATAGTACCCAAATAGTCCAAGAAACCTTAAAACTTTTTATTGTTCAAGTTGGTTATTAAGTATCTTCAAAAAGAAAATGAAAAGTTCGAGTGAGAAAAACAAAATGACATAAAGATAAATGCTCAAGTGAATAAAGATGAAAATAGCATGAAATGTAAATGCTAAAGTAAATGGAGCATAAAAAATAAAGACATGAGATAAAGGTCATAAGTAAAAAAAGATACATAATAAAAGTCAATTGTTAATGAGTTAGGAATTAGAGGTTAGTTGAATGATCAACTTAAAGCTTGCATTTTAAAACTCATTAGAAGATTGACAAAATCAAAGCTTCTCAATAACAAGTTTCATTTGCTTTTTGTCAAGTATATCATTCATTTCAAGTTCTCGAAGCGACAACATATGATCAATAATGTTTAAATGATTCACTTAGACCAAATTTTATGAAGATTCATTAGAGGATTGATAAGACCAAAGCCTCCTAACAATGAACCTCGAGGTTATTGGCTCAAAGGTTTGAAATTAAGCATACTTGGGCTTACAAACATAAGTTTGGGCCGTGAATGATCATTTCCTGAATCGAGACAAAATTTAGCGCTATGTTAAGTAATCGTAAGTGGACTTATATAGAAGTCGCACCTATTTTGAGGTCGGTCAATAGCAATCTATGTACCATATGTTTAGAGAAAAGTTCAAAGTAAAAAGCCAAAGTGGCAAAATAGTTTGAATGAGATTGATTGACTTTTAGTCTTCTCACAAAAAATGACAAAGTATTATTAAGTTGGTTAAAGTTTGATTAAGAAAATATCTTTTTGAAAATGCATGGACCTGAGTCCAAGCTTATTATGAAAGTGATTCAAGTTTAGAAAACAATAATAGTTTCGAAAAGGAGGGAGAAGATTTTTGAAATTAAAGAAGATGGGAGGAGATGAAGGGACTATCCTAAGGCATAAGGTAACAGCTAGGGAAAAACCGTCTAACCAACAAGAAGCTAACACTTGGCATAATGATTCAATGTAGAACTCCCATCCTTTGGGTCAAAACCAAACAAGCAAAGATAATTAAACCTCTTAAGAATACCAAACTTCTGATAAATTAAGTCTTCACAAAAATTGGGCAGAGTAACAGTTGTATACAGAGAAATTCGCCATTATAGACAAAAACATATAATCAGAATAATCTGCACACAAAGAAAATCAACCCAATGTATTGGGGTAAACCCCCAAAAACTCCAGATAAAATAACAATAGAAGTCACAAGGTCTCTAGAGTAGTCAAGGCTTCTAATCCTAAGTCCAAGAGGTCCATAACTCCATAATGCCAAGGATAGTAACCAAATAGTCCAAGAAACCTTAAAGTTTTTTATTGTTCAAGTTGGTTATTAAGTATCTTCAAAAAGAAAATGAATAGCTCAAGTGAGAAAAACCAAATGACATAAAGATAAATGCTCAAGTGAGTAAAGATTAAAATAGCATGAAATGTAAATGCTAAAGTAAATGGAGCATAAAAAATAAAAGACATAAGATAAAGGGCATAAGTAAAAAAATATACATAATAAAAGTCAATTGTTAATGAGTTAGGAATTAGAGGTTAGTTGAATGATCATCTTAAAACTTGCATTTGAAAACTCATTAGAAGATTGATAAAATTAAAGCTTCTCAACAACAAGTTTAATTTGCTTTTTGTCAAGTATATCAGTCATTTCAAGTTCTCAAAGCGACAACATATGATCAACGATGTTTAAATGATTCACTTAGACTAAATTTTATGAAGATTCATTAGAGGATTGATAAGACCAAAGCCTCCTAACAATGAACCTCAAGGTTATTGGCTCAAAGGTTTCAAATTAAACATACTTGAGCTTGCAAACATTAGTTTGGGCCATGAATGATCATTTCTCAAATCAGGACAAAATTTAGCTCTATGTTAAGAAATCCTAAGTGGAATTATATAGAAGTCACACCTATTTTAAGGTCGGTCAATAGCAATCTATGTATCATATGTTTAAAGAAATGATATATACATCATTATCCAACAACATGTAGTATAAGTGAGAAGGGGATAAGATGAAGAGGGAGGAGATCAGAATTGAATTCCACATTTGAACTAAAGAAATTAATCAAGCTATCATTAAAATTATTCATCCATTTTGGTGGAGTTAAACTCAACACCCAAGATGCAATGATGTTAATGAAGCTCATGATTAAAATCCCATACTTCAAGATCAAACAGACTATATGTAAAAATAATATTGCATTTAATAAACAAAATAGAATGAGAAAAATAATTTTTAAATTGTTTTAAAAAAAGAAATAAAATTCAGAATAGCAAACTATATTCTAAGTATCAAATAAAAATTAAAAGAAACCATAGAAAAGTCAGAAGTGATCTCGAATATTTTTACAATTTTTTTGGTAATTTTTTAAAACAGAAAAGTATTTTTTAGAATTATTTAAAATCACTTAAGCATGTAAAAATGATAAGAAATAAAAAAATCAGAATAAAATTCAGAAAGTCAAATAAAGAAAATGATTTTTATGAATTTTTTTAGAATTTAAAAATACCAGAAATTGTTTTTAAATAATTAGAAACAAATCAAAACAAAGGAAAAATCATTAAAAAATCAAATCTGAAAATAAAATCATGAAAAAATAAAAATCAAAAAGAGAATATTTCAAAAAAAAATTGTGAATTTTTTTCATAATTTTTGGGTCAGAAATGAATTTTCTATGATTTTTTTAAGTTTATGTAAAAAACATTAAATAAAATAAAATTTTAAAAAATATGGACCATTGGATGAGAGTCAAAACGCGCCAGTAAACAGGTCCAAACGATTAGGCACGCTGTGCATATCATGGTCAGCATTGAAAATTACACCGGATTATTTTTTAATATATAAAAACCACTAAAAATCTGGCGCATTGGATAAAGTCTAACTAATGGAAGTAATCAGATCCAAGGGCTCTCAAAACCCGCGTATGATAAAGCAAACACACAGGATAAGATTCAAAAAAATTACATGTCACGCCATTATTGGTTGAAGCATGACACATAGATCATCTTCAACCTTCGAACGCCTTAGATTGGAGTTCTTAAATCGGTAAAATTAGCCAACCAGACTGGTACCATTAGATTCGTCTCTTCAAGATGATTCTAATGATACCCTCGAGCCAAATTTATATAAAATGAGAAAGGCTTGATTTAAAAAATTAGAAATAATAGCGAGGACGAAGTTTTGGAATATCTCAATCAAATCTCAATGAAATCATAAATTGTAAGAAGCGTGAGAATTAGAAAGACGAGGAGAGTAAATTAGTCTTTTATTTGGATTGATTTGACTATGAAATCTACCTGAACGAAGTAGCAGAAAGTTGCTCTAAAACTGGACTTCTGTAGCACAAAATAGGTCACGATTTTTGGAGGTAAGAGTATGGTTAGCTTTATAGAAGTTCAATGGAGCTAACTGAATGGAGCTTTTTGTGTTTTGGAGGGTGGAAATGAGAAAATGAATTCAAGCCTTAAGAGTTCAAATGAGATCTTGGCAGGGGTCAATTGGCTATCAAAAGCTTGTGGAAATAGGTTGAATATGCATCTTATTTATAGGAGAGGATGAGGCAATTCTTAAGTGTGCGGATGTGAGAGTAATTGAGTGAATTTGTGTGAATCTGAAACATGAGCAATGTGTGACTTGATTAGCATCAAAACTCATCCAAAACTTGTGTTTTATGATGCTAAGTGCTTTTGGAAAGTTTCTAAATATGATTAGAAGCAAAAATGCATGAAAACTTTGTGTTTAGAATGCAAAATATGGATTTCAAGTGCTGACTTGGAAGGAAAATTCAATTTCAAGTAGCTGACTTTGAAGTCATGGTGTGCATGATTTAGAGAACCTTAGGACCTAATTCTTGATGCATTGGAAATATGAGGTAACATTCTTTATAATGTTCCAAGAAAGGGATCATTTGGATGCTTGAGCTAGAAGTTGTGCTTGGTCAAAATCAGGAAAAAGGTGCTGACTTTTATACTTAGAAATAATTCTAAGTTTTTCTTCAAAAATGAACCAAAATGTTTTGACTCTAAAACATGTCTTATTCCAAAAAAATTATTTGATAAATGATTCTATCTTGAATTTGACTCCTTAAAAAGTATTTTGAAACTTGTATCCCTCAAAAAATATAAATATCAGACAAGTTATGATCATTTGAATTTGATGAAAATCCATAAGGTGACCTATAATCTTTTGAGCATTTAAGGCATCTTCTAACCATTTTCAAGTTTTGCACATAAAAGAAGAGTTAAAGTTCACACTCTTAAGATCATTGTGGAAAACGAATGGGCTCAAGGAGATAAAAATTGATCAAGTTATGACTTTTTGAAATCACATAAGGGAATTTGATGGCCTATCTAGAGGACTTGTAATCTTTCTCAATCATTAGTGATCTTTCTCACAAAATTTGCTAGAAACTTTTAAAGTGATTTGTTGATAACCCTTTAAGGAAAAGCATATAATTAGAATCACCCAAAAATCTCAAAAGATGGACAATATATAGCCCTTATAAGTCCAAAACCCTAACTCCTAGAGCATCAAAATGGCTTGGGAACCCCTTTCAATTTTGACAATCTTTCTTGTACAAATACTTTTTCTATGTGAAGAGTTGTTGTTGTGGATGATAATAAGAACCTATATTAATAATAACCACTTCCAAATGTTGAGAATTGAGGGAGTTATGCACTTGTGATCAAAGAATCAATAACTTGTCCAATTAGGTCAAACTTCTTTAATCAAACCTTGCATCTTTTGACTTCCTTTAGAAATTGAAGCATGATGAATCATAGTAGACCTTGTCATGACACTTCTTTAATGCACTCTTAAAAATGAAGCTTAAATTTCAATGAAGCTTTGTTGAAGAAGGCATGGAAATAAACTCTTGAAACTATGAATCAACCTGATGAAGTGTGTTATGCCCTTACCTATAGTATCATCATTTAGAGCAAACATTCATTGTATTTGTTAGTTAAAAGTTAATCAAAACAAGACAAATATGACCATAATTTACAAATCAAAGTGCTTGGTGATTTCTCAAGATCAAACCTAAAGATAGGGAGAAGAACCAAACCCTAGCGTGAACTTGATATGATTGGGTTGATTTGAGATGATAGAGGAATCTTAGGGGAAAAAATTGGGGTATAAAAACTGACCTTATTTAAGTGTCTTCTATCTGGAGATACGAAGGTTTAAATCTTCGTGTCGACGCGATTGAAGATACTTAAATATAAAAAAAAGCCTTGTTTTTGGCCCTAAGATGCCATGCAATGCTTATGATTGTGCATGCAAACAAACAAATCCAAGGTCGACACAAGACACCACTGGGGAAGCAGAAAATAAAATAAAGGATCAAAAGAAAGTCCGACCAGGAAAATAAATCACTGGTGAACAAACGACTCGACTCTATTGGGGTAAAGCCCAAGGAGGAGATAAAGTATCATAAATTCAAATATTATGGAAAAAGTAATGGATGAGAAAGATCGACAGATAACTGCGAACTACCCAATCACAGAGAAGATAGCAAAAAAAACATCGATTCACAAGGAATAGAAGTGGTAAGATAATTCTGGTGAACACCGATATTAGGGTAGGAAACAAGTGATTAGCACCAGTACTTATGACTCGAAACATACGAATTCTTTAGAGCAAAGTGAGTCTCAATGATGAACTATCTCCCAAAATGACGAGACTGCCATCCATCAGAGTAAAAAATCTCAACAATGAACTATCTCCCATAATGACGAGACTAACATTCATCAGAGTAACAAAATCTCAACAACGAACTATCTCCCATAATGACGAGACTACCATTCATCGGAGTAACAAAATCTCAACAACGAACTATCTCCCATAATGATGAGACTACCATCCATCGGAGTAAGAAAATCTCAAAAACGAACTATCTCCCATAATAACTAGACTACCATTCATTGGGGTAACAAATCTTAACAATAAACTATCTCCCATAATGATGAGACTACAATTCATTGGATTAATAAATCTCAACAACGAACTGTCTCCATAATGATGAGACTACCATCCATCGGAGTAACAAAATCTCAATAACAAACTATCTCCCATAATGATGAGACTACTATTCATCGGAGTATAAATATCAATAATGAACTATCTCCCATAATGACGAGACTACCATTCATCGGAGTAACAAATCTCAATAACGAACTATCTCCCATAATGACGAGACTATCATTCATCGAAGTACAAATCTCAACAACGAACTATCTCCCATAATGACGAGAATAACATTCATCGGAGTAACAAATCTCAACAACGAAATGTCTCCCATAATGACGAGACTACCATTCATTAGAGTAACAAAATCTCAACAACAAACTATCTCCCATAATGACGAGACTGCCATTCATTGGAGTAACAAATCTCAACAACAAACTATCTCTCATAATGAAGAGACTACCATTCTTCGGAGTAACAAAAATGAATATTCTTTGGGAACTAACAGACTTACTGGGGGAGTACATGTTGCTCAAATAAAGAGACTTGTCACTTGCTGTTATAAGAAGCATGTTGCGGAAAGAAATATGACTTCTCTGGGGAAGTGCCAATACAGTCCTATTGAGGAGATAAAGTCTTCTCGTGCCAAAATAAATGCACATTCTCAAACATGTGCTTAAAGAATGTATAAATCATAATAATAACGTTTTCGAGGACCACAGATCCAAACCAGAAATAAACCGGAGTGAAACAGTTAACCAAGATAGAACCTAATGGGAAATAAACTCAAAAGGGGACCACATATCTAAACAGATAATGAGCTGAATAAGAAGGCTAAAGCATAATTCTTCCACAAGGGATAACTTAGTGGGGAAATTGAAAGCATATAGACTTTCTTCTTAAGGTTGACACTCTATTGGAGAGAGGGTAACATAACTCTGTAAAATAGGTAAATATGCCCACAAAAACATCAATGAATGCAAATGAGCAATGAACTTTAATTCAGCTATGCATGATGTCTATATGAATGTATGAATTTTATCATGTATATGTTGACAAAATAGACATACATCACTGGGAATAACCAGACAAAAGCAGTTTGGGTAAAGTCAACACTTGGCTAAAATACATCCATGATGAAGATTTCATAAGAAAGTAAGCACCAACCGAGGAAACAAATTCCTATTTCATGGCTTAAATCCATTTGGAAGAAACATAGATTGAAAATAATCAAAGCACAATCTGACAGCAATAAACTAATACAGGTGTAGGGATATATCACCCTCCTCCATCTTCACCGGGGAATATCACACGGACCTCAATAGGGAAAACAATGCCTCATCATCTAGACTTCCACTGGAGATTATAATGCTGACTTCACTAGGGAAGCTGAAAACCACATCGTTGAGACTTCAAATGGGGATCTCGTGCTGACTTCATTGGGATTACAACACCATACCATTTAGTGGAACCCAAAATACGTTCTTCAAATTTTAAGAGTAATGTTTTGACAAGCTTCTTCGGGGAGGAATTATGAAACTTCATGGGGATAACAAATTTTAGAGAGAAGCATCATCTCGGCTTCATTTGGGGATCTAAGTTTAACAACGCAATAGGAAATCAAAATTATGGGGATTTTAAATCAAACCCAAAACTTGGCGAGAGAAAATCCAAAAAGTTGAAAATTGTCTCAACACTTCTTATAAAAGATATTGCCCTTGTCTAGTTGCTCAGTTGGAGAAAATCTGCGCTCAAGTCCTGACTGGAGAATCGGGGATAGAGGCGTCAAACCGTGTGAACCTAAAACCAAAATAATCAATCTGGAGAAAAACCTGACCCAAGACTTGACTGGGGGAATGGGATTACATACCCAACATCACACCATATATCAATTGGCTTGCACTCCAACTATTCAAGCAAAGAAACACAAGAGGATCATGCGCATATCGGTAAGAGTGATCCCGAGATATATTTTGGGGAATCAAGAAGTTAACATTACAGCAAGAAGTCAAAATTATGGGGATTTTTAATCAAACTCAACACTTAGCGAGAGAAAATCCAAAAAGTTGATATTTGTTCCAACACTTCTTAGGAAAATATTGCCCTTGCCAGGCTGTCTGGGAAACAAACAACAACAATAATGCCATCACTTTAGAGAGTGATGCTTTGCAAATTATTCTACCTTAACACACAAAGGGAGAAGAAACTTTCGTCATATGAACGAAGATCTCACTGGAGAATCTTTTTTCAAAACATTGGAGTTCGTCCATCCTTGGAATCACTACTTTTGTTTTACTTGAATCACAAAATCTGAAGTAAAATGTAATTTGTAAATTCTTTTCAAAAACATTTTTATTATTAAATCTCTTTGTTTTGAAAATTATTATCAATAATAAATGGAATCTTTTCAAACATAATAAGAGAAGAACTACAAGGAATTGGATAAAAGCTCAAATTTTTATTAATAGAATGATAGTCTGGAAAAGATACATTGAAATACAATGACCAATATTCTCCCTAACAACTTTTAATTCCTGAGCAGCGACTTTAGTTGAAGTGTGGTGACGATCCGAGAAGATTGTTGCTTCAATGATCAAGTCTTGTCTGACGCAGTTACTTGCCAAGAAATACCTAACTTTTTCTTAGGTTGCCCTTGCGGGTTTTCAACCTAGCGGGAAAATTTATTCTGTTTGTGTTTCTTATTTTTGCCTAGACCGTCCTTTTGGGTTTTCAGCCTACGGAGACACTCTTTTTTGCCTAAGCCTCCCTTTCAGGTTTTTGACTTAGCGAGTTGTTCTTTTATTTCTTTAGGAGAAGTATTTCTTGACTGCATCAGCATTCATAAGACGTGAGAACTCCTTGTCATCCATAGTTTCAAGAATCAGTGCACCACCAGAGAAGGCTTTCTTGACAATATATACAACTTCAAAATTGGGAGTCCACTTGCCCCTAGAATCAGTGTTAAAAGACATGATATTTTTGAGCACGAGGTCGCCTTCTCTAAATTCATGAGGCTTGACCTTCTTATCAAAAGCTTTCTTCATTCTCTTCTGGTATAATTGACCATGACACAAGGCTGTCATTCTCTTTTCTTCAATCAAATTCAATTGGTCAAACCTGTTCTGGACCCATTCAGCCTCTGACAATTTGGTTTCCATTATCACACGTAAAGAGGGAATCTCAACCTCAATGGAGAGTATTGCTTCCATACCATACACAGGAGAAAATGGAGTTGGCCCTGTTGAAGTACGAACATATGTACGATACCCATGCAAAGCAAAAGGGAGCATCTCATGCTAATCTTTATAGGTAACAACCGTTTTTTGGATGATCTTCTTGATGTTTTTATTAGCAGCTTCAACAACCTCATTCATCTTTGGCCTATAAGGAGATGAATTGTGATGGACAATCTTGAACTCTTCATAAAGTTTTTGTTGCACCCCAAAATTTACCCTCTTGGTTTAGGCTTATGTTTCATCATGAACATCATAGTGCATTGCATTCATACATTGTGATAGGATCAAAGTATATTTGGTTACCAAGTTTTCCTCAAAACTTTGAAGGTTGATTACATGGACAAGTTGCTCAAGAAGAATCTTATCATCTAAACCTCTAAATCTTTTGAGCTCAAATATTTTTGGCATATCTCAAGATGTTTTTACCCATCTCTTTGGGATCATCATCCAAATTAGGGTTTTATTGAGCAAGGTTGTTAGCCAATGTACAAGATTTGATTTATGGAGCTACAACATTCCTTTAATATTTGAAAGGTCTTTGCACAAGAATTTGGTCAAGATGCCCAGAGGATTTGAAGTTTTGAAGATAATTCATCAGTTTTCTAATGTGTTGACCAAAATTAGGGTTTTGGATTTCATCAAGTTTTCTTGAGAATTTTGAAGTGAAGCTTTGCACATGGACTTTATATGTTTTAAGGATCATATGTTTGAAGTTGTAATCATCAAATTTGAAGAGAAGTGGATCAATTGGTTCATAGGGGCAAAATGGTCATTTTGGTCAAAGTCAAGGTTAACCAAGTGAATTTTTGGCCAACCATCATTTCAAGGACGTACTCTTCATATTTCAAGTCCATTTTGGTCATTAGATTGAAGAGATTGAAGTTTGGGTTGAAACTTGTTCTTGTAGAAACCCTAGAAGTTACTAATTTTGGAAAATAAGGGCCTAATTTCAAAAAATCATATTTTATTCATCCTTGATCAAGAAGATGAAAATGGAATACGCTTGGAAAGCTAAGAGAATGATTTTTCACCTCCTTTTGGTCTCATGTCCAAATTAACAAGGAGTCAAGAGTTATGGCCTTTTGAAGTTACAAAATTATGGGTCATTTTTCAAAATTAGTGAATTTAAAGCCAAATTTTAGGAACCTTAATGGATTAGTTTGCAAAAACCATAAACTAGAGATCTTTTCAAGACCTTTCCAAATTGTGTTTATTTGTGCCAAAATTCAAAAGGAGTTTTGGAAATTTGAGGCATCTCATTGAAATTTGGCAAATGTGCAAAATGGCCATTTCTTGCAAACTCAAGTTTTAACCATTCCTCTTTCTTCTAATCAAGCCCATTGGTAATTTCTAACATGCTGAGGCCCATCATGCCAAAGTTTGAGCTGCACATGGGCAAAGGAACAAGGAATTCGTGGTTTTGCAAAAACTTGCTCAAAATTGCCTAATCACCAACACAAGCTTAATGCAAGGATTTAAGTCCTAATCTTGTTGCTGATATCTTCCTGAGGGCAAATGGGTTAAAATGCACAAAGAAAGCAAGCCAACGCACGAGGAAATGAGAGGCTGCATGTGCATACTTAAGTTTGGCCAAAAGAAGATTTATTGGATTCCAAGGGCTTTCAGCGCGTAAAATCTATTCTACCCTCCTCCTAATGCTCTATATATTGAGAAGTAAGCTTCAGTGTGAAGGGTTGGTGCCTCAATTCATCATTCAAAGTCAGAAACTCCATAGCTTGTAGCTATGCATTTTTCTTCGATTCTTCCATCTCCCTTGCGCATTTTGGCCAATTCTTCTTGCATTCTCTTCTCCAAGTGATAAGGATCATAGATCAAGGCTTAGATTGTAGCTGGAGAGAAGGAGACAGTAGATCCATTTTTTTCCAAAGGTATGAATTCTCAACTTCGAATTCTGATTTCTAGCCATGCTACGTGTGATTTATGTTCATAATCATGTTCATTGAAGTCTATGGAATGATTCTGAAGCTTTGCAGCATTTAAATTGATGAATTATGCATGTTTGAATGTTCTGAAACTCGTGATTCAGATTGTTTTTGTTCATGTTCATTGCTTGATTGTGGATGATGTGGTTGATGATTTGATCTAATTTGAATTGCTATGGATTCCTTGCCATGCCAGCTTTAATTTGCCTTTGATTTCATGAAAAATGATGCAAAATTGAGTGAGTTGTGTTGATCTGAAAGTGAGCCCTAATCCTGAGTTACGCGCGCATTTTTTGAATGGCCAAAGGTTGAAGATGATGTGGTGGCACATCCTGATTGGTCCATTTGAATTGTAGAATTATTTGAATTTTTGTTTTATAATTTGATTTCCATGATTTATTTTCTTGTTCAAAAATGATTGGAAAATTCTGAAAAAATTATCATAATCTCAAAATAATATTTTTGACTTTGTGTATTTTTATGATTTTTTTTTTGGAATTATCTGATTGGTTTAAAAATTGTTAGGTTTAATTAATTAATTGATCAAAGATAATTTTTATTTTAATAGTTCCTTTGACCTAAAAAAACCACAAAAATTATTTGAGACTCCTAAAATAATGTGAAAATTGATTCTGACTTTGGTTCATCATTTTTCTTATTTTTGATTAAAAATTTAATTTCAAAGGATATTTGTATTATTTGCTTGCTTTTTTTTTTATTTTTAATAGTTCTATTAATTCAAAAATTCCAAAAAAAAATCATGTAACCTTGTTTTTAATCATAGGATCTGAATATATTTTTACTTTGGCCATTTCATGATTTTGGTTATGGTTGGTATTTTCTTGCCTTTAAATAATAATTCCACTATTAATTGTTTGTTTTTTTTGTTTTTAATATTTCCCTTTGATCCAAAAAACCACAAAAATTCAGGGATGTGTGCTTTTAGCCCTAGTATTTGAATATATTTTTTTGTCCATTTTTATGACTTTTTGATTTAAATATTATTTTGAAATATGAATATTTGTTAATTGAATAATTGTTTGATTTAATTTCATTTTTGATTTTTCATAATTCAAAAAATATATGAAGAAATTTATATTCTGACTTTTAAGGTTTCTTGATGATTGACATGATCTTGACTTAATTAGTTTGAATTTTGATCTCATTTAATCAATATTTAAGATAAAAAGTCAAAAATTAGGGTTTTGTTGCTCATGGTGCAAGTTTATTTTCAAAATTCACTTTGCCTTGGTTTTTCTTGGGATGCAGGTCTTGATCATAGTTCATGAATGTATTGTTAATTTGAAAACTATTTTTCTTGAATTACTTGACTTTGTTTTGCATTTTTCCACAAATAATTTTGAAAACTTGTCTAGTTTGGTGGTTTTGCCAACTAGTCTTGAACTTTGAATTTCATTTGACCTCTTCCTCAACCATTCATGAACTTAGGGCTTGCATTCTGACTTCTAAACACTTCCAAGATGTTAAGATATTTTTGGTTTGAATTATGGATTTTTGTTTCTATTTTTGGTATAATTTTGAAGTGAAGGTACCCAATCATGTTTGCATGACTTGTTGCAATTTGTTTGTTGGCCAATGAACTTGAGTGAGGCCTATAATTTGGAACCAAATGATCATGTTGGTTCTGACTTGTCCATGTTAGCTCAAGTCATTCCATTTAGAAGCCTCATGTTTGAATATTTTGGACCATCTAATGCATTATGTAGGTTTCATTTCCTTTGGTGTTCATGAAGTTGTGTTTGAATTGATTGTGCATGATTGAAATATGTTTGCTACTGACCTCTATGGTTCTTGTTCATATTATTCTCAAGCTCTTATGATCCTTGATTGACACTCAATTGTCAATTCAACATGGTGATAGGAAAGAGCAACATTCCTTTGATTCTTTTGACCTAGTATGTGCATATGCTTGTCTCCTCTTGCTTATGATGTCTAATATTTGGTAACTGCCACCATGATTATTCTCACTTATTCACCTTTTGGGAATACTAACTTGGTTGTTGAATATGTGAGGTACTCTGAGAAAGTTGCAACTTCTGGCTTAAGGCTTTTGTGTCCCACTTTATTTGTGGAACACAGTTTATTATATTGGCATTGTTTTTGTGTTTAGCATGCTTGATGGTTTATGCAGGATACACACATATTTTATTTTGAATGTCACACTTTGCCCATGGGATTTGTACATATCTGATAATTTGCTTACATCTTGATGGTGCAATTGCTGACTCAATTTGTCTACTGATGCCAGCTTGCTTGAAGTTTCTCTGGGTTTTCTTCTATTTTTGCTTGACTACTACAGATAGTTATCTGTTTGGTATTGTACTACCTCCTTTCTCCCATTTTCATTTTGCATGATGCTCTGATTGCATGATGGGACCTCTGTTGCTGATATATGTCAGGAGGCCCTCTGGTTTTTTGTCTGATACATATGTTGTGTTTGCTTTTGATCGATGAGTCACTCAATTTAGACATTGAGATCATGACTTCGCTCTCATTGCATGTTCCCTATAGGATGTTTATGGATTTTCTTCTTAAATTGTTGATCGATGAGTCACTCAATTTAGACATTGAGATCATGACTTCGCTCTCATTGCATGTTCCTTATAGGATGTTTATTGCTTTTCTTCTTAAATTGTTGATTGACGAGTCACTCAATTTAGACATTGAGATCACGACTTCGCTCTCATTACATGTTCCCTATAGGATAGTTTTGTTAAGCTTTCTTTTCCATGCTGATTAAGATAGGAATCCATGTATGTGAACATAGAATAGGACTTCCCTTTATCCTCAACCTTAGGGTCAACCAATGTATGATAACACTAGGGATAGTACTAGGCTAGTTTCCCTTAGTTGTTTTCCTTTTCTTTGCATTTTGCATCTTAAAACAAAAATATGTTTCCTTGACAAATCACAAGACACCTCTAATGAATTCAAACTCCTCTTCAGAATAAAAGATACAAACCAATCTTACTTTGTCTGTGTTATCTTGAAGCCGATGTTTCACCATCGCACATGTTTGTTATCCTACTTTGATTCTCAATATCATTGTTAGGTGTGATGTTTTGTCATCTGTTTTATTGATGTTTCACCATCTTTGCCATGGTATCTTGTTATCTTGAAGCCGATGTTTCACCATAGCACATGTTTGTTATCCTACTTTGATTCTCAATATCATTGTTAGGTGTGATGTTTTGTCATCCATTTTATTGATGTTTCGCCATCTTTGCCATGATATCTTGTTATCTTGAAGCCGATGTTTCACCATCGCACATGTTTGTTATCCTACTTTGATTCTCAATATCATTGTTAGGTGTGATGTTTTGTCATCCATTTTATTGATGTCTCGCCATCTTTGCCATGACTTTGTCATCTTTTAGCCGATATTTCGCCATCGCACATTTGTTTGAAGCCGATGTTTCGTCATCGCACATGTTTGTTACCCTACTTTGACTCTCAATGTCATTGTTAGGTGTGATTGTTTTATCATTTGACGTTTCGCCATCTTTGACATGTTACTTTGTTATTATTTAGCGATGTTTTACCGTCTCATTTATTTGTTGTTTTATTTGATGTTTTGCCATCTTGACTGTTTTTGTTGTCTTAACTAAAAAACACAAACCAACCAAAATATGTAAGCCGAACTACGGCTGCTCTGATTCCTTAAAAAGGATACGTAGGCATTGGGGTAGGGTCCAACCGAGCATAACTTTTATTTTCCCTACATTATTTTCTTCTTCCTTTTGCATGCATTCCCTTTTTAGTTCTAAGCCATAGACATAGGATTTGACCACACCCATTTAGATTAGACAACAAGAGTGGATACCATAGAGTACTACAGGTGCGTGGGGTGCTAATACCTTCCCCTCGTGTAACAGACTCCCTTACCCGATCTCTCAGTCGAAAGACCGTGATTTCTCCCTTTTCAGGTTTTCTTGATGTTTAACTTTCCCACTCGACGGGATAAAATACGTTTGGTGGCGACTTTATTGTTCGATGATTTTCAGCCGGTGGTTTCAGCTGGCGACTTCACTGGGGATAGATTAACCTTTTGCTGGTCTATCCCGGAGTCGATCCTAGATCTTGTTTGTTTTCTCTTTTTTTTGGGTGTTTATTTACTACTTTGCATATTTATCTGTTTGCATTGCATCCTATGTGCGCTTTACTTTCTGCATACTGGATTTGGCTGGACTGTTTGGTTTCTGGATTTTCTTGATGGGTGGGTTGTTCCATGAGGTAAAATGCCTCGTACCCAGGCTATGAGTGAAATCTATAGGAACTAGGAATAGAGTGGCCATGGCGGCTATGAAGCGAATGCTTTGTAAACTTGACCATGAGATCCATGACTTTGGAGGTAGTTCGGATAGGTGTCATCGTATGATGATACCGACATTCGGGCTCTCGTACTCTGATTTGGCTTTTAACCTTAACTTGACCTAGACTACACCCATGAGAGGGGCAGGAAAACTTTTCTTATAGGTACAGGTACTGTTGGTGACTTTGTGCTGCGAAGATGACTCAGGTTCCCATGTTAGTTTTTGAAGCCTCAAGATTCTCATTTGATCTTGAGTGGTGTTATTCTGTAATGGTCCAGCCACGATCCAGTGTGAACTTTGATCCTGTCATATTGCATCATAGCATATTTATTTCTACAAAAATGATGCATAAAAAATAACTAGCATACGCATGTCATTTTCCAGGGACATTCAAGAGTCTTCTTTCCATCAGGAATGGTCGGTCTCCCTTCAGTTGAGTGTGATTTAGTTCATGTTAAAGAGCTCACAAGGCATACTTTCTCTTATCAGATTCCTACAATTGATGTGTCCGAGTTGAAGAGGTTGAGTTCTTATCTGAAGGGTGATGTTCTGAGTAATTTCAACAAGAATTATGGCAACTTGCTACTGATCATTAACACTCCAGTTGATCCGATGGCTTTGATCTCTCTCTTCCAGTTCTATGACAAAGAGTTATGATGCTTTAATTTCCAATATTATCAACTAGTTCCTACCCTATAAGAGTACGCGTACCTGCTTAATATCAGATTGTCCGATGAAGTTCCTTTTGTCCAAGTGCCGGAAAATCCAAAGTTCGAAGTCCTTGTTGAAATTCTTCATTTGGTTTGGAAAGGGGTGAAAGACAATTGGAAGTCTAGTGACGGTATTGCAGGGTTTTATTTGGATTTCTTAGTGAAGAAAGCTGAAGACTGGGCAAAGAAAGGCAATTGGAGTGACTTAAGTTCTCTGTTCGCTCTCATGATATATGGAATCGTCCTCTTCCCTCACAAGAGAAATTTTGTGGATTTGGAGGCTATTTGTGTTTTCAGAAACAAGAACCCGATACCGACACTCTTGGCAGATACTCTTTATACCATTCATTCCAGGCACGGAAAAGGTGGTAACGTAAGTTTATGTCATTCGATGTTGTATCAATGGCTTAAATTACACCTACCGGTAAGTGGTCCTTTTGTGGATACCAAGCGTTCTCTCCGATGGTCATCAAGGCTTGTCAACCTTACTTCTTTCGATATCCAATGGAATTATGACATGGGGGAAGTACGAGGTATCATCACTGGCTGCGAAGATTTCCCTAATGTTCCCCTCATAGGAACTAAGGGGTGTATCAACTATAATCATGTGCTTGCTTATCATCAATTGGGATACGCAATGGATGGACCGCCAAAGGCTGAGGAAGTGTCTGAATTAGTGTATTTCGCTAGAGGAAGTGATCCTGAGATGTTGAAGAGAGTGACAAGTGCTTGGAAGAGCATTCACAGGAAGGATAGAACTACTTTGGGCAAGAAGGTTCCTGCTGCTAGAATTCCTTACTTGGAATGGGTTAAAGCAAGGGTTAAGATCTTACGATTACCATTTGCAAAGTCGGCTCCTCTATACGAGCAACCTCCTACAGTTCTGAGTAACATGGTATCAATCGAGATGTTCACCCAGGTTCATGTTGAGAACATCTAGCTTCGTGCAAAAGACCGTGAGGCGGGGATGCAACTTTATTGGGCAGATCAAGAAAGGGCCGACTTAGCTCGCAAACTCAAGGAAGCTCAAGGGGAAACTTCTAATCTAACCGGTCTTGGGAAGAGATCTCATGCTGAAATGAAAGAAGAATTGAGTAAGACTCAGCAAGAGTGTCGGAAGCTTCAGGCATCTGAGAATAGCTACAAGAAGAAGATTCAAAGCTTGGAGAAACAGCTCAAAGACAAGGATGCTCAGCTTGAGAAGGAAGTAGCCCAGAAGTGTGTCGCAGAAGATCGGTTCCAAGAGGGTAAAATGGTCACATCTCAACTTTTGAAGGAGAAAGCTAGACTTGAGGAGTACTGTCAACATCTTGAAGCATGTTTAGTTCCAGAGATTTAGTTCTTTTATTCACTTTTGGCGTATTTGGTCACCTCCAGAATTGTTGGAAGGGACCATTTGATTGTTGTTGTTTTTACTTTTTGTTAAGACATGTATTTAGTTGTTTATCATTTTACTCTTAATTGTCCGAAGTCACTTAGATATCATTTCTTTTGTTTGTAAATGATTTGAAGTGTTCATCTTATCTTTTCTCTTTTGATTGTATGGTTGCACGCCGTGACTGATGAATAAAAGGACTCTTGAATACCAGGAAATGACGAACATGTCATGCATATCATGCATTTCATAACATTACAGGTTATCTCAAGACGATTTTCTTTTTCTGCTGCTTTTCTTATCCAGAATTCAAGACGACTACTCATCGGTATTCCACCAGAAATAACTTGCCAAGACAGATGGAACAGGTTCAAGCTGAACTCGCTGAAATGAGAGCCCAGATGGCTACTCAGATGACTCAGTTCGTGGAGGTCATCACCAACGTGAATCGCCGACAGGAGGAACTAGCTGCCATTGTCAACAACCAGCGTCGCCATCCAGGCGATGGTGGAAATCAAGGGCTTTATCAGGACATTTCTGTAGGAATGGGGGACGTGCAAGATCAGCCTGCTGGAAATTATCACGGGATGTCGGGAAACCCTTTTGTGCGCAACGTAGGGCAGTTTCCTTCGTGTCCTGGACCTCGTCTTGTGGGGAACAGAAGAATTAATCAAGGTGGTGTGAGGAATTATCAGGATCAGGATTTTGACGTTGACCAGGATGAAGATCAGTTTTTTGTGTGGCGTTCAGAGCCAGGGGTTTAGGTTGAGGATATGAAGTATCGTTTGTTGGAAGAGCGTCTGAAGGCTGTGGAAGGGCAAGGGGTCCTTGGTATGGATGCTAATGATCTCGGGTTGGTGTCTGGAGTGAAGGTTCCTCCGAAGTTCAAGCCTCATACATTCGAGAAATACAACGGAACGTCGTGTCCTATTACTCATGCAACTTCTTATTTCTGGAAGATGTCGGTTCATACTGAGGATCAAGGGCTTTTGATTCACTTTTTCCAGGATAGCCTGTTTGGGGCAACCCTGGAATGGTACATGAAGTTGGAGAAAACCCATATTCGTTGCTAGAATGATCTCGCTCGGGCTTTTGTCAAACATTATCAGTACAATGTGGATATGGCGCCTAATCGCACTCAGTTATAGAATATGTCGCAAGGACCAAAAGAATCTTTCAAGGAATACGCTCAGAAATGGAGTGAGTTGGATGCAAGGGTTCAACCTCCACTCATGGAGAGAGAACTCATTGATATGTTTATGATTACCCTGCAAGGGCCGTTCTATGAGCACATGATAGGAAGCAATTTGGCAGGATTTGCAGACTTGGTTATGGCTGGTGAAAGAATTGAAGTGGGTTTGAAATTGGGAAAGATTCAGATTGGAGGTTCTAGCAGCTCATCAGGGGGCAGCAAGAAACCATTAAACAATTACCCTAAGAAAAGGGAAGGCGACGCAAGTGCGGTTTACTCTCATAGGGGACGAAGAGAGGATCGTCAGCACCAATAAATCAATGTTGTCTCTATTCTTGTCAATGCTCCTCCGCAGCAAATACCAAATACAACGCCACAACAACAAAGGCAGCAGGACGCTCCCCGTCAGTATAATAATCAACAACAGATACAACCAAGGAAATTTGATCCCTTTCCAGTAACTCTTACTGAAGAGCTCCACCATATGCTTGATTTGAAGTTGATCAGTTTGAGAAAAATGCCACCACCACCCGCAAGGCTCCCTGTTAACTGTGATCCCAATGCAAGATGTGAATTCCATTCAGGTGGAGTTGGTCATTCTACTGACAACTGCTTTGTGTTGAAATGTAAAGTACAAGACTTGTTGGATACTAAGGCGATTGAGTTTACCCCGGTAACTGGTCCGAATGTTACTCAGAAGGTGTTGTTAACATGATTGATGATAATGGTGAAATGTTGAATTTAATCATGGATGTGGAACAAGTAACTACTCCGTTGAGCTTTGTTAAGAGGTATTTGCTCGACAATTCTATTTTCTCGGGTTGTACTTCAGAGTGTACCAGATGTAGAGGGCAACCGAAGGGCTGTGATGATTTAAAAGTAGGTATCAAGTTGTTGATGGATGAAGGTTCCCTGCAGTTTGATAGAAGACCAAGCTACCACAATGCTACCGAAGAATATGTTGGTGTGATACCTATTCCTTACACCCCCACGCGTATTCCTGCTCCATCAAGGGCACCCCCTCTGATGATTACGGTACCTGGTCCTATGCCATATACCAGTGAGAAGGCTGTCCCGTGGCATTACGGTGCCGATGTTTATTACCACGAGGTAAAACAGGAAGTTAATGCTCGTTTGTCTGAGGAAGAACATGATGAAGATAATGAAGGGGAAGTTCATAACTTTTCTGGTGTGGGTCGAATGACTAGAAGCGGGAGAGTATTTGGTCCTTCTAATGTGCAAGATGCGGAAGATTCTTCTGCAAGAGAAAAAGGAAAACAACAAGTAACGATTGGTAATCCAAGGGTTACGCCTGCCAATGTGACTCAACCAATTCCGATACCAGAAGCTTCTTCAGTTCCCGATGAGGTTGAGGAGTTGATGTGAATTATCAGAAAGAGTGATTATAGCATAATCGATCATTTGAGCCATACTCCTTCCAAGATGTCTATCTTGTCTCTGTTGATTTATTCAGAACCTCACAGAAATGCTTTGATGAAGTTGTTGAAGAATGCGTTCGTACCACATGAAATAACAGTCAATCAATTTGAGATTGTATGTGCTAATATATATGTCGGGAATGGTTTGGGCTTCATAAATTTTGATCTTCCTCCAGAGGGACCAGACCATAAAAAAGCGTTGCATATCTCAATGGAGTGTAGAGGCACTACTTTATCCCGGGTTCTGGTGGACACAGGATCTTCTTTAAATGAATTACCCAAGTCAGCATTGATGAAGATTGATTATTCTGGACTAGAGTTGCGCCCAAGCGATTTGATGGTGAAGGCGTTTGATGGATCTCGAAGGTCAGTATTTGGGGATGTGGAGCTACCAATCAAGGTCGGTCCTCGCACCTTCACGGCCACGTTTTTTGTGATGGATATACAGCCAGCATACTGTTGCTTGTTAGGGAGGCCGTGGATTCATAGAGCAAGAGCAGTTACTTCTACTCTTCATTAGAAACTCAAGTATCCTGCAGAGGGAAAGGTGATAATTGTATGCGGCGAAGAAGAGTACATTGTAAGTCATTTGACATCATTCCGTTATGTCGAAGTTGAGGGCGAGATTCATGAGACTCCATTTCAGGAATTTGAGACAGTTCATGCTGTCAATTTTCCTCCTCCAGAGCAGAAAAAGAAGTCGGAAACTGTTATGTCTTCTCTCAAAGACGCAAAAGATGTAGTGGAAGGTGGTAACCCTGAAGGTTGGGGTCAGGTGTTGGACGTTACTCCAAAGTTTGATAAATTTGGTCTTGGTTTTAGCCCAGGTCAGCATAGTGCAGCTCCCAGAGCATCCAATTTATCTACTCCTGTGAAGTTTTCCCGTCCTTGTACTACTCAAGAAGGAACGCCAGTGCAGTTGGCGATGATAGGGTTGATGGTTACAATGTTGAAGATTGGATTCGTCCGTGTATTCCAGGCCAGACGCTCAACAATTGGACTTCCGTGGATGTTATCCAAGTTTCAAGCGCTGAGGAGTAATTTTCTTGTTTCTTTTAATCATATCATAATTCCTACGCTCTGCCCAAGGCGTAGTGAATCATTTGTGTAGGGCCACCATGTTTATTTTGCAAGTTTATCATGAAATAAAGGACGTTTTTGCATTCAAAACCTTGTTTCCTTTTCTTTCTTTTTTCAAATGGCAATGTTTCTCTTTTCACACACTGTCACTAAAAAACGCAAAAATGTCATTCATGCAGATGCACTTCCACTATCGGTTATATCGATAATGACTCTTCTATGGCTCGTTATGACTTTGATACTCCTATTTATCAAGCTGAAGAAGAGTCGTATGAGGAATGCGATTTTCCTGAGGAATTAGCAAGACTGTTGAAACAAGAAGAGAAAGTTATCCAACCGAATCAAGATTCGATTGAGGTGGTGAATATTGTTATAGAAGAGGTAAGAAGAGAAGTCAAGATAGGGGCCGATCTCGAAGGAAGTGTAAAAGCCAGATTGATTGAGCTACTCCATGAGTATTCTGATATCTTCGCATGGTCTTATGAGGATATGCCAGGGTTGAATACAAATATAGTGGTGCATCGACTGCCGCTCAAAGAAGGTTGTTCTCCTGTCAAGCAGAAGCTCCGAAGAACCCATCCTGAGATGTCCAAGAAGATCAAGGAGGAGGTCCAGAAGCAATTGGATGCGAATTTCTTAAAGGTTGTTAATTATTCGCCATGGATTGCAAATATTGTGCTTGTGCCCAAGAAAGATGGTAAAGTCAGGATGTGCATGGATTATAGGGATTTGAATAGGGCCAGCCCTAAAGACGATTTCCCTCTTCCGCATATTGATGTGTTGGTTGATAATACTGCCCATTCCAAGGTGTTCTCGTTCATGGATGGCTTTTCGGGTTACAATAAAATTAAGATGGCTTCGGAGGATATGGAGAAGACAACATTCATCACGCCTTGGGGAACCTTCTGTTATAAAGTGATGTCGTTTGGTTTGAAAAATTTCGGGGCAACATATCAACGCGCTATGGTCACTCTCTTTCATGACTTGATTCACAAAGAGAATGAGGTTTATGTAGACGATATGATTGCTAAGTCTGACACGGAAGAGGAACACCTTGTTCATCTGGAAAAATTGTTCGAGAGATTGAGGCAGTTCTTGCTAAGGTTGAATCCGAATAAGTGCACCTTCGGGGTGAGATCCGACAAGTTGGTGGGTATTTATTGTAAGTGAAAAGGGTATCGAGGTGGACCCAGCTAAAGTCAAAGCGATACAGGAAATGCCTGAGCCAAGGACAGAGAAGGAAGTACGTGGTTTCTTGGGGAGGTTAAACTACATTTATAGATTTATTTCTCATCTCACAACCACCTATGAACCTATGTTCAAATTGTTGAAGAAAAGTCAGACAGTGAAATGGAATGAGGATTGTCAGAAGGCCTTTGACAAAATAAAGGAGTATTTACAGGAACCTCTGATACTCATGCCGCCAGTGGAAGGAAGGCCACTAATCATGTATCTAACTGTGTTGGAGACCTCAATGGGTTGTATCCTTGGTCAACACGACGATACAGGGAAGAAAGAACAGGCTATTTACTACTTGAGTAAGAAGTTTACAGAATGCGAGTCGAGGTACTCATTGTTGGAAAAGACTTATTGTGCGCTTGCCTGGGCCGCCAAGCGTCTGAGGCAATACATGTTAACTCACACCACCTACTTGATATCCAAAATGGATCAAATCAAGTACATTTTTGAGAAGCTGACTCTTACAGGCAGGGTAGCCCATTGGCAGATGATACTCACTGAATATGATATCCAATACACTACTCAAAAAGCAATTAAGGGTAGTGTACTGGTCGACCATCTTGCTCATCAGCCCATGAACGATTATGAACCGATGAAGTTTGATTTTCCAGATGAGGAAATTGTGTATATTCGGGATTGTAACATACCAGACCCAGACGAAGGACCCGAGCCGAGATCACGTTGGACGCTTGTTTTTGATGGTGCCTCTAATGCCATGGGTAACGACATCAGAGCTATTATCACTTCCCCTGAGGGATAACACATTCCTTTCACGACTCGTATTTGTTTCGATTGCACTAACAACTTGGCTGAATATGAAGCTTGCATTTATGGCATTGAAGCGGCAATCGACCTGTGCATCAAGTTTTTGAAAGTTTACAGGGATTCCAATCTTGTCATCAGCCAGATTAATGGAGATTGGGAGACTCGCCATCAGAATCTAATTCTGTATCGTGAGCATGTTATGAAGCTGATTTCGTACTTCGAAGAGATCACGTTTGAGCATATTCCATGAGAAGAAAACAATCTAGCCGATGCACTGGAAACTTTGTCTTCCATGTTCAAGGTTATGTGGGCTAATGAGGCACCTTCCATTACTATCAGAAGTTTGAGTGAGCCAGCTTTCTGCTTTGAGGCCAGTTTGGAACCAGACGGTAACCTTTGGTTTTATGATGTTAAACGATATCTCGAAACACAAGAGTACCCTGAGGGGGCATGCGTCACAGATAAGAAGTTCCTGAGAAGATTTTTAGCCAAGTTCTTTCTCAGTGGTGGTGTGTTGTACATAAGGCATCATGATGGTCTACTGCTCAGATGTGTTGACAAGAAAGAAGCGGCTAGAATCATTGAAGAGATACATGAAGGTGATTTAGGGACCCATTCCAACGGGCATGCCATGGCTAAAAAGATTTTGCGAGCAGGTTATTATTGGTCCACCATGGAGACTGACGGTTACAATCATGCACGGGTTTGCCACAAATGTGAAGTCTATGTTGACAAGGTGCATGTGCCGCCAGTACCTTTGAATGTATTGACTTCCCCTTGGTCGTTTGCGATGTGGGGAATTGATATGACCTGCAAGATTGAACCGACTGCGTCCAACGGGCACCGGTTCATTCTGATTTCCGTTGATTATTTTACGAAATCGGTCGAAGCTGCATCCTATTCCAATGTCACCAAGCAAGTGGTAACTCGGTTCATTAAGCACAATATTATTTGCCGCTATGGAGTGCCTGAGAGGATCATTACTGATAATGGGTCTAATCTGAACAACAAGATGATGAAGGAGCTTTGTGAGTCCTTCAAAATCAAGCATCATAACTCTTCCCCATATAGACCAAAGATGAACGGCGTCGTCAAAGCGGCCAATAAAAATATCAAGAAAATCGTGCAGAAGATGGTGGTAACCTGTAAAGATTTGCATGAGATGCTGCCTTTTGCTTTGCATGGTTATCGTACCACGGTGCGTACTTCGACTGGGGCAACCCCATTATCGTTGGTTTACGGCATGGAAACGGTACTGCCGGTAGAAGTCGAGATTCCTTCTCTTAGGGTCATGAGAGATGTTGAGTTGGATGAAAGTGAATGGGTACAGAATCGGCTGGATCAGTTGGAACTTATTGATGAAAAGAGGTTGACGGTTGTATGTCATGGTCAGGTATATCAGCAAAGGATGAGGAAAGCTCTCGATAAGAGGGTACGACCCCAGTGTTACAAGCCAGGCGACCTTGTACTCAAAAGGATAATTCTTCCCCAAGGAGATCCCAGGGGCAAGTGGGTTCCAACTTCTGAAGGTCCTTTCATGGTCAGAAAAGTTTTCTCTGGAGAAGCAATGATGCTCACGACTATGGATGGAGAGTACTTCCCTTTCCCTGTGAATGTTGACGTAGTTAAAAAATACTTTGCATAAAAAATAATAATAAATTAAACCTGCTAAACTGAAAACCCGAAAGGGCGGTTTAGGCAAAAAGAGGGTGTCCTGGTGAGTCGAAAACCCGAAAGGGCGATTCAGGAAAAAGTTAGGGACTTAAAGCAAATGACTATGCTCAGCATGAGCCCTTTGTGTCTTTCCTTTGTTCTGTCACCTGGCATAAGTTCGAGGCTAATCCAGGAATGTTTTGTCTAAAGGCAGGAAGATGAGAGTCATCAGAGTCATAGTAGAGTCGGGACTTGATGGACATTCACATTCACATTGCCATTTGTAAACACTTGTTTGTTTTTCAATTTCTTGCTTCCCAATGTAAATGCCTTTTTTACAGGCTGGTTTCTCAAAATCAATAGAATATCTTCTTTCAAGTACACATATGTTTTTCTTTTCTCTCTTTTTTCTATTTTGATTGCAAAAACGTCCGATATATTTTATGAGCATGTGCATATAAACTTCGTAGCCCTTACATAGATATGGTAATACAAATCATAATTGGCTAATCACTTGAAATGCGGATAACAAACACAACCACTATGCAAGGGGCGTGTTTGGTTCTCTAATTGATAGGATTCTCATTCACTTTACTGGTGAGATTGCCTTACCTTTTGTTTCACTGCCCCGTGCTGTTGGTGAATGTCATGGGTCAGATTAATATCAAGATTACGGCAGGTCAGCGAGACTGGTGAACCTGGCTGGAAACACTGCTTCCCCATAATGGCTTTTATTACGCCTCTTTGCTGCACTTCCATGTGTTATCTTGATTGATTGTTTTAGCATTGTCTGCATATAGGATTTTGCTTATAGCCGAATGTCAGTCTTGATGCGTTGAATATTTTTTCCTTGAAAAAAAATTGTTTCATTTTATTTAATCCATCTTGTATCACTTTTTAATCGACTTTTCGGGCATTTCGATACCAACTGTGCCAATTCTTTTTCTTAGCCAAGAGTTTGGAGGGAGGAGTTTAGTTAAAAACGATGACTGTAGTGGTATGCTTTCGAGTAGAACCCTGTTGACGATGTACAGGAATTGTTTCAATCCCCAAACACTGGAGATATAAGGGAGTTAGACATCCTGAGATGTCCAAGAAGAACCCATCCTGAGATGTCCAAGAAGATCAAGGAGGAGGTCCAGAAGCAATTGGACAAGAATTTCTTAAAGGTTTTCAATTATTCGCCATGGATTGCAAATATTGTGCCTGTGCCCAAGAAAGATGGTAAAGTCAGGATGTGCATGGATTATAGGGATTTGAACAGGGCTAGCTCTAAAGACGATTTCCCTCTTCCGCATATTGATGTGTTGGTTGATAATACTGCCCATTCCACGGTGTTCTCGTTCATGGATGGCTTTTCGGGTTACAATCAAATTAAGATGTCTTCGGAGGATATGGAGAAGAGAACATTCATCATGCCTTGGGGAACCTTCTGTTATAAAGTGATGCCGTTTGGTTTGAAAAATGTCGGGGTAACATATCAGCGTGCTATGGTCACTCTCTTTCATGACTTGATTCACAAAGAGATTGAGGTTTATGTAGACGATATGATTGCTAAGTCTGACACGGAAGAGGAACACCTTGTTCATCTGGGAAAAAAATTCGAGAGATTGAGGCAGTTCTTGCTAAGGTTGAATCCAAATAAGTGCACCTTCACGGTGAGATCTGGCAAGCTGTTGGGATTTATTGTAAGTGAAAAGGGTATCGAGGTGGACCCGGCTAAAGTCAAAGTGATACAGAAAATGCCTGAGCCAAGGACAGAGAAGGAAGTACGTGGTTTCTTGGGGAGGTTAAACTACATTTCTAGATTTATTTCTCATCTCACAGCCACCTGTGAACCTATGTTCAAATTGTTGAAGAAAAGTCAGACAGTGAAATGGAATGAGGATTGTCATAAGGCCTTTGACAAAATAAAGGAGTGTTTGTAGGAACCTCTGATACTCATGCCGCCAGTGGAAGGAAGGCCACTAATCATGTATCTCACTGTGTTGGAGACCTCAATGGGTTGTGTCCTTGGTCAACACGACGAGACAAGGAAGAAAGAACAGGCTATTTACTACTTGAGTAAGAAGTTTACGGAGTGCAAGTCGAGGTACTCATTGTTGGAAAAGACTTATTGTGCGCTTGCCTGGGCCGCCAAGCGTCTGAGTCAATACATGTTAACTCACACCACCTACTTGATATCCAAAATGGATCCAATCAAGTACATTTTTAGAAGTCGGCTCTTACAGGCAGGGTAGCCCGTTGGCAGATGATACTCACTGAATATGATATCCAATACACTACTCAAAAAGCCATTAAGGGTAGTGTATTTGCCAACCATCTTACTCATCAACCCATGAACGATTATGAACCGATGAAGTTTGATTTTCTAGATGAGGAAATTGTGTATATTTGGGATTGTAACATACCGGACCCAGACGAAGGACCCGAGTCGGGATCACGTTGGACGCTTGTTTTTGATGGTGCCTCTAATGCCATGGGTAACGGCATCGGAGCTATTATCACTTCCCCTGAGGGATACCATATTCCTTTCACGGCTCGTATTTGTTTCGATTGCACTAACGACTTGGCCGAATATGAAGCTTGCATTTATGGCATTGAAGCGGAAATCAACCTGCGCATCAAGTTATTGAAAGTTTACGGGGATTCCAATCTTGTCATCAGCCAGATTAATGGAGATTGGGAGACTCGCCATCAGAATCTAATTCTGTATCGTGAGCATGTTATGAAGCTGATTTCGTACTTCGAAGAGATCACGTTTGAGCATATTCCCAGAGAAGAAAACAATCTAGCCAATGCACTGGCAACTTTGTCTTCCATGTTCAAGGTTAAGTGGGCCAATGAGGCACCTTCCATTACTATCAGAAGTTTGAGTGAGCCAGCTTTCTACTTTGAGGCCAGTTTGGAACCAGATGGTAACCCTTGGTTTTATGATGTTAATCGATATCTCGAAACACAAGAATACCCTGAGGGGGCATCCGTCACAGATAAGAAGTTCCTGAGAAGATTTCCAGCCAAGTTCTTTCTCAGTGGTGGTGTGTTGTACAGAAGGCATCATGATGGTCTACTGCTCAGATGTGTTGACAAGAAAGAAGCGGCTAGAATAATTGAAGAGATACATGAAGGTGATTTCGGGACCCATTCCAACGGGCATGCCATGGCTAAAAATATTTTGCGAGCAGGTTATTATTGGTCCACCATGGAGACTGATTGTTACAATCATGCACGGGTTTTCCACCAATGTCAAGTCTATGCTGACAAGGTGCATGTGCTGCCAGTACCTTTGAATTTCTTGACTTCCCCTTGTCCGTTTGCGATGTGGGGAATTGATATAATCTGCAAGATTGAACCGACTGCATCCAACGGGCACCATTTCATTCTGGTTTCCGTCGATTATTTTACGAAATGGGTCGAAGCTGCATCCTATGCTAATGTCACCAAGCAAGTGGTAACTCGGTTCATTAAGCACAATATTATCTGCCGCTACGGAGTGCCTGAGAGGATCATTACTGATAATGGGTCTAATCTGAACAACAAGATGATGAAGGAGCTTTGTGAGTCCTTCAAAATCAAGCATCATAACTCTTCCCCATATAGACCAAAGATGAACGGCACCGTCGAAGCGGCCAATAAAAATATCAAGAAAATCGTGCAGAAGATGGTGGTAACCTATAAAGATTTGCATGAGATGCTGCCTTTTTCTTTGCATGGTTATCGTACCACGGTGCGTAATTCGAATGGGGCAACCCCGTTTTCGTTGGTTTACGGCATGGAAGCGGTACTGCCGGTAGAAGTCGAGATTCCTTCTCTTAGGGTCATGAGAGATGTTGAGTTGGATGAAAGTGAATGGGTACAGAATCGGCTGGATCAGTTGGAACTTATTGATGAAAAGAGGTTGACGGCTGTATGTCATGGTCAGGTATATCAACAAAGGATGAGGAAAGCTTTCGATAAGATGGTACGACCCCAGTGTTACAAGCCAGGCGACCTTGTACTCAAAAGGATAATTCTTCCCCAGGGAGATCCCAGGGGCAAGTGGGTTCCAACTTATGAAGGTCCTTTCGTGGTCAGAAAATTTTTCTCTGGAGGAGCGATGATGCTCACGACTATGGATGGAGAGTACTTCCCTCTCCATGTGAATGCTGACGTAGTTAAAAAATACTTTGCATAAAAAAATAATAAATTAAACCTGCTAAACTGAAAACCTGAAAGGGCGGTTTAGGCAAAAAGAGGGTGTCCTGGTGAATTGAAAACCCGAAAGGGAGATTCAGGCAAAATTTAGGGACTTAAAGCAAATGACTACGCTCAACATGAGCCCTTTGTGTCTTTCCTTTGTTCTGTCACCTGGCATAAGTTCGAGGCTAATCCAGGAATGTTTTGTCTAAAGGCAGGAAGATGAGAGTCATCAGAGTCATAGCAGAGTCGGGACTTGATGGACATTCACATTTACATTGCCATTTGTAAACACTTGTTTGTTTTTCAATTTCTTGCTTCCTAATGTAAATGCCTTTTTTACAGGCTGGTTTCTCAAAATCAATAGAATATCTTCTTTCAAGTACACATATGCTTTTCTTTTCTCTCTTTTTTCTATTTTGATTGCAAAAACGTCCGATATTTTTTATGAGCATGTGCATATAAACTTCGTAGACATTATATAGATATGGTAATACAAATCATAATTGGCTAATCGCTTGAAATGCGAATAACAAACACAACCACTATGCAAGTGGCATGTTTGGTTCTCTGATTGATAGGATTCTCATTCACTTTACTGGTGAGACTGCCTTACCTTTTGTTTCACTGCCTCGTGCTGTTTGTGAATGTCACGGGTTTGGGTAATATCAAGATTACGGCAGGTCAGCGAGACTGGTGAACCTGGCTGGAAACACTGCTTCCCCATAATGGCTTTTATTACGCCTCTTTGCTGCACTTCCATGTGTTATCTTGATTGATTTATTGTTTTAGCATTGTCTGCATATAGGATTTTGCTTATAGCCGAATGTCAGTCTTGATGCGTTAAATGTTTTTTCCTTGAAAAAAAAAATTTGTTTCATTTTATTTAATCCATCCAGTATAACTTTTTAATCAATTTTTCGGGCATTTCGATCCAACTGTGCCAATTCTTTTGCTCAGCCAAGAGTTTGGAGGGAGGAGTTTAGTTAAAAACGATGACTGTAGTGGTATGCTTTCGAGTAGAACCCTGTTGACGATGTACAAGCATTGTTTCAATCTCCAAACACTAGAGATATAAGGGAGTTAGACATCCTGAGATGTCCAAGAAGAACCCATCCTGAGATGTCCAAGAAGATCAAGGAGGAGGTCCAGAAGCAATTGGACGCGAATTTCTTAAAGGTTGTCAATTATTCGCCATGGATTGAAAATATTGTGCATGTGCCCAAGAAAGATGGTAAAGTCAGGATGTGCATGGATTATAGGGATTTGAACAGGGCCAGCCCTAAAGACGATTTCCCTCTTTCGCATATTGATGTGTTGGTTGATAATACTGCCCATTCTAAGGTGTTCTCGTTCATGGATGGCTTTTCGAGTTATAATCAAATTAAGATGGCTTCGGAGGATATGGATAAGATAACATTCATCACGCCTTGGGGAACCTTCTGTTATAAAGTGATGTCGTTTGGTTTGAAAAATGTCGGGGCAACATATCAGTGCGCCATGGTCACTCTCTTTCATTACTTGATTCAAAAAGAGATTGAGGTTTATGTAGATGATATGATTGCTAAGTCTGACACGGAAGAGGAACACCTTGTTCATCTGGAAAAAAATTTCGAGAGATTGAGGAAGTTCTTGCTAAGGTTGAATCTGAATAAGTGCATCTTCGGGGTGAGATCTGGCAAGCTGTTGGGATTTATTGTAAGTGAAAAAGGTATCGAGGTGGACCCGGCTAAAGTCAAAGTGATACAGGAAATGCCTGAGCCAAGGACAGAGAAGGAAGTACGTGGTTTCCTGGGGAGGTTAAACTACATTTCTAGATTTATTTTTCATCTCACAGCCACCTGTGAACCTATGTTCAAATTGTTGAAGAAAAGTCAGACAGTGAAATGGAATGAGGATTGTCAGAAGGCCTTTGACAAAATAAAGGAGTATTTACAGGAACCTCTGATACTCATGCCTCTAGTGGAAGGAAGGCCACTAATCATGTATCTAACTATGTTGGAGACCTTAATGGGTTATGTCCTTGGTCAACACGACGAGATAGGTAAGAAAGAACAGGCTATTTACTACTTGAGTAAGAAGTTTACGGAGTGCGAGTCGAGGTACTCCTTGTTGGAAAAGACTTGTTGTGCGCTTTCCTGGGCCGCCAAGCGTCTGAGGCAATACATGTTAACTCACACCACCTACTTGATATCCAAAATAGATCCAATCAAGTACATTTTTGAGAAGCCGGCTCTTACAGGGAGGGTAGCCCGTTGGCAGATGATACTCACTGAATGTGATATCCAATACACTACTCAAGAAGCAATTAAGGGTAGTGTACTGGTCGACCATCTTGCTCATCAGCCCATGAACGATTATGAACCAATGAAGTTTGATTTTCCAGATGAGGAAATTGTATATATTCGGGATTGTAACATACCAGACCCAGACGAAGGAACCGAGCCGGAATCACGTTGGACGCTTGTTTTTGATGGTGCCTCTAATGCCATGGGTAACAGCATCGGAGCTATTATCACTTCCCCTGAGGGATACCACATTCCTTTCACGGCTCGTATTTGTTTCGATTGCACTAACAACATGGCCGAATATAAAGCTTGCATTTATGGCATTGAAGCGGCAATCGGCCTGCGCATCAAGTAGTAAATAAACCTCTTTTTTTAACCAGGGGAAGGGTAGACGTTCAGTTGATTTGCCAAAGAATTCAAATTTCAGAAGGAATGACACCTCTGAGGATCACTACATTTTGTCTTTCACATCATGAAAAAGTGGTAAATGCGTGTCTAAACCACGGTGTTCATCTCCTCACAAAGTCCTAAGGCCGAGATCGGATCGATACAATAATGGTTATCCCTCGCCGACCAAGGAATAGGGCATTTGTTTCCTTCAAAAAAATAATAATAATAAAAAAGAGAGAAAGAAAGGAAAAGTTCAAAGACCTAAGGTCACATTGACTTGTTCGAAGAGAAAAGCATGAATAAGAAAGAAACAAAAAGCCCCGCTAAGTCGGAACTTGAAAACAAGTTGCTTAGGCAAAAGTTAGGGCATCCCGCTGGACTTCCAAATTGAAATTCAAAAAAAAAAGAAGAAAGAAGAGATTTTGTCCAGGCAAATGTTAGGGAAAAGAGAGCCTAAAAGGCCAAAAAAAAGAGGATCATTCAATAAAAAAATTTCATCAAAGGAAGAGGAATGATGACAACAAAAGCAGCAGAAGTTAAGTGGAAATCATGTTGGAGGATTTGTCGCGATCACTCAACCATCATAAATCCTTTTAAAAGATGAATGCTTGTGATAAATCAACTAAGCTTAGGACAGGAGAATATCACGAAGAGGGTGGGCACCAGATAACTTGAGCCTTGAAAACTTTTTAAAAAAAGAACCCTGAACCAGGCCACGTTACAACCTTTAAAAGTCCTAATTGAAACAAGGGTTTAACTTGAAAGCATACTATAACGGGATAACATTTCCTAAACTCCCCCAAATATGTGTTGCATAGCCGTGTTGATATCTTATCACTCGCATTTTAACTCGTTTTTCAAAAAGGGAAAGAAAAGTTTTAAAAACCTTTTTGCACTCTAGCCAGTGATTCGTTCACAACAGAGATGCGGCATTTTGTTATAGTTTTCAACTTCAAGGCTTAAATAATTATCGCATCAGGTATACCATTCTCAATAAACATTTTTCTGTATGCAAAACAGTTGTTTGACATCAAAAAGTTTACACGTTGAAGACCTGTAAGGAGATTAATGACGGTCAAGAAGGGAATGTTCGACTTTCTTCTTCTGCCTATCCCCTGTGAAGTTTTGTTTCCCCAGTGAAGTTTCCTTTCCCCGGTGAAGCTTCATTTCAGCAGCATGGTTTTGTTACTCCAGGGATTTCCTTTCAAAAAGCCTCGTTCCAAGACTTCAAAGTTTGGATATGTCACCTATCCCCAGTGGAGTCGTTAAGCAAGAACCCACATTCTGAAGAAGTTTCAACTCCCCTTTGAGTTTGCCAACAGGGATCCCTCGCTTTGACCTTTCAGTTCCCAGCCTATCTGTTGACCGGGGCATCCTTATGTCTAGGATCTTCTCTTATTACCCAGTAAGATTTTGATACCGTGTGACTATCTATAGGATTCGTCCTTTGGGTTGCATTCCAAGAGAATATCTCTCCAGCAAGATAATCTTCAACAAATTTCTATCTCTCCAGTGAAGTCCTACCTCTTCAGCAGAGTTTTGCTCCCCCAACAAAAGGTTTTTATCCTTTTTCGAAGGTTGCAGTGTCGACCTGATCTTCCCCGGGAATTCACAATTTATTTTTGCAGCCCCATCTCTTCGAGCTTCCCTCTCTGGCAGTTCCCCGTATTTCCTCCTCTCCTTTGGATTTTACAATTTATTTTTGCAAGTCATATCAGACTCGGAGTTCTTGGTTTTTGGCTTCTCACTTGGCCATTCCCCAGTGAGACTTTTAAACATGCATCATTATATTGCATCCACCAAAACGTGTAGCATTTCCATTGTATGGAGCATTGAACTATAAAAAGAATTCAAAACATGCATCGGAACATGAGCCAATATTATCTCCGTCATCCCCAGTGATTTTCTAATACTTCGGGTTAAATCCCCAACGAGGTCTTCATCCTCATTATCTCAGTTTCCTCCTTATACCAATATTCTTTTGACGTCAGTCGTCTGTTTATTTGAGTGTCTGCTTTTGACTATAGCTCAGTTTCACCCTGGCACAGTCTTCTCGGGTTTAGTCTTCACCGCCCTCTCCGGTTCATTCCAATGTCTATTGGTGCACCTTTTTGAATACCAGTTTCATCCTGATATTCGCTTTTTGCAGGTTTTAGGTGTACGCCCTAATCTCCTCGCTTTGGGTCGAGTTTCGCCTCGTCGCCTGTGCATGAAATCCCGTTTTGTCCTGGTACTCATCTAGTTTAGTTTCGTATAACTAGTTGTTGAGTCGAGTTTCGTCTCGTTCTTACTTTCCTACCCTAGACACTTTGACGGTGTTCGTTTACCAAGTATAGTGTTCGTGCTGCGTCCCCGGTTTGAAATCAGTCTCCTTTGTTCCTTGGATGCTTCTATCAGTTTTCGTTACTGTTTATCCATTGACCTGAGACCAGCAAGTGTTTTGAGAAACATGTACCCTCATCACTGTGCTTTGGGTCGAGTTTCGCCTCGTTACCCGTGCATAAAATCTAGTTTTGTCCTGGTACTCATCTAGTTTAGTTTCGTCTAACTGGGTTTTGAGTCGAGTTCCGTCTCGCTTTTGTTCCTCATTTCTGAGATACTTTCAGTTCTTTCACACTGTCTATCTTAGTTGAGATTAGCAAGTGTTCCTAGAATCACGCACTCTAGCCACTCTTGCTTTGGGTCGAGCTCAGAGTTTCGTCTCCTCACCCGCGTACGTTTTCTGTTACGGAGTTTAGTTTCGTCTATACTCTGTCGGTTGAGTTTTGTCTCACCCCTTCCTTTCAAAGCTCAGTCTTGCCCTGGCACGTTTGTCCGAAAGTTTAGTTGCGTATACTCTTCTTTGTTTTCGTTCTGTGTCAACCTGCGTTACAGCTTCATTCTGACGCGTGTCTTGGGAGTTTTGTCTTCGTTTCTTTCAAGAGTGTAAATTTTCTGGTTCTTTCATATTCAAACATCGTCATCCCTGAACGCTCGAAAGTTATCATTTTTCTCACTTATCATGTTGAAGATATTTGAATAGGGGCAGTTGTTGCACCCCAAAATTTACCCTCTTGATTTAGGCTTATGTTTCATCATGAACATCATAGTGCATTGCATTTATACATTGTGATAGGATCAAAGTATCTTTGGTTACCAAGTTTTCCTCAAAACTTTGAAGGTTGATTACATGGATAAGTTGCTCAAGAAGAATCTTATCATCTAAACCTCTGAATCTTTTGAGCTCAAATATTTTTGCATATCTCAAGATGTTTTTACCCATCTCTTTGGGATCATCAGCCAAATTAGGGTTTTCTTGAGCAAGGTTTTTAGCCAATGTACAAGACTTGATTTAGGGAGCTACAACATTCCTTTAATATTTGAAAGGTCTTTGCACAAGGATTTGGTCAAGATGCCCAGAGGATTTGAAGTTTTGAAGATAATTCATCAGTCTCCTAATGTGTTGACTAAAATTAGGGTTTTGGATTTCATCAAGTTTTCTTGAGAATTTTAAAGTGAAGCTTTGCACATGGCCTTTATATGTTTGAAGGATCATATGTTTGAAGTTGTAATCATCAAATTTGAAGAGAAGTGAATCAATTAGTTCATAGGGGTAAAATGGTCATTTTGGTCAAAGTCAAGGTTGACCAAGTGAATTTTTGGCCAACAATCATTTCAAGGATGTAATCTTCATATTTCAATTCCATTTTGGTCATTGGATTGAAGAGATTGAAGTTTGGGTTGAAACTTGTTCTTGAAGAAACCCTAGAAGTTACTAATCTTGGAAAATAAGGGCCTAATTTCAAAATATCATATTTTATTCATCCTTGATCAAGAAGATGCAAATGGAATATGCTTGGAAAGCTAAGAGAATGATCTTTCACCTCCTTTTGGTCTCATGTCCAAATTAAGAAGGAATCAAGAGTTATGGCCTTTTGAAGTTACAAAATTATGGGTCATTTTTCAAAATTAGTGAATTGCAAGCCAAATTTTGGGAACCTTAATGGATTAGTTTGCAAAAACCATAAACTAAGGGTTTTTATATCTTTTCAAGACCTTTCCAAATTGTGTTCATTTGTGCCAAAATTCAAAAGTATGAGAAAGTTATGAGTTTTGGAAATTTGAGGCATCTTATTGAAATTTGGCAAATGTGCAAAATGGCCATTTCTTGCAAACTCAAATTTTAGCCATTCCTCTTGCTTCTAATCAAGCCCATTGGTAATTTCTGACATGCTGAGGCCCATCATGCCAAAGTTTGAGCTGCACATGGGCAAAGGAACAAGGAATTCATGGTTTTGCAAAAACTTGCTCAAAATTGCCTAATCACCAACACAAGCTTAATGCAAGGATTTAAGTCCTAATCTTGTTGCTAATCTCTTCCTGAGGGAAAATGGGTTAAAATGCACTAAGAAAGCAAGCCAACGCACGAGGAAATGAGAGGCTGCATGTGCATACTTAAGTTTGGCCAAAAGAAGATTTCTTGGATTCCAAGGGCTTTCAGCGCGAAAAATCTATTCTACCCTCCTCCTAATGCTCTATATATTGAGAAGCAAGCTTCAGTGTGAAGGGTTGGTGCCTCATTTCATCATTCAAAGTCAGAAACTCCATATCTTGTAGCTCTGCATTTTTCTCTGATTCTTCCATCTCCCTTGCGCGTTTTGGCCAATTCTTCTTGCATTCTCTTCTCCAAGTGATAAGGATCATAGGTCGAGGCTTAGATTGTAGCTGGAGTGAAGGAGACAGTAGATCCATTTTTGTCCAAAGGTATGAATTCTCAACTTCAAATTATGATTTCTAGCCATGCTTCGTGTGATTTAAGTTCATAATCATGTTCATTGAAGTCAATGGAATGATTCTGAAGCTTTGCAGCGTTTAAATTGATGAATTATGCATGTTTGAATGTTCTGAAAATCGTGATTCAGATTGTTTTTGTTCATGTTCATGGCTTGATTGTGGATGATGTGGTTGATGATTTGATCTGATTCGAATTGCTATGGATTCCTTGCCATGCAAGCTTTAATTTGCCTTTGATTTCATGAAAAATGATGCAAAATTGAGTGAGTTGTGTTGATCTGAAAGTGAGCCCTAATCCTGAGTTATGCACGCGTTTTTTGAATGGCCAGAGGTTGAAGATCATGTGGTGGCACATCCTGATTGGTCCATTTGAATTGTTGAATTATTTGAATTTTTGTTTTATAATTTGATTTCCATGATTTATTTTCTTGCTAAAAAATGATTGGAAAATTCTGAAAAAATTATCATAATCTCAAAATAATATTTTTGACTTTGTGTATTTTTGTGATATTTTTTTTGGAATTATCTGATTGGTTTAAAAATTGTTAGGTTTAATTAATTAATTGATCAAAGATAATTTTTATTTTAATAGTTTCTTTGACCTAAAAAATCCACAAAAATTATTTGAGACTCCTAAAATAATGTGAAAATTGATTCTGACTTTGGTTCATCATTTTTCTTATTTTTGATTAAAAATTTAATTTCAAAGGATATTTGTATTATTTGCTTGCTTTTTTTAATTTTTAATACTTCTATTAACTAAAAAATTCCAAAAAAAATTCATGTAACCTTGTTTTTAATCATAGAATCTGAATATATTTTTACTTTGGCCATTTCATGACTTTTGGTTATGGTTTGTATTTTCTTGCCTTTAAATAATAATTCCACTATTAATTGTTTTTTTTTTGTTTTTAATATTTCCCTTTGATCAAAAAATCCATAAAAATTCAGGGATGTGTGTTTTTAGCCCTAATATTTGAATATAATTTTTTTTGGCCATTTTTCTGACTTTTTGATTTAAATATTATTTTGAAATGTGAATATTTGTTAATTGAATAATTGTTTGATTTAATTTCATTTTTGGTTTTTCATAATTCAAAAAATATATGAAGAAATGTATATTCTGACTTTTAAGGTTTCTTGATGATTGACATGATCTTGACTTAATTTGTTTGAATTTTGATCTCATTTAATCAATATTTGAGATAAAAAGTCAAAAATTAGGGTTTTGTTGCTCATGGTGCAAGTTTATTTTAAAAATTCACTTTGCCTTGGTTTTTCTTGGGATGCAGGTCTTGATCATAGTTCACGAATGTATTGGGAATTTAAAAACTATTTTTCTTGAATTACTTGACTTGGTTTGGCATTTTTCCACAAATAATTTTGAAAACTTATCTAGTTTGGTGGTTTTGCCAACTAGTCTTGAACTTTGAATTTCATTTGACCTCTTCCTCAACCATTCATGAACTTAGGGCTTGCATTCAGACTTCTAAACACTTCCAAGATGTTAAGATATTTTTGGTTTGAATTATGGATTTTTGTTTCTATTTTTGGTATAATTTTGAAGTGAAGGTACCCAATCATGTTTGCATGACTTGTTGCAATTTGTTTGTTGGCCAATGAACTTGAGTGAGGCCTATAATTGGGAACCTAATGATCAAGTTGGTTCTGACTTGTCCATGTTAGCTCAAGCCATTCCATTTAGAAGCCTCATGTTTGAATATTTTGGACCATCTAATGCATTATGTAGGTTTCATTTCCTTTGGTGTTCATGAAGTTGTGTTTCAATTGATTGTGCAGGATTGAAATATGTTTGCTACTGACCTCCATGGTTCTTGTTCATATTATTCTCAATCTCTTATGATCCTTGATTGACACTCAATTGTCAATTCAACATGGTGATAGGAAAGAGCAACATTCATTTGATTCTTTTGACCTAGTCTGTGCATATGCTTGTCTCCTCTTGCTTATCATGTCTAATATTTGGTAATTTCCACCATGATTATTCTCACTTCTTCACCTTTTGGGAATACTAACTTGGTTGTTGAATTTGCAAGGTACTCAGATAAAGTTACAACTCTTGGCTTAAGGCTTTTGTGTCCCATTTTATTTGTGGAACACAATTTATTATATTGGCACTGTTTTTGTGTTTGGCATGCTTGATGGTTTATGCAGGATACACACATATTTGATTGTGAATGTCACACTTTGCCCATGGGATTTGTACATATCTGATAATTTTCTTACATCTTGATGGTGCAATTGCTGACTCAATTTGTCTACTGATGCCAGCTTGCTTGAAGTTTCTCTGGGTTTTCTTCTATTTTTGCTTGACTGCTACAGATAGTTATCTGTTTGGTATTGTACTACCTCCTTTCTCCCTTTTTTTTGCATGATCCTCTAAATGCATGATGGGACCTCTGTTGTTGATATATGTCAGGAGGCTCTCTGGTTTTTTGTGTGATACATATGTTGTGTTTTCTTTTGATCGATGAGTCACTCAATTTAGACATTGAGATCACGACTTCGCTCTCATTGCATGTTCCCTATAGGATGTTTATGGCTTTTCTTCTTAAATTGTTGATCGATGAGTCACTCAATTTAGACATTGAGATCACGACTTTGCTCTCATTGCATGTTCCCTATAGGATGTTTATTTCTTTTCTTCTTAAATTGTTGATCAATGAGTCACTCAATTTAGACATTGAGATCACGACTTCGCTCTCATTACATGTTCCCTATAGGATAGTTTTGTTAAGCTTTCTTTGTCATGATGATTAAGATAGGAATCCATGTATGTGAACATAGAATAGGACTTCCGTTTATCCTCAACCTTAGGGTCAACCAATGTATGATAACACTAGGGATAGTACTAGGCTAGTTTCCCTTAGTTGTTTTCCTTTTCTTTGCATTTTGCATCTTAAAACAAAAATCTGTTTTCTTGACAAATCACAAGACACCTCTAATGAATTCAAACTCCTCTTCAGAATAAAAGATACAAACCAATCTTACTTTGTCTGTGTTATCTTGAAGCCGATGTTTCACCATCGCACATGTTTGTTATCCTACTTTGATTCTCAATATCATTGTTAGGTGTGATGTTTTGTCATCCATTTTATTGATGTTTCGCCATCTTTGCCATGGTATCTTGTTATCTTGAAGCCGATGTTTCACCATCGCACATGTTTGTTATCCTACATTGATATTCAATATCATTGTTAGGTGTGTATGTTTTGTCATCCATTTTATTGATGTTTCGCCATCTTTGTCATGATATCTTGTTATCTTGAAGCCGATGTTTCACCATCGCACATGTTTGTTATCCTACTTTGATTCTCAATATCATTGTTAGGTGTGATGTTTTGTCATCCATTTTATTGATGTCTCGCCATCTTTGCCATGACTTTGTTATCTTTTAGCCGATGTTTCGCCATCACACATTTGTTTGAAGCCGATGTTTCGTTATCGCACATGTTGGTTATCCTACTTTGACTCTCAATGTCATTGTTAGGTGTGATTGTTTTATCATTTGACATTTCGCCATCTTTGACATGTTACTTTGTTATTATTTAGCCGATGTTTTACCATCTCATTTGTTTGTTGTTTTATTTGATGTTTTGCCATCTTGACTGTTTTTGTTGTCTTAACTAAAAAACACAAACCAACCAAAATATGTAAGCCGAACTACGGCTGCTCTGATTCCTTAAAAAGGATACGTAGGCATTGGGGTAGAGTCCAACCGAGCATAACTTTTGTTTTCCCTACATTATTTTCTTCTTCCTTTTGCATGCATTCCATTTTTAGTTCTAAGCCATAGACATAGGATTTGACAACACCCATTTAGATTAGACAACAAGAGTGGATACCGTAGAGTACTACGGACGCGTGGGGTGCTAATACCTTCCCCTCGTGTAACAGACTCCCTTACCCGATCTCTCGGTCGAAAGGCTGTGATTTCTCCCTTTTCAGGTTTTCTCGATGTTTACCTTTCCCACTCGACGATATCAAAGACTTTCGGTGGCCACTTCATTGTTCGATGATTTTCAGCCGGCGGTTTCAGTTTTGTCATCATCTTGTTATTCAAATTCGAACCGTTGTCAGTGATAATCCTGCTTGGCACACCATACCAACATATAAGAATATTTTTGATAAAGTGTACTACCACCTGCTTAGTGACACTAGCATATGAAGCTGCTTCCACCCATTTGGTGAAGTAGTATATTGCCACCAAGATAAAACTATGGCCATTCGACGCCTTGGGTTCAATCATTCCAATCATGTCAATACCTCACATAGAGAAAGGTCACGGGGAAGAAATAACATTCATAAGTGTCGGAGACACATGAATTTTGTCAGTATAAATCTGACATTTATGACACTTCTTTGCAAATTTCTAACAGTCAGATTCCATTGTCAACCAATAGTAACCTACCTTAAGAATCTTCTTTGCCATTGAATGTCCATTGGCATGGGTACCAAAGGAACCTTCATGGATGTCATGCATTAACACGTCTACTTCGTGTTTATCCACACATCTGAGTAAGACCATGTCATAATTTCTTTTGTATAACACATCTTCATTGAGGAAAAAGCTACCTGACAACCTTTTCAATGTCTTTCTATCTTTATTTGATGCACCAATCGGGTATTCCTGAGTTTGGAGAAAATGTTTGATATCGTGATACCAAGGTTTTTCGTCTGACATTCCTTCTGTTGCAAACACATGAGGGAGCCTATCCAGACATCGAACTGTGATACGAGGCACATCATTCCAATTATTTACTTGGTACATAGAAGTCAAAGTGGCTAAAGCATCTTCCATCTGATTCTCATATCTGGAAATATAATGGAATTCAACTTTATTAAAGAAAGGTAATAATCTTCTAGCATAGTCTTTGTAGGGAATCAAGCCAACATGACGAGTATCCCATTCTCCTTTAATCTGATTTATTACCAAAGTTGAATCGCCATATACATCTAGAGTTTTGATTCTAATATCTATAGCCTCTTCGAGACGCATGATACAAGCTTCATATTTTGCCATATTATTGGTACAATCAAATGCCAATCTTGCAGTAAAAGTGATATGCGACCCATAAGGAGTGATAATCACAACACCAATTCTTTTCTCGTAAGCATTTACAGCTCTATCAAACACCATACTCCACCGTGATTCAGGATCAGGACCTTCCCCAGGGAAAGGTTCATCACAATCTTTTACTTTCAAATACAACACATCCTCATCGAGTAAATCATATTTAACATACTGATAATCATCCAATGGTTGATGAGCAAGATAATATTCTAACACATTGCTTTTTATAGCCTTCTGAGTATGGTATTCAATGTCATATTTAAACAATAGCATCTGCCAACGGGCAATTCTTCCGGTAAGAGCAGGCTTTTCCAAAATATACTTAATCAGATCCATTTTGGAAATCAACCAAGTAGTATGATTCAACATATATTGCTGCAACGCTTTTCCGCCCAAGCCAAAGTACAACATGTTTTGTCTAGCATGGAATACCGCGACTCACAGTCAGTAAACTTTTTACTGAGATGATAAATGGCGTATTCTTTTCTTCCCGTTTCATCTTGTTGTCCCAAAATACAGCCCATAAAATTATCTAACACAGTAAAATACATAATCAATGGTCTTTCTAAAACAGGAGGGAGTCAGATAGGAGGTTCAAGCATATACTCTATAATGCTTTCAAATTCCCTTTGGCACTCATCTGTCCACACACAACTTTGATCTTTCTTTAACAGCTTGAAGATCGGTTCACACATTGCAGTCATATGGGAAATAAAACTGGAAAAGTAATTCAACCGTCCGAGGAAGCCTCTAACTTTCTTTTTCAGTTCTTGGTGCATGCATTTCTTGAATTGTCTTAACTTTATCGGGATCAACTTCAATTCCTTTTTGGTTGACAATGAAACCTTACAATTTTCCTGATCGAACACCAAAGGTGTATTTATTTGAATTCAAGCGGAGACAATACTTCCTCAAACGCTGAAATAATTTTAACAAATCTTCTATATGCCCTTCTTTAGTCTGAGATTTGGCGATCATATCATCAACATATACCTCAATTTCCTTATGCATCAGATCATGGAATAGGATTGTCATAGTCCTCTGGTACGTTGCACCAGCGTTCTTCAACCCGAAGGGAATCACTCTATAACAGAATATTGTGTGATCAGTTCTTATATTTATTTTTAGGTTGAAGATCGTCAATATTGATTAACTTCCCTTAGGATCTTAGTAAGCCTTATTTGTTTAATATTGACGAACTTACTATTGGTTCATGGTTAGCCTATTTAAAACTATAGGTTAGAAGATCAGCATGTTAAAATCTCAAGAGGTTATTGGTTATCCTGTTAAACCAATTTGAACTTAGTTATTTTTGTGAAACTTGGTGACTAATCACTACGTGGACCACTTTGTGGAGAGAAGACTAATCACTTCAATCTACAGTTGGGAAGGAAGCTTGGTCACTTCAGTCTCAACAATTTTAATGGAGAAGACACAAACGACCATATCTTCCGTCTTGTAATATTTTATTTGTAAGACAACCACGATTTTCTTGTATAAGAGGGTTCGTGAGCTTTACCTACTAAAAGCTCTCAAGCATATAATAAAAACTTTCAAGATCAATTCTTGAAAAGAGAAGTAGGTCTTTTATTTATTAACGAACCTCTATAACTATTGGTATTCTTCTTCCCTTAAACTCTTTAAATTATGCATTTTATTTCAATAATTATTTTCTACTGCTTAGATACAGAAATATTAATCTTGAAAAGTTTTCAAAACATGTTTTTCAAAGCCATGTTTTTTCAAATCACATAATTCACCTTATCTCTTGTGTGTGAAGTCTCAAATCCAACATACATCTCCCTCTTTGAAATTATTAAGAAGACGGAAAATAAACACAACCAAACAGAGATCATGTATACCACTTGGAAAAAAGGAAAGAAAAAGAAGGAGAAGAGGCATGTAGCATCTATTAATCCATGCTCTCATCCTTTAAAATTTAGCGAAACCTTACTTTGTATGAGCTCCTCGTATCAACCAAAAACGGACAGCTAAACTGAAGTCACAAACCCCAATGTTGAGCAATACTTTAGAGCCTTTGTTCATGCCAAATCAAAACACTGGTTCTGTTTCTTTTATCATGGGTTAAACTACACTACAATACTTTGTTTCACACTGCTTCAGGTATCACACCATACTAAGCCATGTTTGGTTAGCCCCCTCCAACGGTTCCTTTCTACATTGGGGGACCCTAAACTGTAGAGGCATGTGAGATAATGCTTTCTTCCAGGGGTGACATTCTCAACCTTCTTCGTGAGAATTTGTCTGAGGATCAAAATCACATGAAGTTGCATGCAAATGCTAAATGTAGAGCGGTAAATTCTGAGTGATGTTCTTGGGTTTACGTGAAACTCCAACATTACTATCATATTTCCTTGTCTGGTGAAAAATACAACATACTATCTATGCGGTACTACAACTCGTTCATTATTCTAGATTGTAGCGGTGTGGTGGTATCCAAGTTAGAGCTCCCTACAAATTCAAAGATCCACAATGTATTCCATTGTTCTGTCCTTAAAGTTCACCAAACATACATACTAATCGGAAGCGAGAACAAACATACTAATCGGAAAGGAGTCCAATCACTTGGTTAGTTAAATTGGTAGCATTTGACTTGAATGAAATAGTTGGGTTTGGCAATAAATTTGATTTTTGAAATTTGGGAATGATAATAAGTTAGCTCAGCATCAGTATTATCAAATTGTGGCGGCATGGCCATTATGGCAAATATACATGGACGGTTTTCGGACTAGTTGCAATGGTAAATATTGGTCGATATTCTGGGGTTTTCCACCATAATCTGCTATAACGGCACCGCAAAGTGGCCAGTATGACGGAATTTAGACTCTCCTCCATCGACAACACTGCTCTGTATTGTGTCTCTAACAAAATTACCGGTTCATAGTGTGGTAAACCTTCAAAAATTCTGTCCTTGTTTCCCAAAAAAGGAGAACAAATACAAACGAACTATCATCGGGAAGTATAATGAAGTTTGATTGAGAATTTATGAAGACATACCTTTTGTAGTACCGCAAATTTATGGTTAATACCAGAACTAGAAGCATCATCCTCTTTCCGAGAGGACTCCTTAAACTGCCAAACACAAGATTATATAGGAAAGACAAAGGGAACTGTTAGGTCTTTTATTGGTTGAAAATGTAAATGTTGATTTCTACAAGCCTGTTTCAAGATTTCATCAAGTACCAATTTATGTCTTGTATGAAAAATCTCATTCCTACATACCAAACTTAAGGCGTCTAGGCGTGAAGAACTACAAACCACAACAGTGTAATATTTGAACCTAAACATTTCTGGCCATACAATTTGAAAGGTAGAAAGTGAAAAATCTTTGTAGTACCAACACTTCCAAAAAAGGTGTGTAGGTGTTCGAAACCAGCACTAACACTTATAATTATGTTTAATTTATTTATTTATTCAGATTATTATGGGCTTCGATGTGTCAATGTTGGTTGGTGTTGTGTTTCTGATACCCGTGTTTCATAGGTGAAAATTATAAGAGAACATATATCACTTGAAGTTTCTTGGAGCACTTATTCACCCTATCCACCTCTGAATCATACTTTGCCTCCATTTAGCAGATTCATCCATAGCCTCCATATTAGCAATATCAAACTGTCGCCTACATACACAGTTCAGTTGAGTGGACCAATCATCATTACACTATAATTTACAATAAAAGATAAAAAAAACAATAATGCTATATAGGCACAAACACTAAACGGGACAAGACATCAGACAGAACACTGACACTAATAATATAATTTGATTCTTATGTCATATGATTCTCATCTCTGAGAATATGATGAAATTTAACTTTATTAAAGAAAGGTAATAATCTTCTAGCATAGTCTTTGTAGAGAATCAAGCCAACGTGACGAGTATCCCATTCTCCTTTATCTGATTTATTACCAAAGCTGAATCGCCATATACATCTAGAGTTTTGATTCTGAGATCTATAGTCTCTTCGAGACCCATGATACAAGATTCATATTCTGTCATATTATTGGTACAATCAAATGCCAATCTTGCAGTAAAAGGGATATGCGACCCATGACGAGTGATAATCACGACACCAATTCCTTTCTCACAAGCATTTACAGCTCCATCAAACACCATACCCCACCGTGATTCAGGATCAGGACCTTCTCCAGGCAATGGTTCATCACAATCTTTTACTTTCAAATACATCACATCCTCATCGGAGAAATCATATTTAACAGACTGATAATCATCCACTGGTTGGTGAGCAAGGTAATCTGTCAACACACTATTTTGTATAGCCTTCTGAGTACGGTATTCAATATCATATTCAGACAATAACATCTGCCAACGGGCAATTCTTCCGGTAAGAGCAGACTTTTCAAAAATATACTTAATCAGATCCATTTTGGAAATCAACCAAGTAGTATGATTCAACATATATTGCCGCAACCGCTTTGCCGCCCTAGCCAAAGGATAACATATTTTTTCCATCATAGAATACTGTGACTCATAGTCAATAAACTTCTTGCTGAGATGATAAATGGCATATTCTTTTCTTCCCGTTTCATCTTGTTGTCCTAAAATACAACCCATAGAATTATCTAACACAGTCAGAAACATAATCAATGGTCTTCCTTCAACAGGAGGGAGCAAGATAGGAGGTTCAAGCAGATACTCTTTAATGCTTTCCAATTCCCTTTGGAACTCATCTTTCCACACACAACTTTGATCTTTCTTTAACAGCTTGAAGATCGGTTCACACGTTATAGTCATATGGGAAATAAATCTAGAAATGTAATTCAACCGTCCGAGGAAGCCTCTTAGTTTCTTTTCAGTTCTTCATGCATGCATTTCTTGAATTGCCTTAAATTTATCGGGATCAACTTCAATTCCTTTCTGGATGACAATGAAAACTAACAATGTTTCTGATCGACACCAAAGGTGCATTTAATTGGATTCAAGCGGAGACAATACTTCCTCAAACGTTGAAATAATTTCAATAAATCTTCTATATTCCCTTCTTCAGTCTGAGATTTGGTAATCATATCATCAACATATACCTCAATTTCCTTAGGCATTAGATCATGGAATAGGGTTGTCATAGCCCTCTAGTACGTTGCACCAGCGTTCTTCAACTCGAAGGGCATCACTCTGTAACAGAATGTTCCCCAGGCTGTGATAAACGTTGTTTTTTCCATGTCCTCAAGAGCCATTTTGATTATATCCAGAAAATTCATCCATGAACGAGAATACTTTGAATTTTTTTGTATTGTCAACCAACATATCAATATGTGACAATAGAAAGTCATCTTTAGGAATAGCTTTGTTTAAATTTATATAATCAACGCACATGCGAACTTTTCCATCTTTCTTTGGTACTGCAACAATATTGACAATCCACTGAGGGTGCACTGATGTCACAAAAAAATCGGCATTAATCTGCTTTAAAACATCTTCTTTAATTTTCACTTCCATATCAGGGTGAGTTCTTCGCAACTTATGCTTGGTTGGTGGACATTCTGGCTTTAGCGGAAAAAAATGTTCTACAATATCAGTATCCAACTCAGGCATGTCTTGATAAGATCAAGCAAAGATATCTACATACTCATTTAACAATTCAATCAACCTGCGCTTCACATCAGGATAAAGCAATGCTCCAATCTTGATTTCTTTTGGATCTTTCTCTGAACCCAAATTGATCGTCTCCTACGACTCTTTATACGAACGAATGGTAATTTACCCGCGCTCAAGTAGCCGTGAAAACTCTTCTGGGATTTCATAATATTCTTCTTCTTCGGCCACATACGCAGGATATTCAAAGTTGGGAGAGGGTGCAGGGTCATTGTACTCAACGGGTTTTTTAATTAATCTACACATATGATTTATGATTGATTTTAGAAACTGACACATATATAGCAAGTGATTATGCAGATTTATTTACAGTTATTATTTACTTTGAAAGGATTTTTCCGACTACCATTTTCCAAGAAAAATCAAAGAATAAAGACACAATTTGGGAATCAAAAACAACTTTTATTAATGATTTTAAAGATCAAAACAACATATATGCCCATACATTATCAATACTTTCACCTTGGGGATGGTGAAAGATTTTTGAAAAGACTAACAAATAACAAATTACTTTGAAATGTGAATGCAAGAAGGAACATCAATAGTAATCCAATTTTGGACTCTGACTCCATGCATCACGTAGTTTGGCATCTCTTGTTCTAATTCATCTTCCAGAATAACAATGATCCTAGGAGTAGTTGGATAAAGATAACTTCCACTGTGAAAGGTGTCTTAGTATTTACCCAAAGCAGACTTCGGCTTCACAATTTCTCCTTTATTATTCTTCACGGAGAAACCCAAACTATCTCTATTCTTATTCACAGGTGGATCAACAATTTTTTCCCACGCCTTTCTAGGGCCGTTATGCACTACCTATTGAGCATATTTTAATGAAGCGATAGAATCCTCATTCTTCCTTATATTATCGATGGAAAAAGCTTGGAACTGAGTTCCAACAACAGCTTTGCCAGCCTCTACAATGCTGAAGGAAGACATATGAGATATCAACAGAGCTTGCTCACCATTCGCGATGACCACCTTTCCTTCACGAACAAAATTCAACTTCTGGTGCAAAGTTTAAGTAACAGCTCCTTCTTCATGGATCCATGGTCGTCCCAATAAACAACTATAGGCGGGAACAATATCCACAACCTGGAAAGTAATCTAAAATAAGTGCGGACCTATGTTAATAGGCAAATCTACTTCTCTGATGACACACTTCCTAAAACCATCAAAAGCTTTCACTATTATGCCACTTGGATGCATGGGAGTTTCCATGTACTTAAGCTTAATAAGTGTACTCCTTGGTATGACATTCAAAGAAGACTCGTTGTCAATCAGCACATTGGACAAAGAGTCATTCTTACAGTTCATGGAAATATGGAGAGCTAGGTTATGGTTCCTTCCTTCATCGGACAATTCGTCATCACAAAAACTCAGATTATTACAAGATGTAATATTCTCTATAACACTGCTGAACTGGTCCAGAGACATATCACTTTCCACAAAAGCTTAATCCAACACTCTTATCAGAGATTTCCAATGGGCAGAAGAGTTCATTAGCAAGGTTAGAATGGATATCTTAGATGGAGTTTGCAACAATTGATCTACAATCTTGTAGTCACTCATCTTGATAATTTTCAACAAGTCGTCCACATCCTTTTCTAAAGCAATGCCACTAGATTCTCCCATTGTTTTATTAGGTTCAGTACTTTCAACAATCCTTTTATCAGAATTAACATTCCCTCGAATGATAGGGGCGAAAACCCTACCACTGCGGGTCACTCGACTGGCTTCAGCAATATTCTTGACATCAAACAAGGGTTGGATAGGAATTTCCACACCATCTTCTCGGATAGTTGCATTGTATTTATATGGCACGGCTTTGTCTGATTTATATGAGTCAGGACCAGGAAGGCAAATAACCACTGGAGCAACAACTGGGTTGCTATGATACTCAATCTCTAGAGGGGCGGGAACACCAAAACACGGCACAATAACATTCACCCATTCTTCAGAATATTTCGACATCACAAAATCATTGTTGGAGAACATATCTTCTTCATAATAAAATAACTCATCTGCAGAAACATATTCATCACCTGACATGGTCTCCACCAAGCAATCTTCAATCACATTAACCCCATTGTAATCATCTCTATTTCCTGAGACCTTGATAGTGCCATTATCTAACAACAATTAAATGCCCCTTCTTACAATAGAACAACCACGAGAATCTATACAACATATCTGACAAGACCCATAATGGTGTTCTTCTTAGCCATCCATGTGACAGAATGTAGCATGCAGCTGCACCAAATCCTCATTCATATAATCCACATCAAAAATCCAGAATCCACCGGGATATACATAATCCATATTCACGTCTTCTTCATGCTCATCCCTAGGCCTAATTATGTGGATGAGACCTTCATCCATCATCTCTTGAAGATCAACTTTTATTTTATCTGATCCCTGTATATCTGTACTGTAAATACTACAACTGACATGGTCGTGTGTATAATATCTGAATTCACAAAGATTGGCATGCATCTTTACTAAATCCCATCTAACCAGGTTGGTATCAAAAATTCAGAAGTCCCCCGGACAACCATCCACCATATTTACAACATTTTCCCCTCCATGTTTAGGCAAAGGATTATTTTTCACGTTAGGACTAACATCTTTAAAGGATAGGAGGCCATATCTCACCATCCTCTGTACTTCAGATTTCAAGGGATACTAATTTTTTAGATTGTGCCCTGGGGCTCTTTGATGAAAAGAACACGTCTGATTTTCCTTATAATACCATTGTAAAGGTGAAGGTATAGCAGGGGGAGGTCTAGTCTGAACCAACTTCTTCTGAATTAAAGCCTGGAATAACTCTACATAGCTCCTTGTAATAGAGTCAAAAGCTTCTCTCTTCTGACTTTGCCCTTGATTTCCCTGAGGAGGTGGTCTCTGATAGGCAACAGTAGTTGGAGCTACAATGACAACTGGAGTTACAGGAGCAACCTGTTGTTGGTACCGCTGATGTCTTCTAGGTGGTATAATCTTCCTTTCCTCAATTACAACATTCATTTCAATTTATTTCTTTCTAGAAAACTCGTATGATGACTTCTTAGTTCCTTCGTCTTTTGTCAAGCATCCTTCCCTGACAGCTTCTTCTAGACGAACACCCATGCTTACCATTTCAGTGAAATCACTCGGTGCACTAGCGACCATCCTTTCATAATAAAATGATCCAAGGGTTTTCAGGAAGACCTTGGTCATTTATTGTTTTCCCATCAAGGGTACCACCTGGGAAGCTATCTCGCGCCAACGTTGCACATATTCTTTGAACGAGTCCTTGTCTTTCTGAGCCATTGCTCTTAATTGGTCACAGTCAGGCGCCTGAACATATTGTACTTATATTTCTTTATGAAGGCTCCCCCTAGATCATTGAAGGTGTGAATATTGCTACTGTCCAAACCCATATACCACTTCAAAGTGGCACCGGTTAAACTATCCTAGAAAAAATGAATAAGAAAACACTAATCATCAGTATGGGTGGACATATTTCTGATATACATCACCAGGTGGTCACGAGGACAAGAGTTTCCCTTGTACATCTAAAGTCCTAGTACTTCAAACTTCACTGGAACCTTTACGTTAGGAACTAAGCAGAGTTCACTGACATTCTGTCCGAATAATTCTTTTCCTCGAAGGGTCTTCATTTCCTTCTATATCTCATTGAATTGGTCCTGAAAGTCATCCAATCGGTCATAGAAACCCACAATTTCACTCGGTGGGGGAATGGTATGATATACTTCATCATTAACAAACGGCATAACATTCACCATAGGAGGTGCAATATAAGGGACCTCATTTTTAGTAGCAGGAGTAACATGTACCACATGAGGTGCAAGAATAGCAGCAGCTTGAGCAAATGGAGCAACTTGAGCATCAAGGTTGTAACCTTCTGGCATGAAATTTTCAGGAATTCCCCACGAATAACCCTGAGGCACACGGTTTTGAGCAGCCATAATTGGAGTAATAGAAATGGGAACTGACAGAACTTCAGAAGCAATTGTTGTTTGTTGTGGCTGAGCAATATGAGGAGACGGAGGAGCAAGTGGTGGCTGATTCTGAGCAGCCACCAATGATTCCATCAAAGCAGTCAGATTAGCCATATTGGCCTTCAAAGCAGTAACTTCTTCATGCAGCCTGCGATTCTCTTGTTCAAGATTCTCCATTTTATACTTGGAATTAGCCCGAGTATTATACCGGTGAGACAACTTGCTTCTGAACGAGTAGAGAAACGCAGTAAGACACCTGGGTTTGAACATAAATGCAATAAATATGTGCAAAATGATGCATGATATGCAATGCATATGATTTATTTATCATTATTAATATTTCAAGGGACTCAAAGAATTATAGATGATTTGCAAACATTAAAGTACTTGCACATTTTGAAATACTGAAAATTTCAATATAATAACTTCAGAATGGATTATAACTTTTAGTACATGTTTCAATAACCCTAAGTACAAGAGAAAGTAAAATATAAAATCCTAAAGAGGCAAAGCTGATGAAGATCTCTCCATGCACTGACGCTTCCCCGTGAGTCTTGCAATCTGAGCCTTCAACTGCTTGTTCTCTTTCATATACTTGTCGGTGACTTCTTTCCAAACACCCGAGTCAGAAAGTGAGAAACTAGGTCCGGACCGAGCTCTAGAGGAAAATAAATCATCTTTCCTCTCCATCATCTCCACAGAACTACTCTCAAGAATCTCAATCAAGTCATCCTTCTCTTTCAATTCTGCTTGGTAGGTTATCTCTAAAGTCTGACACTTGTTCTTCCAGGCTTCCTTCTCCTGTTGCATCCTAACCAAGGCAAGCTGAAGTTCTTGCATATCATCTAAGAGGGGAGGAGTAGTTTTCACAAACATATAAGGTATAGGTTCTTAATAAGATTATGTCATCTTCAACTGAATTTCCCTTGCTTGTACCCACCGGAGATGAGGCTCCAAAGAAACAACTCCTCTTGGTCCCAAGTCCTTTCTACTCTTCCTATGAATATGGCATCAAGCCTTTGCAATTTCCTCTTTAGCTTCCTTGTGATCCTCTCCTTCTTTGAGAAAGAAACCAATCAGATGAATACTATTTGGCTTGTCTCTCATCGGATATCCGAGTTGACGATGTGCGAGAACGGGATTGTAGTTAATTCCTCCCTTTGTACCAAGAAGAGGTACATTGGGGAAAATAACACAACTATCGACAATCTCCATATCATAATAAGCCTGATGATACCAAAAAAAGTCGGAATAAGTGAGAACCATAATCTTTGGAGCCCAACGAGGTTCCTTCTTGATATCCCAAAAAGCATCAGATCGAGGTAAGTGAGAAATAAACCACTGATATAACAAAGGCGTGCAACAAATGATCATCCCTCCATGATAAAAATCCCAAAGATGAATGGAACAATAAGAATCTCCTAATAACGTAGGAACCAGATTCCCAATCAAAAAGATCCTGATGGCGTTGACATCTACAAATTTGTCGAAGTTAGGAAATAAGAACAACCCATAGGCAAGTAGAGCAAAGATAGCCCGAAAAGAAATTGTACTCTTCATCCTAACAAAGTTGCGAGATTTCTCTAATAAAAATTGAGCGGGTAATCCTCTGATTCTTTCTTTGGTAGTCATGTTGGCCTCAATCTCAGACTTCCCCAAATGAATCATGGCAGCAATCTCATAAGACTTGGGCTCTCCCTCTAAACCAGTGAAAGGAACACGATTGGTAATAGGTAATCTCAATAGGTAAGAATACTCCTCCAACGTAGGCATCAATTGATAATCATGGAAAGTAAAACACTGATACAACGAATCATAGAACTGGACTAAAGTAGAAATAATACCCTCCTTCATCATGAGCTTCATAAGAGACACGATGGATCCATACTTCTTTCGAAAATATGTAGAACTCTCGATCTCGGGAATCACACTCATCAATTCATCTATCTTAGGATCCTTGAAACCGTACTTCTGAGTCTTTCTTTTTCTAGAATCCATGGTCAAAAAGTACCTGAGATATTTAAAAAAATAGAAGGTGGAGATGAGAAAAAAAGTATTTTTTACAATTTTACACCCGTCGCGGTTGCGAACCTTTAGTGCCTATGTACCATATTTTATGCATTAGGGGATCAGGATACTCGTAGTTCACCTTTTAAAAAATTTAAAACACAAATTTTTTTGGTTAATTTTAAGAGACGAGACATTACCGTCGTATGCGGGTGAAAAACATACTTACTACCCACGATTATGAGAAAGGATAATTCGCGTCATCTAAAAGTGGAGGATATAGCTTGGATTTTAAAATCAACAAAGCCTTGCTCAACACCCAAGTGGAAAATATCTCACTTTACTACATATCATAGAAGTATAGTAGTTCGCATCACTACAAGGGTCGACAAGAGTCTAATCTTTTGAGAAAAGTTTAAAGTAAAAAGCCAAAGTGGAAAAATGGTTTGAGTAAGATTGATTTACTTTTAGTCTTCTCACAAAAAATGTCAAAGTATTATTAAGTTGGTTAAATGTTGATTAAGAAAATATCTTTTTTAAAATGCATGGACCTGAGTCCAAGCTTATTATGAAAGTAGTTCAAGTTTAGAAAACAAGAATAGTTTTGAAAAGGAGGGAGAAGATTTTTGAAATTAAAGATGATGGGAGGAGATGAAGGGACTATCCTAAGGCACGAGGTAAAAGCTATGGAAAATAACCGTCTAACCAACAAAGAGCCAACACTTGACACAATGAGTCAATGTAGAATTCCCATCTTTTGGATCGAAACCAAACAAGAAAAGATATTTAAACCTCTTAAGAATACCAAACTTCTGATGCATTAAGTCTTCATAAATATTTAGCAGAGTAACAACTGTATACAGAGAAATTCCTGATTCCAGACAAAGCATATAATCAGAATAACCTACACACAAAGAAAATCAAACCAATGTCTTTGGGTAAACCCCAAGAACTCAAGACAAAATAAAAGCAGAAGTAACAAGGTCTCTAGAGTAGTCAAGGCTTCTAATCCTAAATCCAAGAGGTCCACAACTCCATAATTCCAAGGATAGTAACCAAATAGTCCAAGTTTCCATAAATTTTTTTATTAATCGAGTTGGTTATTAAGTATCTTAAAAAAGAAAATGAAAAGCTCAAGTGAGCAAAAAAAAATGACATAAAGATAAATGCTCAAGTGAGCAAAGATGAATATAACATGAATTGTAAATGCTAAAGTAAATGGAGCATAAAAAATAAAGACATAAGATAAAGACCATAAGTAAAAAAAGATACATAATAAAAGTCAATTGTTAATGAGATAGGAATTAGAGGTTAGTTGAATGATCATATTGAAACTTGCCTTTGAAAACTCATTAGAAGATTGATAAAATCAAAGCTTCTCAACAACAAGTTTCATTTGCTTTTTGTCAAGTATATCATTCACTTCAAGTTCTCGAAGCGACAACATATGATCAACGATGTTTAAATGATTCACTTAGACCAAATTTTATGAAGATTCATTAGAGGATTGATAAGACCAAATCCTTCTAACAATGAACCTCAAGGTTATTAGCTCAAAGGTTTCAAATTAAACATACTTGCAAATAGGTTTGGGCCATGAATGATCATTTCTCGAATCAGGACAAAATTTAGTGCTATGTTAAGCATATGTAAGTGGACTTATATAGAAGTCGCACCTATTTTGAGGCTGATCAATAGAAATCTGAGTACCATATGTTTAGAGAAATGATATATAGATCATTCACCAACAACATGTAGTACAAGTGAGAAGGGAATAAGATGAAGAGGGATAAAAATTGAATTCCACATTTGAACCAAAGAAATTAATCAAGTTATCATTAAAATCATTATTCCATTTTGGTGGATTTGAACTCAACACCCAAGATCCAATGTTGTTAATGAAGCTCATGATTAAAATCTCATAGTTCAAGATCAAACAGAATATATGTAAAAATAATATTGCATTTAATAAACAAAATAGAATGAGAAAAATTATTTTTAAATTGTTTTAAAAAAATAAATAAAAGGCAAAATAGAAAACTATATTCAAAGTATCAAATAAAAATTAAAAGAAACTATAGAAAAGTCAGAAGTGATCTCAAATATTTTTACAAATTTTTTCGTAATTTTTTAAAACAGAAAATTATTTTTTAGAATTATTTAAAATTACTTAAGCAAATAAAAATGATAAGAAATGAAAAAATCATAATAAAATTCTAAATTTTTTTCAGAAAGTCAGAAATAAAGAAAATAATTTTTATGAATTTTTTTAGAATTTAAAAATACCAAAAAGTATTTTTAAACAATTAGAAACAAGTCAAAACAAAGGAAAATCATAAAAAAAGAAAATTTAAAAAGAAAATCATGAAAAAAATAAAAGTCAAAAAGAGAATATTTCAATATTTTTTTATGAATTTTTTTCATAATTTTTGGGTAAAAAATGAATTTTCTATGATTTTTTGAAGTTTGATGTAAAAAATAGAAAATAAAATAAAGTTTAAAAAAATATGGACCATTGGATAAAAGTCAAAACGCTTCAATAAACAGATCCAAAGGATCAGGCACATTTTGCATATCATGGTCAGCTTTGAAAATTACACTGAATCATTTTTTAATAATTAAAAACAACTAAGAATCTGGCGAGTTGGATGGAGTATGACTAATGGAAGTAATCAGATCCAAGGACTCTCAAAACGCGCGTATGATAAAGCAAACACACTGGATATGATTCAAAAAAATTATATGTCACGCCATCATTGGTTGAAGCACGACACATAGGTCGTCTTCAACCTTCAGACGCCCTAGATTGGAGTTCCTCAAACGGTAAAATTATCCAACCAGACCGGTACCATTAGATTCATCTCTTCAAGACGATTTTAATGGTACCCTCACGCCAAATTTATATAAACTGAACAAGTCTTGATTTTATAAAAAAGCAGAAATAATAGGGAGCACGAATTTCTGGAATATCTCACTCAAATCTCAATGAAATCACAAATTGTAAGAAGCATGAGAACCAGAAGGATGAGGAGAGTAGATTAGTCTTTTATTTAGATTTATTTGACTAAGAAATCTATCTGAACGAAGTAGCATAAAGTATCTCTGAAACTGGACTTCTATAGCTCAAAATAGGTCATGATTCTTGAAGGTTGGCTTCAGAGAAGTTCAATGGAGCTAACTGAATGGAGCTTTTGGTGTTTTAGAAGGTAGAAATGAGAAAACGAATTCAAGCCTTAAGTGTTCAAATGATATCCTGGCAGGGGTCAATTGCCTATCAAAATATTTTAAAAATAGTTGGAATATGAATCTTATTTATAGAAGAGGATGAGGCAATGCTTAAGCGTGTGAATGAGAGAGTAATTGAGTGAATTTGTGTGAATCTGAAACATGAACAATGTATGACTTGCTTAGCATCAAAACTCAGCCAAAACTTGTGTTTCATGATGCTAATTGTTTTGGAATGTTGTTAAACATGATTAGAAGCAAAAACACATGAAAACATTGCGTTTAGAATGCAAAATATGGATTTCAAATTCTGACTTGGAAGGAAAATTCAATTTCAAGTAGCTGACTTTGAACTCATGGTATGCACGATTTAGGGAACCTTAGGACCTGATTCTTGATGCATTAGAAATATGAGGTAGAATTCTTTATAATTTGCTAAGAAAGGGATCATTTTGATGCTTGAGCTAGAAGTTTTGCTTGGTCAAAATCAGGAAAAAGGTGCTGACTTTTATACTTAGAAAAAATTATAAGTTTTTCTTCAAAAATGACCCAAAATGTTTTGACTCCAAAACAGGTCTTATTCCAAAATTTTGCTTTGAACAATGATGCTATCTTGAAGTTTACTCCTTAAAGAGTATTGTGAAACTTGTGTCACTCAAAAATTCCAAATATTGGACAAGTTATGATCCTTTGAATTTGATGAAAATCCATAAGGTGACCTATAATCTTTTGAGCTTTTAAGGCATCTTCTGACCACTTTCAAGTTTTGCACATAAAAGAAGAGTCAAATTTCACACTCTTAAGATAATTGTGGAAAAAGAATGGGCTCAAGGAGATAAAAATTGATCAAGTTATGACTTTTTAAAGTCACATAAGGGAATTTGATGGCCTATCTAGAGGACTTGTAATCTTTCTCAATCATTAGTGATCTTTCACACAAAATTTGCTTGAAACTTTTGAAGTGATTTGTTTATAACCCTTTAAGGAGAAGCATATATTTGGAATCACCAAAAAATCTCAAAAGATGGATAATATATAGCCCTTAGAAGTCCAAAACTCTAACTCCTAGAGCATCAAAATGGCTTGGGAACCCCTTTCAATTTTGACAACCTTTCTTGTACAAATACTTTTGCTATGTGAAGAGATGTTGTTGTGGGTGATAATAAGAACATATAGTAACAATAAACACTTCCAAATGTTGATAATTGAGGGAGTTATACACTTGTGATCAAAGAATCAAGAACTTGTCCAATTAGGTCAAACTTCTTTAATCAAAATTTGCATATTTTAACTTCCTTTGGAAATTGAAGCATGATGAATCATAGTAGACCTTGTCATGACATTTCTTTAAAGAAATCTCAATGATGAAGCTTAAATTTCAATGAAGCTTTGTTAAAGAAGGCATGGAAATAAACTCATGAAGTTATGAATCAACCTGATGAAGTGTGTTGTGCCCTCACATATTGTATCATCATTTAGAGCAAACATTCATTGTGTTTGTTATTTAAAAGTAAATCAACACAAGACAAATATGACCATAATATACAAATCAAAGTGCTTCGTGATCCCTCAAGAGAAAACCTAAATATAGGGAGAAAAACCAAACCCTAATATGATCTTCATATGATTGAGTTGATATGATTTGATAGAGGAATCTTAGGGGGGGAAATTGGGGGTATAACAGGCCTAATAAGCCCTAACGCTTGATCCAGGATGGGAAGCCCTTTAGGGTACAACGTGGAAATCAGATATGGGCTATTGGATATGAATCTGAGCGTGATCGGATTGTGATGATTGAGGGTGTGCAGTTGATGCATGGAAAGCGCTACACTGGACCTGCAAAACAGAAAATATGAGAAGAAAATTTCAAGGGGCAAGGATCGAATCCATGCCCTTGTATATGAATGACTTAGAGGCAAGCGCGCTACCACTGGGGTGGTAATACATCTGATGATTAAAACACAAATAATTTGTTAAATACTAAAAATGCTCTTATATTTGAACCAAAAAATAAATCAGCGCCAGTGGGACCCTTGCCATTGGAATAGACGAATAGAATGAAGCCACGCTGCTCAGGGAGAGTCAAACCATAATGCACGGTGGTTGACCACCATGTTCTCCGATTGGAATTTTTTGAAAACATGTCAACATTAATTATAAACAAAAACTAATGACCCTGGTTAGGTAATTAGATCCCTATGAATTCAATGGTCACGTTTGGTTTGAAAATCAACGTAGCTAGGGTTTTAAAGAAACACGATCTCGGTGCCCTAGCCATGGATAATTCCCGTTCTAAATGATCCTACACATGATTATGAACAAATATATATGCATAAAATTCATTTAAATGGCATGGTTTAATAGTTTGAGATTGAAGAACACAAACCAACCGGCGACGTCGAGTTGAGGGATTCTAGCGTGTTGTGGACTTGAGTAAAGGTTGGGACGGAATCCAGGGACCTCCAAAAGGCTAGTGGGAGGATCAAGACTGGCTGAAACTCAATGGAGAATGGAGTTTTTTTCTGCCCTAGTTTTGGAAAATTTGTGAGTTTTTAGGGTTTCTCAAGGAGGCTTGCATGTGTGTCTTTCTTGATCTGATATTGTTAAATACTTACAGATAAGTGTATTAGGTCAACAATTATAGAAAATATCTTTATGCGTTATGGTGAAAATATTTTCTTTCAATCTTGCATGAAAAGTTTCCTTTTTAGCCAATCATGCCTTAATGACCTCTCACGAGTTTGCTAGCTTGGATATGTGATTTTGGGCTCTTGATCTGATCCAAAATAAGACTTACACGCTGAAATCCATTTACCTTGTATTTATTTAATTTATTTTGAATTTATTTGAAAAAAAATAAAAATAAATAGGAATAAAAATCATGGTAAGGTAAGAATGGACTTAGAGGTCCTATAAGGTGTCATGAACATGTTTAGACCTTAAAATATAGGTTCATTAGTTCAAAAATTCAAGTTTGCTCAATTTGGACTTCATGCATTTTCTCAAAATTTCTCAATTTGCACTGGTCATAACTCTCTCAATATTTGTCATTTGAAGGTGTTCTGGGACTTTTTGGAAAGCTCAAGATATATTCTACAATCCCTATTTTTATCATTTTTGCATTTGAAAACTTTATCTAGATGTAAGTTGCCTTGACAAAAAGTGTCTTTTTGTTGACTTTTGAAATGACCTATAATGTATTGGCTCACATCTCTCAAATGAAGCATTTTTTGGACTTGAGCTTAGAGAGTCAAAGTTGTAGAGAATTTAATTTCCTTCAAAATGAGCTTTCGTTGAGGAAAATATGATGAAATATGTGAAAGTTGTGCCTGGTCAAAGTTCAGTTGACTTCTCTTTTGGAGACCCTAATTTGGCAACTTTTGACTTTTGATAATTTGAGAGTTTTCCTTGATGAATCATAATCAACCCTTGATAAAATGATGAACGTGACTTCAAAATATTGATGTTGACCAAAAATCTTGAGGTTTGATTGTATGTTGACCACAGTTGACTTTTTGCCCAATGTAGTTGATTTTTAGTCATCTGAGCCATTGAATGGGCAAACTTGTGATGCAAAGCTTGAAACTTGATATGAGCATTCTTGGAGACATATAGAAGACCATTCAATCCACTTGAGATCTTAAAAACCCAATCTTCCTTGTGAAAAGGGAAACCCTAGTTGTAAGTCCATTGCTTAGGAGAAGAATTTGTACGATCAATTCTTGAGCAACCTTGAGCATTTGAGAACCCTAGGAGAATGTATTAAGTAAAAGGGAGGGAAAAATTTGTGGTACAACACAAAGGATGATTTTTTATTTCTTCGATGTCTTCTCCAATAATTCCTCGTCATGGGATTTTTCCCTAAATAATTTTTAGGACCATAAGAATATTTCTTCAACACATGGGATTATCATGATAAGAGGATCATGTACCTATCTTAGATGTATTCCATTTTTGCTGATTACTATTGCACTTATCCAGCGGTCGAGTTTATTCTCCCTTAGGAGTGTTAGAAGGGGGAACATATATGCTTATCCGCTTTCCAAACTTCATAGGTGACATTTTTTGTTTTTTGTGAGGAACACAAAATTGAGGTCTTTTCCTCACATCTAGAGGTTTGACACCTTCAAGGCCTTTAGCGGCCTTTTTATAGAATATAGTGCTACACTTAAGGCATAACATCACTTAAAAATCCTTCAGCTTGCATTGATTCAAGACATCAATAAGCTCTTCCTCGACCTTTAGAAATACCACCTTCATCTTTTTATTCGTACACATCTACAATAACTTGTTCGACATTGATGTCAAGACCTTAAGTAGTATAAACTATCTAGATTTCAATAGGCTCAACATAGTGTGTATCCTTAACTTCAAGGGAGTCAAAGTCAACTTTCATTGGACGTTTGGGTTTATCCCTAAATTGTAATTTGCCTTCTTTAAGGGTATTTTACGCCAAGTCCCTAAAAAGAAAACATTGAGAATTTTTATGCCCCGAAAAATTATGATTCTTACAAAAACCTCTATTTTTTTTCTCTATTCTAATGAGGGGTTTTATACCTTTTGGAACTATGATCTTCCCACCAGTAACAAATAAATTAAAATTTTCGTCAAATTTTGTTATGTCAAATGTATATGTTTTTGTAACGAACAATTCATTTTTATTAGGTTTGACCGAGGTTTTCTTGTTTGAAGGTTTTAATAGTTTGCAAACATATGGAGGCCCAGGCTTTAACTCTGCCACATTGACCTCACTATCTTTGACGTGTTGATAAACTATGTTAGATTCGTGATCATCTTCGTCTTCTTTGACATAAGAAAATTTTCCCTTTTTATTATATTTATTCGACCTATCCTTCTCAGCTTTTAAACATTCGACTTGTCGAACTCTGTATGCCAATTGGGTCATGTCCCTTAAATATTAGGTCTCTTACTTTTTCCTAATGGGATACTCTAAAACTCTTGCCACCATTTTGACTAACTCATGTTCACTCACTTGGGTAGAGCACCTTGATTTTAGCAACCTAAATCTATTGAGATAATCTTCTACCGATTCAGCAAATTTTTGCTTCAGACTAGCCAATTCCTTTTGGCTAATATTTGGTTGCCCCATATAGAATTATTTATGAAAAACTGTCTAGTTAATTCCAATTACATATGAAATATGCGGGGAGGGTGGTAAATTATGTAAAGGAATTTTCTGTTAGAGAATTTGGGAAATATTTCATCCTCATATTCTAATTATTTTCCATATCACCATCCTCAGTCTGATATCTAGGGATATGTTCAATTTTGGATTCACTAGCGTCTCCCACAAACTTGTTAAACATAAGAACTTTCCAACCTCTGGTAAGTTCAGTTTGCAGCACATAATTCGACAACAGAGAGATGCTATTTTATCTATGAAAGCCAACTTTGAGCTTATTCTGGGCCAAAGATTGTTCAACCTTGTTGGTTATATTGTTTTCCCCAAAAATTATTTTTGTTGGACATTTCTAACCACTTGGTCTTCATCCTGGCTTCTTTGCACCAATACTACCTCAGGGCCATTATGGTCGGTGTTACCTTCGACTAACCTGGGTATGGGTTGTTTGACATGCAAAAATTTCGATGGTATCTGGTTATTGGGTACTGGATGAATGGGAATTTGAGGAGCACCAAAGAAATCAACAATTTGACTCATTTGTTGTGCCAATTACTAGCAAATATGATTAGTGTTTTGAATCAATGGATTAAAAAAATTATCGATTTTTTTGTTAGCATGTTAACCATGCCATGGTTACTCTCATCCATCTGTTGCCTCACAGTTTGGAGGGAACTAGTGGTTAATGATGGAATGACTTGAGAAAAATATGCTAATTCTCCATGAGGTTGCGCCATTCGATTTGAGTTGCATATGATATATACTGATTCTAAATATGAATTGATATGGGATAAAACTACCATTGCATTATCTATATACGTAGATGTACTGGGGTGTACATCTTCCATCATTGCAATTGGCATGTCATAAGGTTGTTCTCTACCGACAGGGAGTATTGTAAAATTCAAGGGAAAAATTAGGCCTTTGGTCTCCTATATTCTGTGTAACCCTAGGGGTAGTCGGAACACTAGACACCTATGGTGGTGTAACTTCCACTTCTGGTGATATAGTCTAAGTTGTTACTTGGCTTACGACTGCAGGATTTTCTCCAACAGAAGTTGAAGTTCCTGCATTACCAACTGTCAATTTGACTGGTTGTTCTTCTATGTTTAGATTACTGTTCTAGGGAGGGGGAATGTTTATATACGATGGAAAAGTCATTTCCAGAAGATTTTTACCATTCATAGGATGCATATACACTCGACAACTAAAGATATTTCATAAATGAAACACTAAACTGGACAATAAAGAAAACACTTTTTCTACAAAAATCAAAAACCCTTTGTACAAAAAAGGATCCCATTAGGCGTGCCAATTTGTTTACCGGTATTTTTAGTGAACAATCATGAGTTTGGTTCACTTAAGAGATTAAACTCGAAAAAATATCGAGGAAAATTCATGTAGATAGATATGCAAAGGAAAAATGTGTGATTGAAAGTTAAATGCTTGAATGTTAATAAAACTGAATATATATTATAATTACAATAAAATTTGGATAAATATAACTGACAAAAACAAAGGAAGTGTCATGTAATAACTGCTGTAATTGAAAAAAATTAAAGGAAATGGTGCGCATATTCATTCATGTTTCCCTGAAACTCGTTTCTCTCTATTACACGAGTACTTTGACTTCTATAGAAATTTACGATTAGAATTGCGGACCTCTAACTCTATATAAGAAGTCTCTTTATATACTAAGACATTGACAATTATGGACAATGATAACTTCTTCAGTGCTCGACACGTTCCCTAATACATGTGTTTCCAGCCATTGGCGTGTTTCGACATGTCTTTGTCTCTAAACTATCTCTGACATGTTGTTAACCATTTACACAATGATTATACAACCTCCAACTATATTATGTCAAAGACATTCACATCGAAATCTTGTTTTAACATCGAAAATGTCTAAAGGACTAGAAAATGTACTAAGTCCCACAACTTGGCATGTGGGTCAAACTCGCCACGTTTGTATGTCGAAATCACCATTTGACTGTAACACTTATACAAGAATAAAAAACATGTTTCGAAGAGAGTGTGATGCTAAACTTATGGATATGTTCCTGAGACTTCTTCAAACCCTGCCTAGTGAGTTTAACCCAATGTCATTTACTTTTCTGCACTTTTACATTAATGTCATTTAATTTCTTTCCCTTTACTTTTGTATAGTTTAATTTCTTGACATTTATAATTCCATGTCTTTTTTTTAAATCTTTTTCTTTATTTGGTTGTTTTCCTTATAATGCTTCAAACGTTAATAAATATAAAACCCAATGTAGCGGTAGAAATGTTGAGACTAAGCCATTGGATTGACTTGACTCACACATATCAAAATAAAAATCGCCACCACGCTTTATTGTTTCCAAAGGAATGGGAAAAGATCGAACAACCCAAAAGGGGGGGGGGGGGGGGGGGAGGAGATTCTAGGTAAGGGGGTTGGTTATGTAAAGGGAAGGTATTAGCACCCTAAACATCTACGGTACTCCGCAGGAACCTCTTTGTAAAATCTGTATGTTTTGGCTATAAAGTATTGTATGAAAATAGATCGTGATGGTGAGAAAAGAAGTATATTTTTTATGATTTTTGCACCCTCCGCAGTTACGAACCTTTAGTGCCTTTTCACCACCTCTCGCACAATAGGGGATCAGGGTACACGTAGTTCCTCTTTTGAAATTTTTTAAAACAAACACAAGTGTGTTGGTTAATTTTAAGAGACAAGACATCGTTGTCATTGTCCGTGTGGAAAACATATTTACTACCTACAATTATGAGAAAACAGAATTTGCATCATCTCAAAGTTGAGGATATGGCTTGGATTTCAAAATCAACAATTCCTCACTCAACACACAAGTGGAAAATATCTCACTTCACTACATATTATAGAAATATAGTTGTTTGCATCACTACAAGGATTGACAAGAATCCAATCTTTTGAGAAAAGTTTTTAAAGATAAAAGCCAAAATGGAAAAATAGTTTGAATGAGATTTATTGACTTTTATTCTTGTCACAAAAATGTCAAAGTATTGTTAAGTTGATTGAAATTTGATTAAGAAACAATTTTTGAAAATGCATGGACATAAGTCCAAGTTTATTATGAAAGTGGTTCAAGTTTTAAAACAAGAAGAGTTTTTTTTCAAAAGGAGGGAGAAGATTTTTGAAATTAAAGAAGATTGGAGGAGATGAAGAGACTATCCTAAAGTATAAGGTAAAATCTAAGGAAAAAGAACCATCTAACCAACAAGAAGTCAACATTTGACACAATGAGTCAATGTAGAATTCCCATCCTTTGGATTTGAAACCAAACAAGCTAAGATGATAAACCTCTTAAGAAAATAAAGCTCCAGTTGCATTAAGTATTCACAAAAATTGGGCAGAGTAACAACTGTATATAGGTGAATTCCAAATCACAGATTAACCATGTAATCATAATAACTTGCACACAAAACAAACAAACAACTCAATGCCTTGGGGTAAACCCCAAGAACTCCAGACAAGATAACAACCAAGGTCACAAGGTCTCAAGGTAGGCCACAACTTCTAATCCTAAATCCAAGAAGTCCACCACTCCATAATGCCAAGGATAGTAACCAAGTAGTCCAAGTAACATTAAAGCTTTTTAGGGTTCGAGTTGATTATTAGGTATCTTCAAAAAGAAATGAAAAGCTCAAGTGAGAAAAATAAAAATTACATGAAGATAAAGGCTCAAGTGAGCAAAGATAAAAATAGCATGAAATTTAAATGCTACAGTAAATAGTACATAAAGTAAAAGCATAAAATAAAAAGCATAAAAAATAAAGTCAATTGTTAGGAATTAGTAGTTAGTTGAATGACCATCTTGAAACTTACATTTGGAACTCATTAGAGGATTGGTAGAACCAAAGCCTCTCAACAAGTTGCATTTGCTTTTTTGTCAAGTATATCATCCATTTAAGAATTCTCAATATAACACTTAATGCTCAATGATGTTTAAGTGATCCACTTTGACTAAAATTGATGAAGTTCCATTAGATGATTGGTAGAAGCAAAGCCTCTTAACAATGGATCTCAAGGTTATTGGATTAGAGGGTTCAAATTAACATACTCGGGCTTGCAAACATAGGTTTGGGCCACGAATGATCATTTTCTCAAGTCGGGATAAAATTTAGCACTATGTTAAGCAATCGTGAGTGGACTTATATAGAAGTCACGCCTATTTTGAGGCCAGACAATAGCAATCTATGCACCTCATATTTTGAGACATGATATGTAAATTATGCTCCAATAACATTTGGTACAATAAGAATGGAATAAGATGAAAAGGGAAGGGGGAATGAATAAACCACATTTGGACCAAAATTTATTCAAACTATTATTAAAATCATTCATCCATTTTTATGGAGTTAAGTTCAACACCATGGATCCAATGATTTTAATAAAGTTCATGATCAAAATTTTAATCCAAGATCAGCCAGAATATATATACAAAAAATAAAATTATATTTAAAATAAAAGAAAAAGGTTTTTAAAATGATTATAAAATGAAAATAAGAGAGAAAAATAACAACTATGTTCAAATTAATCAAGAAAAAAAACTAAGACCATAGAAAAATCAGGAATGAACTCAAATATCTATATAATTGTTTGGTAATTTTTAAAAATCAGAAACTATTTTTAAAATTAAAAGAAGTGGGTAAAATAAACCAAAAATGATAAAAAAAATAACAAAATAAAAAATAAAAAATAAATGAGGTAACCAATATTTGTCAAAAAAATATTGGATCCTTCTCTATTTTTTTTATAATTTAAAAATGAAGAAAAGTATTTTTAAACATTTAAAACAATTCAAATAAAGTGAAAAATTATAAAAAATATTAAAACAAAAAATAAAATTTTGAAAAATAAAAATCAGAAGGATAAAAATCAAAAGTATTTTTCATAATATTTTCAGATTTTTTTGAGTTAAAATGCATTTTCTATGAATTTTTGAAGTTTAAAAGAAATAAAATTATAAAATCAGAAAATAAAATTAAAACCAAAAAGATATAGACCATTGGATCAATGTCAAAATGCGTTAGTAATCAAATCCAAGGGATCTGGCATGCTGTGCATATCATGGTCATTATTGAATAAAGCACTGAATCAAATATAAATCATATTTTTGAAAATTCCAAATGGCACGCTGCGATACGGTGGCAGAATCGACTGTTAATATTGGTTTCATGCATATTTCCAAAAATTGGTCAACTTTAGCAACACATATCTCTCTCAATTTTAATCCTAAGAGGGTGTTATGTGACTTTTTAGAGAGCTTAGGATATCCTCTAAACAACCCTTTTGGTTTCATCTCAATTGGATCTTTCATGTTCATGTAAGGAGCTTTAATCCAAAAGGTGTTTTTGTTGACTTTTTGAAAGGAACTATAATGTATGAGCTTGTATCTTTTGATTGGGGAATTTCTTGAACTTGAGGGATAAAGAGAAGCTGTAGGAAATTGGATTCTCTTCAAAATGAGCCTTGGTGGAAAAATTTCTAATAAAGTATGAGAAAGTTATGCTTGGTCAAAGTTTGGTTGACTTTTCCTATAGAAACCCTAATTTGCCTTTTTTGACTTTTGATGAGTTAAGAGCATTTCTTGAGGAATCATGATCAACCCTTGATCAAATGATGGATTTCACTTCAAAATATTGATGTTGACCAAAAATCTTGAAGTTTGACTGTATTTGGGCCACAATTGAGTTTTGACCTAGTATAGTTTATTTTCGGGAATTTGAGCAGTTGACTGAGAAAACTTGTTGTTCAGGGCATGGAATTTGGCATGGATGATCTTGAGGATATATTAGGACAATGGAGAACATTTGGGATCCTTGTGACTCACACATCTTGCTTAAAATTGAAACCATAGTTGAGGTTTGTTGTATCCCAAAATTTTCCCTCCCCTTTTTCATAGAAGACACAACCCTAGGGTTTCTCGGATATTCAAGCTGGCTCAGAAATCGATCAGACAGATTTTCTTCTATGGTGGTAAACCAGCAATTAGGGTTTCTTGCAATTCTCAAAAGAAATGAATTCTCAAAGATCCAATTGGCTTTCACAGATCTTCATGCTTCCTCAAGTTTACTGAAAAGGTTAATGTTTGTTCTCAGAGCATGGTTTGTTTGGGACAAGAGATGGAGGTTAAGACTGTCATTTGGAACGACCATGATTTTGATCCAGGTTAACCAGATGATTTGCGTCTTTTAAAACATTTGCTTGGTTAGGAAATGGAATATACATTGCGTGTTTGTTTGAAATGCAGTTACAAAATTAATGGGATTACTTGGAGTTTAAGTTACAAGACTGGAGCATTTTTTTTCAAGTATCTTGATTGGGAATTTCAAAAATCAAATAGGATGCGAGAAGAAATTACAAGTTATTGTTGGTAAAGAATTTCAATTGACACCAGAATATTTCATGCTACAACTCAAGATTTTTTCCAATTTCAAACGTTGTTGCAAAACAATTTATTCTTTTAAATACTCTATGTTTTACAATTTATTGTATTTAAAAGATGAATTAGTACAACTATTGGATACAGTACAAGAATGATTTTCTCGAAATTACAAAGAAAATCCAAATAAATGTTTGGCCTAGGAGAACTAATTTATGCCTAAGTTTGACTGAATTTCTTTTGCTTATCTCCAAGACTTCCTTGCTTGCCACAAATTTATTACCTTCCTTGCTTTGTCTTATCCATTGTGCTCACATGAAAACAGAAGAAAGAAAAATAGTTAGTACAAATTATTTGGGCATGAGCAAGAATTTTCAAAAAAAAAGGTATTCATCATTAAGGTTTGCAAGAATGGAATCAGAATACCATTATTCATCACAATTTTATTTTTCTATTTTTCAAATCACAAGAAAGTTATCCTTCTTGGTTCACAAAAAGAAGGAAAAGAAATGCTATAAAGTTGTCCAAACAAGCAAATGTTACAAAACTGTCCAAACAAAAATACCACAAAGTTGTCCAAACAAGCAAATGCGCAAACTGAACCAAACAAAATGCGCAAACAGAATGCCCAAACAGCATCGCAAACAGCAGCCTCAAAAGCCAAACAAATAGCTTTGTCCAAACAAAATGCAAACAACATCAACAAAAACGAGGCAGCAATATAGCAAACAACAAACCGCATCAACAAAAGCAGGCAACAGTGCAGCAGTATGGCAAAATAAATAGCTAAGTCAAATAAGCAAAAGCTTGTTCAAGAGGCATAAAATCATCATTTTCCATTGCAAACCTTTCAGAATTGGAAAAAAGGAGCAAAAAGCAATTTGCTTTCTGTGATCGGTGGATCTGGAACTGACTGTTTAACGCTGGTTCACGAAATGTCGCGGAAGCAAGAGTCGCCACCATCTTTTATTTTCTCCAAATGGAAAGGACAAAAGCACAGAAAAATTCCTTATAGAGATTGCTCTCGGTTCGGGAGGTAGATTATAGAAAGGGAAGGTGTTAGCACCCTTTCTATCCATGGTTATCCATGGGCTCTTAGATACTTGCTCATTTGTGTTTTCAAAATGGTTTGTTTGCTTTTCAACTGTGGGTTTTAAAAAAAAGTTTCTTTGAAAATTCTAGTTCGACTCTTGTATCAGTCCTCAAGAGTGTTTGAAAAGTTGCTTTCGAAAGCTTTTTGAAAGTGTCGGTGCGAAAAGAAGTTTTTTGATTTGTTTTGAAATTAGAGCAAGTATCTATGAGTTCTCTACCTACCCTAAGGAATTCGTCTGTGTAAATGTCCTTAAAGTAGTGCCATCCCACCATTGAGAGGTAGGTAGCACCACCGTTGGAGGTATTCGGGTCAATTCGAGTTTAGGGACGATGTGGTCACCGAGCAAAGGTAAGATACCTTAGGAGCTACCCTTATGCCATTGATCTTTTATTCCGAGGCAACTATTCCGAGGCCACTTGTTCCGAGGCAACCGTTTTGAGGCAACTAGATCAATGGAACATAAGGACTCACTAAGACGTCCTATAGTCGGCGACCACGTTTCGAGGGACAAGGCAACATTGTGATCACCGGAGTAATGGGAAGATACCTTAGAAGCTACCCTCATGCCAGGTTCCCGGATCATGAGGACTTACTAAAACATCCTCTACTCGACGATCACCTTTCGAGGCAAGGCAACAGTGAGGCGTACCCTAGGGGTGGTGTGTGATTTTGTGTGTCGTTTTCAGATATTTTGTCTTTTGTCATGTCATTGTGATCTAGCGTTTGTTTTTTATTTTTGTCCATACATTCTTTCATGCCATTATTTAACAGTTAAAGATTGCGAGAAGGTAAAAAATTCTAAGCTATTACAAAAGGCGCGGGTCCACATCGCCAAAATTTCCAGGACCCGATTTGATAGAAAATAAATAAATAAAGTAAATAAAGAATTAAAAGTGCAAGAAATTAATTACATGGCTTCGGGAGAGATACATAAATATTTAAACGAAATAAAATAAATATGCGAATTAATAAGAATTAAAAACGAGGGCGTTGGACCCTTTTTGCAAAATTAAATTAAATGGTGACATTAATTAATTAAAAAAAAGAAAGGAAATTGTTTTTGGTGTTTTTTAGTGATGTTAATGAAAAAAGAGAGTTAATTAAAATTAAAATAAGATGCTAACCCTAATTCTAATTATTTTTAATTTATTAAGAAAAACGTTGAAGTTTTTAACCTAAAATTAACCCTAATTTTTATATACAATTTAATTATAAAAATAAACATCTAATATTTAATTATTATAAAAGAAAAAAAAGATGAAAATTAATTAAACCCTAATTCTATGTTTTTTTAGATTTTTATTATGAAAATATTAAATTAAACCCTAATTTAAAACTAATTAATTTACATGCAAATTTATTTAAAATATACATACTAAAATAAAATATTTATTATTTTTCTCTTTTCTGATTTTTATGTGTTTTTGGTTTTTATGAAAATAATTAATTAATTGAACAAAACAATAATTAAAAGGAAATAAAAATTATAAAAATAAAGAAAGTTAAGAAAATTTGCAAACCAAGGGGGTTCAGGCCCCAAATAGGAGGTATAGCCTTAGTAATTCAGGCCCAATGACCTTCAGGCCTGGTTGACTTGGGCGCCAGCGCATAGCCTCTTTGACTCATGTCCACGCTGTTCTCCCAACCATAACCCTTGGATTAATCTTGCCCTACGCGTGGCAAACTGGATCAGGAGGACGTAAGGTGTTCCTTTGGACTGAAGCTGCATAGGATAAGATTAATAGGAAAAAATATTGAAAGAGAGTGGGGACCTGGGGCTCGAACCCAGGTCCTGAGGATTAATACTCACCAACTTTACCACTGAAGCACTCAACGCGTTTTGATTATTAAATAACACAAAAATAACATAAAGCAAGAATATGGGTTAGTGGAATTCCAGCGCGAAAATTCAAATTGACCAATCATTGGATGCCACTGCATCGTCTTCCTCACATCTTCGTTCTTCCTGAAATAACAAAAAAAGAAAGGCCACGGTTTTTTCACCGTTTCAGAATGGGTCATTTGGGAAAATAGCGATTAGCCATTAGGTGCTCATAAATTGAGCGCGAGTATAGGTTCATGATCGTCTGAGTATGCTGAAGTGAATGGTCTAATTCTTATGCTCCAATTTTTCCTTATTTCAAAACCCCTAATTCCAAGCTTCACAAACCCTAAATATTATCAATGGCAAATCTTCATATAGGGCACGAAAACAAAATCAAATCATTGGGTTAGCATCAGAATCTTGCAATGAACATAAACCAAGCATTAAAAGTTATGAAAAGTGCATGAATCGAAATGCAAGAACATGAATTTTTTTCGGTACAGGTCCTGCTCGTTTTACCAATTCTTGCAGTTATGATGGATGATTTTGATCAGAAACCCTTCCTTGAAGCTTCAGGAAGGTGATGGGATAAAAATTTCGCCTTGAATCGTTCTGCACAAGTGTTTTCAGAATTGAGATTTTTAAGAAAAATCGTGTGTTTGATTTTCAGGTTCCTGCGCAGCTTAATGGTTATGGGCATGAGGGTTGTGATCAAGCTTAAGTATAGAGTGAATTAGGTCAAGAAAAACAATCCAAATCATTTGCATTCATGGTTTTTGAAATTTGATTTTCAAAGATCTTTTTCAATCTTTTTTCATGTGCTTTTGCTCTCAATCATATCCAATCAATCCAATTCCTTCCAAATCTGATCATGCACGAATCATTGAGCCTATTACATGTACAAAAAGATTTGATAAGTTAGGTTAAGTATTTTTCATATATTTAATTGATTTAAATGAATTATTATTAATAAAAATTCAAATAAATAAATAAAAAATGAATAAAAACTTCCCTTTGGGCCAAGTGGTCGTGCACATGCTTGGGATGATGAATTGTGGAAGAAAAATGGGCCCATTAGCAATTTTAGGTCATTTGAATCAATGTTGACTTTTCAAAATATCCAAATATTTCCCAACTTCCACAAGGCATAACTTGCTCAATATTTAAGCTTTTCTCATGTTCTTGGACATTTTGGAAAGGTCTTTGAGTCCTCGAACCAATTCCTTTGGTCCCATGTCATTTTGATTTACCAATCTCAAGTTATGGCCTTTGACTTAAAGTCTCTTTTTGTTGACTTTTGAAAATGACCTATAATGTTGAAATTGATAACTTTTTGTGAGAGAATTTCTTGGACTTGAAGTATGAAGATGAGTTGTAGGAAATGTCTTTCTCTTCAAAATGAGCTTTGGATGGAATTTTTCTGATAATCCATGTGAAAGTTATGCCCTGGTCAATTTACAGTTGACTTTTTCAGCTGTCCAAATAAGGAAACTTTTGCATCTTGATGATTTTTTGAGCCAAGTTTTGAGAATCATGATCAAGAATTGATCAAATGATATTTGTGGCTTCAAAATGAGATGTTGACCAAAAATTTGAACTTTTGACTGCCAAATGACCATTTTGCCCCTACAGTTGACTGTAGTGCAATTAGGGTTTTTGACTGTGCAATTTTGTGCTGAAAGTCTTGAAACTTTGTATGAGGATGCTTGACCATATTTGTAGGCATGTGGGACTTGATTGGACATTTGGAAACTTCATTTTCTTGATCAGAACAAAAACCCTAATTTTGACTGTTCAGTAGGCTCTTGCACTGTGCAATCCTTGGGGAGATTTTGAAGCTTGTCTTGGCAATTTCTTGAAGAATATGGGAGGGCAAATTTTGGGGTACAATAGTTGCCCCTGTTCAATCTTCTTAGACCTGAGGATGCAGATTGGCTGACGTGCCTTTCGTAATCCGAAGGTAGAAGATGATTGAACACTAGAGTGCCCAGAAATTTGCGCTCACATAGTAGCAGTGTGATGATGGGAATGGGCTTACAAATGCCATTTGGAGATTGATGAATAGGGTGATGGGCTTATAGATGCCATCTGGATGTTGATCGCATAAGAGATTCCTTAGCGAGAACCTGCGTACCTGCAAAAGAAAAAAGAGTACCTGACACGTTGCAGGAGCTGGTTTTCAGATGCTTGGTATAGATGTGTCTTGACTGGTTACAGGAGCTGGATCTTTAAACTCTTCAGACGTGCCCTGGAAAGATACGGGAATCGAGTCTGGAGAATATAGTCTTCAGCAGATACACCCTGGCAAGATACAGGAATCGGATCTTCGGACTCTTCAGACGTGCCCTGGCAAGATACAGGAATCGAGTCTGGTGTTCAGAAAGGTTGGTGAGTTGTCTCTACTGACAGGTTATCCTCATGGACAAGTGGTCTTTAACGACGGGTGTCTATAACGACGAGTGTCTATAACGACGAGTGACTATAACGACGAGTGTCTATAACGACGAGTGTCTATAACGACGAGTGTCTATGACGACGAGTGTCTATAACGACAAGTGTCTATGACGACGAGTGTCTATGACGACGAGTGTCTATGACGACGAGTGTCTATGACGACGAGTGTCTATAACGACGAGTGTCTATGACGACGAGTGTCTATGACGACGAGTGTCTATAACGACGAGTGTCTATAACGACGAGTGTCTATAACGACGAGTGTCTATAACGACGAGTGTCTATAACGACGAGTGTCTATAACGACGAGTGTCTATAACGACGAGTGTCTATAACGACGAGTGTGTATAACGACGAGTGTCTATGACGACGAGTGTCTATAACGACGAGTGGAAGTAAATTTAACTGGATATGTCTTCTTTGACGAGTTGTCTTTAATGACGAGATGTCTTCAATGACGGGTGTCTATACTGACGAGATGTCTTCAATGACGGATGTTTTCTTTGACTTTAGGAAGTAATTTAACTGGACATGTCTTCTTTGACTGGATGAGCATCAGAAAAAACCTTGGGGATTTAACTGGGCTTGTCTTCTTTGACTGGATTTGTCTTCTCTGACTGAATTTGTCTTCTCTGACTGAATTGGTCTCTTTTGACTGGATTTGTCTACTTTGACTGGATTGGTCTCTTTTGACTGTATTTGTCTACTTTGATATAGCTGATTATTTAACTGTATCCTTCCTGAAAGGTAAAGGTCTGTCGTATGCAATGCATGGTATGGATCAAGCAATGATGTTCTTGACATAAATGAGAATGTATGACATGATGCGTATATGCATGTATCATGATGTGATGTATTTTCGTCTAGGAAAATGGATCCTTGACGGACGCCGGGAAGTCAAATCCTGGGCTGATGTTGAAGAGTGAAATTCTTCGTTTCCGTTGGGGATGATAGTTGCAAGAAGACCGGTAGGAGAAGATGACTCCGTTGGGGAATAAACCTGGCAAATGGATTGCTCTGCGGGGAGCGAAGTACTCTAGCAATCTTGTTGGGAAGCAATACTCTGTGGGGAGAGAGATACTTTGCTGAGTTGTTGATAATAACTTGCTGGGGATATCTTTGCTGTGTTGGAAGTGTTAATAGACTTCGTTGGGGATAAGAAAGACTCTGTCGAGGACGCTCTTTCCGTGGCTTTTGGCTGAGGATAACCCAGTTATATCCTGGTAAGGAAATAACTCTTTGAATAAAGTCGGGTGACGCGTTCGTGCTCTGCGAGGATAAGCTTCCAGAATCTACTGGGGATAAGCTTACTGCTTAGGGAGATGGTTTCCAACTTTCCTGGGGGAGCTGGATTGGACTCTCTTGGGGGAGTATTGAACTGTATTGGTTATGTTCTTCCACGGAACCTACCTTGATACCTTGGAGGACAGAAACAATCAGATTGCTTAGACCACCCGTTATTTCCCCTGTTTCTGATGTGGGAGAGAAAGATACTTGTGGAGGGTCAAACCTTCTTCTGGTAGGCAAGTGACAAGGTGACAGGACATAGTCGTACGCTTTGATCCCTAACTTTTGCCTGGACCGCCCTTTCGGGTTTTCAGTCCACCGGGACACCCATTTTTGCCCAAGCCGCCTTTTCAGGTTTTCGACTTGCCGGGTGTACAGATTTTTTTCATTTCATCCCTTCATTTTGCCCGAACCCTTTTGGTTCGCCGGGAAGCCCCTATTTTTGCCTAGGTGTGTCAACCTAGCGGGTCTTTGATTGTGCGTAGTATTTTTTCGGCTATGTCCACATTTTCAGAATGTAGGGAGTTGCCCCTTGTTAGAAGTGTTTTGTCATGCCACCAGAAGGTGTTTGATCGTGCAAGACTTGTTGCTGGAATGCCCCCAAGTGACTCAGGCGGAGATTTGCCCCAGGCTATTTGGCCTTTTGAGAGATTCTCCGAATCTTGATCGGATTTCCCCAGATGATTGGACCATGATCATGTCGTGCCCCTTGGTTGGAAGTGCTTTTGTTCACTAGGTATTCATCGTGCGAATTTCCCTGCTGTTCAAACAAAAAGTCATATGCAACCAAAGTTATGTTAAAAATGCAAAGCTTATGTCTGTCTTGAAGATTTTGAAAATGCATTCTTTTTTTTCATAAAACAAGTGAATGTTTGTAAAACGTGATGTCAACTTTGTATTTTATAGTAAGCCTCAAGGAGTCAGGATACCTTTCGTAACAGTATGCTTTCGAACTAACCCATGCTTCAGCTAGGACTTTTAAGGGTTATAACGTGGCTTGGTTCACGGTTTAAGAAACAAAGGATAAAGGCTCAAATTTTATTTGTACCCACCCGTTCTTCGTGATGTTCTCCAAACCTAAACTCAATTGATCATACGTTAGACCTTGTTTGAATTTTTGCTCTGATTTTTTGGTGATGATTCGGATGTTGATAACTTATTTTGAATAGGCAGTCATTCCTTTTTTGTCGAGGGTTTGTAAGACCTCTTTCTTTTTGATTTGATTATCCCTATTTTTTGCCTGAACTGTTTCTTTTGTGATTACAGTCAGCGGGATGCCCCAGTTTTGTAAGTCCCCTTTTAGGTTTTGACTTATTGGGCTTTTCATTTGTGATTTTTTTTCTTCTGATAATGACTGCCTTTCTTTATTGATTATTTGGAACCATCACTGTCTTTCTTTGTTTTGTAAGGACCTCTTTGGTGCCATTCGTTATGCACTTGGATCAACTGAGAGACTACCCTTCCCCAGGTTATGATTAAGGGTTTTAAATTTCGAAAAGAAAAACTCCTACTTCTTTGGCTCAGAGGGGTTGACGAGGGATTATCATCCTTATAACTCCAGTGTTTTAGGGATTGAAACAATGCCTGTACCTCATCAGCGGGGTCTGTTCAAAAGCATACTGTAATGATTGCGGTATCGTTTTCGTCATCCTCCCTCAAGAGGCTTAGAATTATTAATCGAGAGTTGACATCAGAAAAAATATGAAAATAATTTGCACATAGTGAATACGAAATAATTACTTCAAAACAGACATGTGTAGTGCATTAATGAAATAACAATGTTTGACATGAAACAAAATGTTTGAACAATTGAAAGAAGATTACAAATTGAACATTCGAATGAAAAAAAAATCCAATCCTAGCCATGTCTTGGCAAGGGAGCAGTTGTCACATTGGGAGTCTCTGGAGAGTCAAGCTGGACTTCCTTTGCATCAATCAGATCTTGAACCCTATTCCTCAAAGTCCAACAGTCATCTGTAGCATGCCCCGGGCTGTCGGAATGATAGGCGCAGCGAGCATTGGGATTGTACCTTGAAGGTGTCCTGTTAGGATTCTTCGGGGGATCCATGAGAGTTACCAACTTGGTTTCCAGCAGCTGCGGCAATATCTGTGACAAGGTCATGCCGAGGGGAGTAAATTGCCTCTTAGGTCTTTCTTCCCTTTGTCGGTGGTGACGCTGAGGAGCACCGGCCGGATTTGCAATAGCTACTGCGTTGACATCACTAGATTCTCTTTTGGATGGTTTCTTCTCAGTGTTCGAGGAATCACCATTCTGTATTTTCCCCGACTTGATGCCAGCTTCTATTCTTTCCCCGGTCAAGATCAGATATGTAAACCCAGCAGCAGAATTCCCAATCAGGTGGTTGAAGAATGGACCAGACAGGGTCCCCAAGAACATGTCGACGAGCTCGCGGTCAGTCAGAGGTGGTTGTACCCTTCCAGCAAGGTCCTTCCATTTTTGAGCATATTCTTTGAAACCTTCACCCGTACCCATAGACATCCCCTGAAGCTGAGTGCGCGTGGGAGCGAGGTCGGCATTGTACTGGTACTGCTTGTAGAATGCAGTGGCTAAGTCTTCCCAGGTACGGATGTTGGCTTCATTCAGTTGATAGAACCAGTCAAGCTGAGTCCCTGAAAGACTCTCCTGGAAAAAGTGGATCCATAAGTTCCTGTCGGCCGTGTAGGGCTGGATCCTTCTCATGTATGACCTGAGATGCAACTTTGGACAGGATGCCCCGTCGTACTTTGCAAAGGCAGGTGCCTTGAATTTGTGCGGGATCACTACCCCAGAAGACAGACCTAGATCCTCGAAGTCTAGGCCAGGCACTTTTTGTATCTCCATAGCACTTAGCCGGTCTTCCAACTGTTTGTACCTATCCTCAGCCGGAGGGTACTGTTCGTCATTGAAATCTGTCTCATTGTCGGAGACCACTGGACTGGGAACCCTTTCCTCTTGATGACTGCCTTTCCCCACAGATGGAGTTGTCCTCTCAGCTTCATCCTGCAGGGTGTTCCCAGATCTGCGTCTAGGGCTGAACAAAACAGTCCTCTTCTTCTTCTTTTCCTTCTTCAAGAGCAGAGCCTTCAGATCTTGTTGCCCTTGGGTCAAATTCATGATCAGCCCTTGGAACTGGGCGTTCTGAGCCTGGAGGGCCTTGATAGTGTGCTCGGTTGAGGATTCAGGATTCATGACGAGACTGCTGAAATAAACAGCGAAGAAGGTAAGCAACCTGCAGAGAAAGGGTACCTGTTATGCAATGATATGTATGATATGCATGCAATGATTTCAAGGACCTCGAGGGGTAAACAAATTGTTAGAGTTGGAAACTGGTAACTTGATTGAAGATACTTCATGTTGTTGAGAGTCTTTCTTCAAGGGTCAAAGGCTCACCATATCCAGTGGGTCATAGCCCCTGACAACCTTGTCTAGAGGAAAATAGATCCCCTTTGCCCCTTGCTGGACAATTGGTTCATCATGACCTGCATCACAAGCCCTTGAGATCCTTGAAATGGGTTAGGATGTATGCAATGGTATAATGTTATGGTATGCATGGGGTAATGTGAGTAACCCTGTTATGAGTCCTGATTAAGGACTGCAAGCCAAAACCTGCAAGAAACTCAAGTAAAACCTGTTATGAGTCCTGATTAAGGACTATAAACGAAACCTGCAAGAAACTTAGCAAACCCTGTTATGAGTCCTAATTAAGGACTACAAACTAAAACCTGCAAGAAACAAGTGTCGGGTAACAAGCATGCAGATAGTCAAGTACGAAGGCACACAAGTCACACAAAAGAAGCCCTTAGAGTTTAAGGCCAGCATGAGGTCTGGGTATTACCCTCTTGAAGTTGGTGGGTTCAACCTGTCCTATCAAAGTAACCGGGTTCTAAGGGTCCCAATATCACGGGATTACTTTCATTGTTCATCGTTTCGATTTAGCCACTGAACTGGCGACCGAAATATTCCAGGAAAGCAACCCTCAATTGAGTGTAGTATTGAGTATCAACCAACCTCAGACTGCACCAAAGTCAGTTATCTCACTACCCTAAAGAGGCCAAGATATTTCAATTAAGGTTCCTAAGGTCTGTTGATGCTTCACGACACCACGCGGAGGCCCCGTACTCTCCTTGACTGAACTCAAGGGTTACCGGTACACACCAAAGTGCCACATCAACGTAGCAGACTGTTTCAACCATGTCGGTATACCCCGCACAGTTCCCTCACAACCTTGTTGCTACTTTCTAAGAAGGTATCCCCCAGATACGGGTTAGGATCTATAGAACTCCCAAGCAACCCACAATTTAAAGCACACAAGGAAAACAGTTGAAAACACAGTTATGAACTAGCCCTAAGGTACACCTCACTTTAAGTTTTTTCCCCAGCAGAGTCGCCAGTTCTGTGATCGGTGGATCTGGAACTGACTGTTTAACGCTGGTTCGCGAAATGTCGCGGAAGCAAGAGTCGCCACCGTCTTTTATTTTCTCCAAATGGAAAGGACAAAAGCACAGAAAAATTCCTTATAGAGATTGCTCTCGGTTCGGGAGGTAGATTATAGAAAGGGAAGGTGTTAGCACCCTTTCTATCCATGGTTATCCATGGGCTCTTAGATACTTGCTCATTTGTGTTTTCAAAATGGTTTGTTTGCTTTTCAACTGTGGGTTTTAAAAAAAAGTTTCTTTGAAAATTCCAGTTCGACTCTTGTATCAGTCCTCAAGAGTGTTTGAAAAGTTGCTTTCGAAAGCTTTTTGAAAGTGTCGGTGCGAAAAGAAGTTTTTTGATTTGTTTTGAAATTAGAGCAAGTATCTATGAGTTCTCTACCTACCCTAAGGAATTCGTCTGTGTAAATTTCCTTAAAGTAGTGCCATCCCACCATTGAGAGGTAGGTAGCACCACCGTTGGAGGTATTCGGGTCAATTCGAGTTTAGGGACGATGTGGTCACCGAGCAAAGGTAAGATACCTTAGGAGCTACCCTTATGCCATTGATCTTTTATTTCGAGGCAACTATTCCGAGGCCACTTGTTCCGAGGCAACCGTTTTGAGGCAACTAGATCAATGGAACATAAGGACTCACTAAGACGTCCTATAGTCGGCGACCACGTTTCGAGGGACAAGGCAACATTGTGATCACCGGAGTAATGGGAAGATACCTTAGAAGCTACCCTCATGCCAGGTTCCCGGATCATGAGGACTTACTAAAACATCCTCTACTCGACGATCACCTTTCGAGGCAAGGCAACAGTGAGGCGTACCCTAGGGGTGGTGTGTGATTTTGTGTGTCGTTTTCAGATATTTTGTCTTTTGTCATGTCATTGTGATCTAGCGTTTGTTTTTTATTTTTGTCCATACATTCTTTCATGCCATTATTTAACAGTTAAAGATTGCGAGAAGGTAAAAAATTCTAAGCTATTACAAAAGGCGCGGGTCCACATCGCCAAAATTTCCAGGACCCGATTTGACAGAAAATAAATAAATAAAGTAAATAAAGAATTAAAAGTGCAAGAAATTAATTACATGGCTTCGGGAGAGATACATAAATATTTAAAATAAATAAAATAAATATGCGAATTAATAAGAATTAAAAACGAGGGCGTTGGACCCTTTTTGCAAAATTAAATTAAATGGTGACATTAATTAATTAAAAAAAAGAAAGGAAATTGTTTTTGGTGTTTTTTAGTGATGTTAATGAAAAAAGAGAGTTAATTAAAATTAAAATAAGATGCTAACCCTAATTCTAATTATTTTTAATTTATTAAGAAAAACGTTGAAGTTTTTAACCTAAAATTAACCCTAATTTTTATATACAATTTAATTATAAAAATAAACATCTAATATTTAATTATTATAAAAGAAAAAAAAGATGAAAATTAATTAAACCCTAATTCTATGTTTTTTTAGATTTTTATTATGAAAATATTAAATTAAACCCTAATTTAAAACTAATTAATTTACATGCAAATTTATTTAAAATATACATACTAAAATAAAATATTTATTATTTTTCTCTTTTCTGATTTTTATGTGTTTTTGGTTTTTATGAAAATAATTAATTAATTGAACAAAACAATAATTAAAAGGAAATAAAAATTATAAAAATAAAGAAAGTTAAGAAAATTTGCAAACCAAGGGGGTTCAGGCCCCAAATAGGAGGTATAGCCTTAGTAATTCAGGCCCAATGACCTTCAGGCCTGGTTGACTTGGGCGCCAGCGCATAGCCTCTTTGACTCATGTCCACGCTGTTCTCCCAACCATAACCCTTGGATTAATCTTGCCCTACGCGTGGCAAACTGGATCAGGAGGACGTAAGGTGTTCCTTTGGACTGAAGCTGCATAGGATAAGATTAATAGGAAAAATATTGAAAGAGAGTGGGGACCTGGGGCTCGAACCCAGGTCCTGAGGATTAATACTCACCAACTTTACCACTGAAGCACTCAACGCGTTTTGATTATTAAATAACACAAAAATAACATAAAGCAAGAATATGGGTTAGTGGAATTCCAGCGTTAAAATTCAAATTGACCAATCATTGGCTGCCACTGCATCGTCTTCCTCACATCTTCGTTCTTCCTGAAATAACAAAAAAAGAAAGGCCACGGTTTTTTCACCGTTTCATAATGGGTCATTTGGGAAAATAGCGATTAGCCATTAGGTGCTCATAAATTGAGCGCGAGTATAGGTTCATGATCGTCTGAGTATGCTGAAGTGAATGGTCTAATTCTTATGCTCCAATTTTTCCTTATTTCAAAACCCCTAATTCCAAGCTTCACAAACCCTAAATATTATCAATGGCAAATCTTCATATAGGGCACGAAAACAAAATCAAATCATTGGGTTAGCATCAGAATCTTGCAATGAACATAAACCAAGCATTAAAAGTTATGAAAAGTGCATGAATCGAAATGCAAGAACGTGAATTTTTTTCGGTACAGGTCCTGCTCGTTTTACCAATTCTTGCAGTTATGATGGATGATTTTGATCAGAAACCCTTCCTTGAAGCTTCAGGAAGGTGATGGGATAAAATTTTTGCCTTGAATCGTCCTGCACAAGTGTTTTCAGAATTGAGATTTTTAAGAAAAATCGTGTGTTTGATTTTCAGGTTCCTGCGCAGCTTAATGGTTATGGGCATGAGGGTTGTGATCAGGCTTAAGTATAGAGTGAATTAGGTCAAGAAAAACAATCCAAATCATTTGCATTCATGGTTTTTGAAATTTGATTTTCAAAGATCTTTTTCAATCTTTTTTCATGTGCTTTTGCTCTCAATCATATCCAATCAATCCAATTCCTTCCAAATCTGATCATGCACGAATCATTGAGCCGATTACATGTACAAAAAGATTTGATAAGTTAGGTTAAGTATTTTTCATATATTTAATTGATTTAAATGAATTATTATTAATAAAAATTCAAATAAATAAATAAAAAATGAATAAAAACTTCCCTTTGGGCCAAGTGGTCGTGCACATGCTTGGGATGATGAATTGTGGAAGAAAAATGGGCCCATTAGCAATTTTAGGTCATTTGAATCAATGTTGACTTTTCAAAATATCCAAAAATTTCCCAACTTCCACAAGGCATAACTTGCTCAATATTTAAGCTTTTCTCATGTTCTTGGACATTTTGGAAAGTTCTTTGAGTCATCTAACCAATGCCTTTGGTCCCATGTCATTTTGATTTACCAATATCAAGTTATGGCCTTTGACTTAAAGTCTCTTTTTGTTGACTTTTGAAAATGACCTATAATGTTGAAATTGATAACTTTTTGTGAGAGCATTTCTTGGACTTTAAGTATGAAGATGAGTTGTAGGAAATGTCTTTATCTTCAAAATGAGCTTTGGATGGAATTTTTCTGATAATCCATGTGAAAGTTATGCCCTGGTCAATTTACAGTTGACTTTTTCAACTGTCCAAATAAGGAAACTTTTGCATCTTGATGATTTTTTGAGCCAAGTTTTGAGAATCATGATCAAGCATTTATCAAATGATATTTGTGGCTTCAAAATGAGATGTTGACCAAAAATTTGAACTTTTGACTGCCAAATGACCATTTTGCCCCTACAGTTGACTGTAGTGCAATTAGGGTTTTTGACTGTGCAATTTTGTGCTGAAAGTCTTGAAACTTTGTATGAGGATGCTTGACCATATTTGTAGGCATGTGGGACTTGATTGGACCTTTGGAAACTTCATTTTCTTGATCAGAACAAAAACCCTAATTTTGACTGTTCAGGAGGCTCTTGCACTGTGCAATCCTTGGGGAGATTTTGAAGCTTGTCTTGGCAATTTCTTGAAGAATATGGGAGGGCAAATTTTGGGGTACAACACTTTCCTATTGTCATTGAGAGATAAGAGAGGAAAGAAGTCACCTAGGTTATTGGAATGCATAACTTTGCTGCCCTGTCTGCCACAAGTTGCATAGAATATGCTAAAAAACAAAACAGCAACAAAAAGGCCATAAGGACAATATACTAAAATATTTAATTTTGTGGTTTCCCACCATTTTGAATATGGAGAGCAGAAACAGAGTCAATATAACAGGAAGGAGGTCAATAGAAACAAACACAGTTGACAAGCCTAAAAAACTCAACAAACACATAAGTCCCAAACGGTCAAAACCTCCAAAAAAAACAGTACCAAAACCTAAAAAACTCCAAGCATCCAAATCTCAAACACATAAGTCTCATACTGATAAACTAAAAACTGTCAAAACCTCCAAAAAACCAGTATCCAAACCTCAAAGTGTCAAACTGGCAAACCATCAGTGCAAAATCAAAACTCCCAAAAGCCAAAGATCCAAAACCTGAGACAGAAGTCTCAAACTGCCAAACCATCACTACCTCAAAACTCTCAAAAAAACCAAACCTGTAACAAACCTGTTAACCAACAACAAAAAATCTCAAATCTGCAACAAGTCACAAACCTGTAGTAAGCTTGAAAATCAAAACAGAAAACCAAAAACATAACCTCAAAACTCCAAAAAAACACAAGTCTCAAACTGAGACACCATTAAACCACCATCAAACCAAACCTGATAAACATCCATAAACCCAAAAACCACAAAAACTGTTAACCATTCAAACCAGTAACATCATCAAAAACCTGTCAAAAATCCAAAACCAAAATTCCAAAGGCCTAAAACCAAAACAGCAAACCAGTAAGGATCTCAAAAAGCCCCAAACTCAAAACCTGTAAAACTCCCAAAACCTAAACCAGTAACATACATCCAAGAAAAAAAGCTCAGAAAACACAAGCATCAAACAATAGAAGCAGTAAACCATCAAAACTCAACAAACCTGAACCAAAGATCCCAAACCATAAAACCCACGCCTTCAATCCTCATCTCCTCCCCCTGTAACTCCAGCCACCACAGAACACGAGCCTCGGCCTCGTCCTTCCCTTTCCTATTTCACCGAAAAAATCTCCAACAGGTATGATATATTCCCCTTTATCATAATTCCATATATTTTTCTATGCATCTAAAGAATAAGGTAGTTAACAGAAAACACAATAGAGATGAGAAAAAATCAATGAAATTTTGTAAACCTTGAAAAGAACAAAAACCTTACCCCTTTAAGAAAATCGCTAGAGCTTTCTTAGAGAGACAAAGCGGTTGTGCTCCAGCAAAGAGAGTTGGGGGGGGGGGGGGGGGGGGGGAAGATCAGATGAATCAATTTCGTTCCTTTAGGGTTCAAATCCGAACTTAGGGTTTTCAAAAACGGCAAATCATAGTGAGACAAAGAGGAAAAGAGCGATTTTGCTCGCGAAACAGGGATGGTTAGTGAGAGATTTAGAGGTTTCATCAATATGAGCAAAGGATGATACAGAGATAAGTGAACGAAGATGAGAGCGGCGCCATGTGAGTGATAGGGTTCCAAGAACCCTAATTTCACTTTTCTCCCGTAATCAGATAACTAATGCAGTTTATGAAACTTGGGCTGGTTTGTTGTTTAATTCCCCTAAGCCCATCTGTTTCGATGGCCATACCCCCCCCCATTTGTTTTGTTTTTGTAACAGCAAATAACAACTAATTCCTTTGGGCCTCATCCCAAATCAATCCCTTAAGCCCATGCGTTTTGCTAGCCATACCCTCCTTTGCATTTTTTTTGTGTTACAGCAAATAACAACTTTTTTTCTTTGGGCCTCCTCCCAAATCATCCACAAGCCCATGTTTCTTTGTTTTTAATTTATTTTCTTCTTATATTTTATTTGTTATGCAAAATACTAAATATAACTTAAAATATATTTTTGTTAATTTGATTTAGGTTTTGTAATTTATTTTTTGATCATTTTCTTTTTTAATAAATTTTTGTTTTAGATTTAATTGAACTAATAAAAATACAAAAAAATAAAGACTTTAATTAAATCAATTATTTATGTTTTTTTTTTCAGATTAGGTTTTACTCTTCCCTTTTCAAGTAAATACTTAACATTTCATTTTCCATATTTTGCAAATTTTATTTTCATGAATCATCATAACTTTAATTAAATCGCACAAAATTTGATTTGGTTGTATTGTTTGATATTTGGACCTTCCTATCTCATTTGATTCATCCCCATTTGTAAAAAAAATTTACCCCCATTCCCGAACATTTTGTAATAGCTTAGAATTTCAATTCCCGCAATTTACTGCTTTCTTTATACTGTATAGTAACTAGGCGTGTATGGAAAGATTCAAAAAATCAATCGCTAGATGACCTAATCAAAGAATAAAATAACTTAAAACTGACACACTTTCTCACACGCGCACCTCTAGGGTAACCTCACTCGTTGCCTCGGAAATACAATCATGTCCCTCGAATATGGGACACTTTAGCAATGACCCTTCGATAAAAAAGACCGTAGTCCCCCGATGACCCTCGATGTTGCCTTCGTTTAAAACGATCTCGTCCCTTACAAAAATTGCTAAAGCGTCTCATAAGTTGCTTTCAATGATTGTAAAATTGACCCGCGCCTGTCCCTTCATATCCAACGATGGGGATTCTTACCAAATCAATGGTAAGATAGAATCATTAAAAGGAAGAAGAAAAGAACAATTTAAGACCTTTCGAGTAGATAGATTCGCTCTTAGTTACTCGCTTGCTCACGATAAAAACTTTTCAAACCTACACTTTCATTTCAAAACATTTTCACAGAGACCAAACATTTTGTATACGTTCTTATAGAGACGAGAACCATTGCAAAACCTCTTTTCAAAACACTTTCTGAAACACAATTCACAAAACACATCTTTGAACCACTTTTCGAAACAAAACTTTGTATACGTTCTTATAGAGACGAGAACCATTACAAAGAGATTTTTCAAAATACTTTCAAAGCCCACACCACATGCACACTATCAAATGAAAGCAAGTGATCTAAACGAGTAACTAAGAGACCATGGAAAACCATGGATGAAAAGGGTGATAATACCTTCCCTTTTCATAATCTACCCCCCGAACCCGAGAAAATCTCGAAAGGTCTTTCCTGTGCTTTTTTACCTTTCCTTTTGGATAAAAGAAAAGTCGGTGGCGACTCTTGCTAACCGCACAAGTGCGATCGAAACGCAAAACATCAAGTCAGTTCTCCCACCATATCACAAGGTTCATTGCCTTAGGAGGAGAATTTGTCTGGTCAATTCTTGGTCATTCTAGGGAAAGTTGGGGACCTCTAGAGGCATGTCTTGAGTGAAACGAGAGGGAAAATTTTGGGGTACAACAACTGCCCCTGTTCAATCTTCTTAAACCTGAGGATGTAGATTGGCTGGTCTGCCTTTCGTGATCTGAAGGTGGAAGATGATTGAACACTAGAGTGCCCAGAAATTTGCACTCATCTAAAATGATGCTTGACTTTGTAGATAATGTCGGGAATGGGCTTATAGATTCCATTTGGAGAAGATGATGGAATTTCGTCAGAGATGGGCTTAAAGATGCCATCTGGAGAGTCGTTGGAGATGGGCTTAAAGATGCCATCTAGAAAAATGTTGATTTCATGAGATATTCCTTGGTGAGGATTCTTATTCTTGTTGTTAAGGAGTACTCTATTGAGGAACATTGGTCTCTGTTTGGGAAATAGAGTTTAGGACCTTCAATTATCCATTACTCTATTAGGGAGTTATCTGTTGATTGAAGAGATAGAAGTGAACTGCTATCTGGTCGGGATCCAGGCTTCATAGTGACTTGTTGAGGATAACAAGGTCGACTTCTATACGGTTGTATTCCAGGCTTCATAGTGACTTACTGGGGAAATGCGATTAAACTGTTATCTGGTCGCACTCCAGGCTTTGTAGTTTCTTAAACTGTTATCTGGTCGGAATCTAGGCTTCAGTGACTTGAACTATTATCTGGTCGTGTCCAGGCTTCAGTACTTTGAATAAATTAAGATGTTATCCATCCGGATCCAGGCTTCACCTTTAATTTGAGGTATACTACTATCTGGTCGAGTCCAGGCTTCATAGTAATTGACAAAGTAAACTGCTATCTGATCGGATTTCAGGCTTCACAACACCTTATAATGTTATCTGGTCAGATTCCAGGCTTCACAGTGTCTTGAGTTGTTGATTAACTATTATCCAGTCGGATTATAGGCTTCAACCATGATGTTAATTGTTATCTGGTTGGGTCCAGACTTTAGTGATTTTGAGAAATTAAGTTGTTATGTGGTCAGATCCAGACTTCAACTTGAATTTGAGGTATACTACTATTTGGTCGAGTCCAGGCTTCATATTAATTGATAGAGTAAACTGCTATCTGGCCAGATTCCAGGCTTTGCAGTTTCTTCAATTGGAATAGAAATCAGGAAAATCTTAGTATCAATTTAGTTGAACCAGAGCAGATCTTGGATTAACTTTGGCTGAAATGGAAATCAGAAAAATCTTAGTGTCGATTTAACTGAACCAGACAAAAGTCTTGGAATATCTTCAACCAGAATAGAAATCAGAGAGATCTTAGTGTTGATCTAACTGAACCAGAGAAGGTCTTAAATTAACTTTGACTAGAATGGAAATCAGAAGAATCTTGGTACCGATTCAACTGAACTAGACAAAATTCTTGGAATATCTTCAAGCGAAATAGAAATCAGAGAGATCTTAGTATCAATCCAACTGAACCAGAGAAAGGTCTTTAATTAACTTTGACTGGAATAGAAATCAGGAAAATCTTAGTATCTATTTAACTGAACCAGACAAAAGTCTTAGAATATCTGCAACCAGAATAGAAATCAGAGAGATCTTAGTGTCGATCTAACTGAACCAGAGAAGGTCTTGAATTAACTTTGACTGGAATGGAAATCAGAAGAATCTTAGTACCGATTCAACTGAATCAGACAAAAGTCTTGGAATATCTTCAACCAGAATAGAAATCAGAGAGATCTTAGTATCGATCTAACTGAACCAGAGAAGGTCTTGTGAGGACATCTTTCTGAGGAAAATACCGAAATAGCCCTTCATCAGACATAGCTTTTGAGAAGACTACCAGGTCACATAAGTAGTCAGCGGTGTTTGTTGATTTGATCTTTCCCTGAAAAAGGTAAAGAGTTAGTCATATTAAATGTCATGATGTATGAAATGCATTGTGATAATGTTCTCCAAATAAATGAGATTATGTTGTATGCGGTGTATGCGCATGCCATGATGTATGAATATGGGATGCTATTGTGGTATTTCTTAGTCTGGGAAAGTAAACCTTGGACTGCTGCTGAAGAGTATTGTGAAGCTGAATACTTTCATTTCTGTTGGGGGTGATGAATGGATATGATTTGCCGGGGATTTCCTCTTTCTGTCTGAGGATATTCTGCCGGGGATTGACTCTGTGGAGAGAGATAATACTTTGTTGGAAGACTTTGCGATGTAGAGAAATAAACTTTGTTGTGGGATAAACTTCCGCAATTAGAGAAATGAACTCTACCCGGGAGGAGGTTTTATAAACTATTTGAAATTATAAAACTTGGCTGGGGAAAACAGATTTCAGCTCTCTGAAGGAACTTTGCTGGAGGAGGTAACTCCTGCTTGGGGAAGGAGAGATCAAAACCTTGGTTGTTTCTACTATATGGGGAACATAGACATCACGGGGTCGTATGTAGTGGTGACTTCGTCTCCAAGCGTCTCTGCCCCGGTACCTGCTAGAAAGAGCAACTGTCGGGACTACAAATTGTTTTTTAGACTTTGCCCCATTTCTTAAAATCATTGGCGACTCTCTTTCTGTTTTTTATGCAAGTATTTATGAGCAGTGATCATATTTAAATGCATATGTCAAAAATAAATCACTGGACATTTTTGTAAAACAAAACATGAAAATAAAAAAAAATAGTTTTGTACTTTCAAGGAATGACTTGTATTGATTTTTTGAAGTTCGCCTATAACAAGAATTTTGTACAAATAGACTGACGTTCTAGTAGGAGAACGCCATTGTAAGAAATTAAAATTACACAAAATAGTGTACAAAGAGAAAACAGTTATGTGTAATAATTCCATTGAGTGTCAATTCTGCTATTGCCCCTATGTCCTTAAGCGTCTCATCACTTTGCTACTTGTCTGAAGCTGACTAGATTGATCGGTGTCGTTTAAGCTTGATAGTTGATACTGAAGTCTGGTTGCAAGGTGATCCAATGGGACATAGTTATACGCTTCAAATCCCTAACTTTTTCCTGGACCGCCCTTTTGGGTTTTAGTCCACCGGGATACCCTTTTTTCCCAAGCCGTCTTTTCAGGTTTTCGACTTGCCGGGTGTACAGTTTTTCCATATGTATATCGCAAATTTTTGTCCGAACCCTTTTGGTTCGCCGGGATGCCCTTATTTTTGCCTAGGTCAGTCAACCTAGCGGGTCTTTATTCATGCATAGTATTTTTTCACTATGTTCACATTAACAGGGTGAGGAAGGTCGTCACCATCCATGGTGGTTAGAATCATCGCTCCACCGGAAAATGTGCTTTTGATTACATATGACCCTTCGTACGTGGGAGTCCATTTGCCCTTGGGATCACCTTGTGGAAGTATGATGCGCTTGATTACTAGATCACCCACTTGATATACTTGACGTCTGACCTTTTTGTTAAAAGCATTGATCATTCTCTTTTGGTATATCTGACCATGACAGACAGCAACAAGTCTTTTCTCATCAATCAGATTCCGTTGATCAAGTCGAGTCTGAATCCAATCGTCTTCGTTTAAACCCGCATCTTTCATGATCCTCAAAGAAGGGATCTGGACCTCAATAGGAAGGACAACCTTTGTTGTACCCCAAAATTTTCCCTCTCATTTATCAAGATTTTTCTCACAAGACTTCTTGGACTCAAAACAAGATTAGGGTTTGGTCAGCTCAAGATACCTCATCTTGCACTGATAACCTAAAATTAGGGTTTGAGTTTGCACAAGGATTTTTGGACCATCAATGCTTCATGTGACTTTCATACACCATTTTGGACCCCTAAGATTGCTCATGTTAAGTTTCAAGCCTTGAATCACATTTTTTACCAGTCAATTGGACAGTTGACCTAAAAATCAGCTGTATTGGGGAAAAAGTCAACCATGGCCAATTTACAGTCAAACTTCATAATTTTTGATCCACAACAACATTTTAGACTCATATGTACCACTTGATAAAGTTTGGATCACAACTCCTCAAGAAATTTGATCAAATCATCAAAAGGGCAAAATGGTCAAAATTAGGGTTTTGACTGAGAAAGGGAAATTTCTAATTTTTAACCTAGCCAATGACCAATTGGGTTTAAACATGATTTCAAGGACTCAATGGCATCATCTTGAACTACTCACATGGTTCAAAAGATCTCAAGTTCATTAGATTGACAGATGAATTTTGCAATCAACTGATCAAAAGTCAACTGTACACTGAAATGTCAAACTTTGACTTTTTGGTCAAAATCAAATGCCAAGGGTCATAATTCATCAAGATATGTCAAAATATGAAACTTGTTCACCAAGAAAACCAATTTTGAAAATTAGGGTTTTGAATTTGAAAATTTTCTAAGTATGGAAATTTCCTTATTTTTTCCCGACTTTTCACAACTTTTTCACCATGATTCATTTTGATTCAAAGAAAAATTCCAACATGAAAGTTGTAGTCCTCCATGAAGTCTACAACTTTTCTTCACAAACTTTTCCCAAAAGATGTATGGATCTCAAGTTATGAATTTGTGAATATAGGTCCACGAACTTCTTAACTTAGTGAAAATTTGCCCTAATTTAGGCAGGTTTTTGACCCAACTTCATGGACATTTTTCACCTAGTTCCAAGAGGTATCTCAAAATTAATTTCAAATATGGATTATAGATAACATTACAAGATTTCCAAAATGTCAAAGAACTCTCCAAGATCATTTTTGGTTAGGGAGAATCGAAGAGGGGAAGTTGGCATTTTATCACTTTTGTTCAAGCCATTTTTTACATGAGATCAAGTTGCAAATCAGATCTATGTTGATTGTACCTTGCATTACAGGTCCTAAACTCATTCTACACTCCATAATTAAATTCAAACTCAGAAGTTAAAGGCTTTATTTTCACTTTTGAAGCATTGTACAAGAGATAATTCCATTTTAAGCATAAAGGTTACAGTGCCATTTTCATAAAGTGAGCTTTTGTAACTTTATCAACCTTGAGCCTTGGACCTGTTCCTTTGGTGCAAGCAATTTCCACAGATCTTAAGCAATTTGTACAAGCCCTTTGCATCCCTCAAACTAGCCAGTACAAGCATGTTGCATAATTCACTTCACTTTGCTTCAAAAGCAAGAAAGTTGGTGAAAAGGAAAAAGCTTGCACATCTGTTGAGGAGTGGACTTTGTATCCATTCTATACAAAGATACCAACTCATTACAATGCTAAGGACGCTTGCTTAACATCAAAAACACTCTCAAACTGAAAAACTTCATTTTTCTGCCAAAAGCTCACAGGTTCTGCAAAACTATAGCCAACACATATTTGACTCGTGCGTTTTGTGGCTTGACACTTGAAACACTTCATAAGAATCCTACAAAAGCTATCCAAGCCCTTACCCTGCTTCTGTAAGCCCTGTATAAGCCATTTCCATTTTCAAACTTGGAGCTTGCATCTTGACTTGTGCAGAGACTTCTGGCCATCCACAAAGCAAACTAGGCATTGGAATAGCTTGAAGGAAGTTCAAGGAAGCTCACACGATCCTCAGGCCTTCCTCAAAGCCCCCACAGTGTCATATCCAAATCCAGTTGAAGGAGGTATTTTTCTCAAACTCTACCTCTGTATTTAGGCATCCTCAAGCCACGATTTGTGAAGAAAAGATGTAGTCTATAACATGGTGAAGTTGTACATATGCATACTTTCCATTTATATTAACTGTGCTGTGAGAATTTAAAGCTTGAAGTTCATAAAATTTCTAGGTCACGATTTAGGGCTGACAAAATTCTCTCTGATCTGTGAGAGTTAGTGTGATCGGTGGATCTGGAACTGACTGTTTAACGCTGGTTCGCGAAATGTCGCGGAAGCAAGAGTCGCCACCGTCTTTTATTTTCTCCAAATGGAAAGGACAAAAGCACAGAAAAATTCCTTATAGAGATTGCTCTCGGTTCGGGAGGTAGATTATAGAAAGGGAAGGTGTTAGCACCCTTTCTATCCATGGTTATCCATGGGCTCTTAGATATTTGCTCACTTGTGTTTTCAAAAATGGTTTGTTTGCTTTTCAATGTGGGTTTTAAAAAGTTTCTTTGAAAATTTCAGTTCGACTCTTGTATCGGTCCTCAAGAGTGTTTGAAAAATTGCTTTCGAAAGCTTTTTGAAAATGTGTTGGTGTGAAAAGTATTTTTTGATTTGTTTTGTTTTGAATTAGAGCAAGTATCCACGAGTCGTCTACCTACCCTAAGGAATTCGTCTGTGTAAATGTCCTTGAAAGTAGTGCCATCCCACCATTGAGAGGTAGGTAGCACCACCGTTGGAGGTGTTCGGGTCAATTCGATTAAGGGACATTGTGGTCACCGAGCAAAGGTAAGACACCTTAGAAGCTACCCTTATGCCATTGATCTTTTACTCCGAGGCAACTATTCCGAGGCAACTTGTTTTGAGGCAACCAGATCAATGGAACATAAGGACTCACTAAGACGTCCTATAGTCGACGGCCACGTTTCGAGGGACAAGGCAACAGTGTGATCACCGGAGTAATGGGAAGATACCTTAGAAGCTACCCTCATGCCAGGTTCCCGGATCATGAGGACTTACTAAGACATCCTCTACTCGACGATCACCTTTCGAGGCAAGGCAACAGTGAGGCGTACCCTAGGGGTGGTGTGTGCGATTCGTGTGTCGTTTTCATTGATATTTGTCTTGTCATGTTAAAGTGTTCTACGCTTGTTTTTATTACGGTCATTCATTCTTGCATGCTTCGTTTAACAGTTAGAAATATTTGCGAGGAAAAGTAAATCTAAAGCTATTACAAAGGGCGCGGGTCCACATCGCCAAAATTAAACCGGACCCGATTTGACAGAAAAGTAAAGAAAATTAAAAGTGCAAGAAGTAATTGTTACAAAGCTTTGGGAGAGATACATAATTATTTAAACGAGATAAAGACAAATATGCGAAATTAAATCGAAACGAGGGCGTTGGACCCTTTTGCAAAAATTAAAATTAATGAGGAATTAAAATTAAAATTAAAAGAAAATGTTTTTGGTATTTTTATGTTTTATGATTTAATTAAAATTAAAATAAAAGGCAAACCCTAATTCTAGTTTTTTAATTTATTGTGAAAATATTAAATTGAAACTTAAATTAAACCTAATTTTTATGTACAATTAATTATAAAAATAAATAATATTATTAGAAAGAAAAAGAAAATAATTAAAAGGAATAAAATTTATTAACCCTAATTCTACATTTTTTAGATTTTTGTTAAAAGAATTAAAGTTAAAACACCTAATTTAAATTAATTTATTTATATGCATTTATTTACAAGAAAATATTAAAATAAAATCTTTATTATATTTTTTGCCTTTTCTGTTTTTTATGATATTTTTATGTTTTTTTTTGTAAAAAATAATTAATTAAATAACAGTAATTAAAACAAAAATAAGAATTAAAACAAGAATAGAAAAAAAATAGAAAAAATGAAAAGAAAGTGCAAACCAAAGGGGGTCTGCCCCTGATTTTGGAGGTATAGCCCAAGGTTTCTGGCCCAATAAGCTTTGATCTTTTTGACTTTTCTGACTAGCATGTGGTGCGTGGACTAGGGCTTAGTGTGTTCACCCAATCTGTGCCTTTGATCTGAAGCAGCTGGACGTGTGGAAGGATAGATCTGGAGGATGTATGGTGAGCTCCAACGCTTGTGCTGCATGTGAAGATGATTGGAAAAATATTATGGAAATTATACAGACCTGGGGCTCGAACCCAGGTCTTGGACGTTACAAGCATATGTACCTGCCACTTAGCCGCTTCAATTACATTTAATATATAATATCAAATAAATAATATAAAAGAAAAGCAAGATTAGTGGGAGTCAGCGCGCGAATTTTTAAATCAACGTATCATGCTTTGCCACGAGGTCATCTTCCTCGTTTTCCCTGAAACTAAAACATGGGGCAACGATTTCTATGGCGTGCTCTTAGGGACGTTTTCAGAAAATAGCGATTAGGTGTAGAACGTTCATAAATTGGGCGCGAGTATGTTAGTCTCTTCGTCTCAATGCACTGAGTACAACCATGGCATAGTGGTGGTCTGATTTTGCTTGGTCTGAAAACCCCTAATTCAAAAACCTGCAAACCCTAAAAAGCAATAATGGTGGAATCGAGTATACGGCCCAAAAACGCAATTAATTATGTTAGTTAGCCTCAAAACATCATAATGAACATGAATCCATAAATAAAAAATGCAAAAGATGCGTGAATTATGATGCACGATTCTGCAATTTGTTTGATACAGTTGAGGTTCTCGTTACCAATTCCTTGCCTTTTGATGAATGTTCTGGATTGGAATATGATCAGTGAAGCTTCAGGAAGCTATTGAAATAGTTTTTGTGCCTTGAATCAATCTCTAACAATGATTTCAGTTTTGATTTTTTTAGAGAATTTTTCCAAGTTTGTCTATGGCCTTTGAGCGCAGTTTTCTGTCCCTTTGCATTAGGTTTCTCATCAGGCATATGTAGTGAACAAATTAGGTCAAAAATTTCAATCAAATCTTTTGTAATTCATTGTTTTTGATAATTGATTTTCTAAGATCTTTTCATATCTTTTTTCACATGTTTTTGTATCAATTAAGATCCAATTGCTCCAATTCTTTCCATATTGACTTAGGCACGAAATCTTGAGGCTGAAATGTGTACAAAAAGATTTGGAAACTTAGGTTAGTATTTTTCCTATATTTAATTTGATTTAAATGAATTAATATAAATAATAATTCAAATAAATAAATAAAAAATGAGAAAATACTTCCCTTTGGGCCAAGTGGTCGTGCACATGCTTGGAATGATGAATCATGGAAGAAAAATGGGCCCATTAGCAATTTTAGGTCATTTGAATCAAAGTTGACTTTTCAAAATATCCAAAAATTTCCCAACTTCCACAAGGCATAACTTGCTCAATTTTTAAGCTTTTCTCATGTTCTTGGACATTTTGGAAAGGTCTTTGAGTCCTCTAATCAATGTCTTTGGTCCCATGTCATTTTGATTTACCAATATCAAGTTATGGCCTTTGACTTAAAGTCCCTTTTTGTTGACTTTTGAAAATGACCTATAATGTTGAAATTGATAACTTTTTGTGAGAGCATTTCTTGGACTTGAAGTATGAAGATGAGTTGTAGGAAATGTCTTTCTCTTCAAAATGAGCTTTGGATGGAATTTTTCTGATAATCCATGTGAAAGTTATGCTCTGGTCAATTTCAGTTGACTTTTTCAACTGTCCAAATAAGGAAACTTTTTGCATCTTGATGATTTCTGAGCCAAATTTTGAGAATCATGATCAAGCATTGATCAAATGATGTTTGTGGCTTCAAAATGATATGTTGACCAAAAATTTGAACCTTTGACTGTCAAAGGACCATTTTGCCCCTACAGTTGACTATAGTGCAATTTAGGGTTTTGACTGTGCAATTTTGAGTTGAATGCCTTGAAACTTGATATGAGGATGCTTGACCATATTTGTAGGCATGTGAGACTTGATTGGACCTTTGAAAACTTCATTCTCTTGATCAGAACACAAACCCTAGTTTTGACTGTATAGGAGACCTTTTGCACTGTGCAACCCTTGGGGAATTTTGTGACTTGGCTTGGCAATTTCTTGAAGAATATGGGAGGGCAAATTTTGGGGTGCAACAGTTGCCCCTGTTCAATCTTCTTAGACCTGAGGATGCAGATTGGCTGACGTGCCTTTCGTAATCCGAGGGTAGAAGATGATTGGACACTAGAGTGCCTAGAAATTTGCGCTCACATGTTAGCAGTGTGATGGGGGGAATGGGCTTATAGATGCCATTTGGAGTTTGCTGGATAGGATGATGGGCTTATAGATGCCATCTGGATGTTGATCGCGTAGGAGATTCCTTAGAGAGAACCTGCATACCTGCAAAACAGAAAGAGTACCTGACACGTTGCAGGGGCTGACTTCAGATGCTTGGCGTAGATATGTCCCGACTAGTTACAGGAGCTGAGTCTGGTGCTTCAAACGGCGATGAATGAACCAGGGATGGTTACTACCTTAGCATGAATGGTAAGAGAACCTTGGGCGATTTTAACTTCAACAACACTCGTTGAGAAAATCCTGGTGGGAAATACCATCTTTGCAGGATCGGGAAGAAAACCATAGGCAATTATAATCTGAAAGGGAATCACCTTACTCACCGTCGGAGAGGGAACTATAGGAGATTATCGCCTCACTCACCGTTGGAGAGGGAAACATCTGAAAAAGGACTTACCACCTCACTCGCCGTTGGAGAGGGAACCATAGGAGACTATCACCTCACACTCACCGTCGGAGAGGGAAACATCTGAAAAAGGACTTACCACCTCACTCGCCGTTGGAGAGGGAACCATAGGAGACTATCACCTCACACTCATCGTCGGAGAGGGAAACATCTGAAAAAGGACTTACCACCTCACTCGCCGTTGGAGAGGGAACCATAGGAGACTATCACCTCACACTCATCGTCGGAGAGGGAAACATCTGAAAAAGGACTTACCACCTCACTCGCCGTTGGAGAGGGAACCATAGGAGACTATCACCTCACACTCACCGTCGGAGAGGGAAACATCTGAAAAAGGACTTACCACCTCACTCGCCGTTGGAGAGGGAACCATAGGAGACTATCACCTCACACTCACCGTCGGAGAGGGAAACATCTGAAAAAGGACTTACCACCTCACTCGCCGTTGGAGAGGGAACCATAGGAGACTATCACCTCACACTCACCGTCGGAGAGGGAAATATCTGAAAAAGGACTTACCACCTCACTCGCCGTTGGAGAGGGAACCATAGGAGACTATCACCTCACACTCACCGTCGGAGAGGGAAACATCTGAAAAAGGACTTACCACCTCACTCGCCGTTGGAGAGGGAACCATAGGAGACTATCACCTCACACTCACCGTCGGAGAGGGAAACATCTGAAAAGGAATGATTGCCTCACTCACCGTTGGAGAGGGAACCATCTGGGATAACTTCTACTGAGTCTTTATTAGAAAAATCTATTGGGAGTCGATTTAGCTGGACTAGAGAAGGCCTTGAAATATGTTTTGAGAATTTAACTGCATCTTTCCTGAAAGGTAAAGGTCAGTCATATGCAATGCATGATATGGATCAAGCAATAATGTTCTCAACATAAATGAGATTTGTATGATACGATACGTTATGCATGCTATAATGATGTATGTGATGTTTATGAATGTATTTTTGTCTAAGAAAATAAATCCTTGACGGGTGCCGGGAAGTCATTCCTGGGCTGATGTTGAAGAATGGATTTTGCCTCCGCTGGGGATGATAATTGCAAGAATACCGGTAGGAGAAAATGACTCCGTTGTGGAATAAACTTGACAAATGGAAGATTCTGCGGGGAGAAAAAGATACTCTAGCGACCATGCTGGGAAGCAATACTCTGTGGGAAGAGGGATGTCTTGCTGAGTGTTGATAATAATTTGCTGGAGATACCCTTGTTGTTGGAAGTGTTGATGGACTTCACTGGGGTAAGATGACTTCGTTGACGACGCTCTTTCCGTGGCTTTTGGCTGAGGATAACCCAGTTAAGGAAATAACTCTTTCAATCAAGCCGGCCGACGCGTTCGTGCTCTGTGAGGGTAAGCTTCCAGAACCTACTGGGGATAAGCTTACTGCTTGAGGATATGAATTCCAACTTTCCTGGGGAAGCTGGGTTGGACTCTTCTGGGAAGTTTTGAAACTGCGGGGGAAAGTGATTCCTTTGAATGCTGATATACCGCCGGGGAACAATCTTTAGACCAAGACTGCCGGGGATGCTTGTTAAGAATATATGTATTGCTGCTGGGGAATGTTGATATCTGCTGGAGGATACTCAACTTCCTTGAGATTTGATAATTTTGCTTGGAGAAGAGTGTATTGACTGCTGAATCACTTTCTGGGGAATTAAGATGTACTGGTCATGTTCTTTAGCTGAACCTACCTTGGTACCTTGGAGGATAGAACAATTAGACTGCTCAGACAACTCTTTATTGCCCCTGTTTCTAGTGTCACCTATGGGATGCTGATAATTGTTGAGGGTCAAACCTTCTTCAGGTAGGCAGGTGACAAGATGACAGGACATAATCGTACGCTTTGATCCCTAACTTTTGCCTGGACTGCCCTTCCGGGTTTTCAGTCCACCGGGATACCCATTTTTGCCCAAGCCGCCTTTTCAGGTTTTCGACTTGCCGGGTGTACAGATTTTTTCATTTCATCCCTTCATTTTGCCCGAACCCTTTTGGTTCGCCGGGAAGCCCTTATTTTTGCCTAGGTGTGTCAACCTAGCGGGTCTTTGATTTTGCATAGTATTTTTTCGACTATGACCATGCTCTCAGAATGTAGGGAGTTGCCCCTGTTAGAAGTGTTTTTGTCCTGCCGCCAGAAGGTGCTTGATTGTGCAAGATTCATTGCTGGAATGCCCCAAGTGACTCAGGCGGAGATTTGCCCCAGGCTATTTGGCCTTTGAGAGGTTCTCTGAATCTTGATTGGACTGCCCTAGATAATAGACCCCGATCATGTCTGCCCCTTGATTGGAAGTGCTTCTGTTCATTAGGTATTCATCGTGCGAATTTCCCTGCTGTTCAAACAAATTGTCATATGCAAACAAAGTTATGTTAAAAATGCAAAGCTTATGTCTGTTCCGAAGTTTTTGGAAATGCAGTTTTTTTTTTAATAAAACAAGTGAGTTCTTTTGTAAACTGTGATGTCAAACTCGTTATTTTACTGCGAGCCTTAAGGAGTCAGGATACCTTTCGTAACAGTATGCTTTCGAACTAACCCATGCTTCAGCTAGGACTTTTAAGGGTTATAACGTGGCTTGGTTCACGGTTTAAGAAACAAAGGATAAAGGCTCAAATTTTATTTATACCCACCCGCTCTTCGTGATGTTCTTCAATCCTAAACTCAGTTGATCATACGTTAGACCTTGTTTGAGTCTTTGCTCTGATTTTCCGATGATGATTCGGATGTTGATAACTTATTTTGAATGGGCAGTCATTCTTTTTCGTTGAGGGTTTGTAAGACCTCTTTCTTGTCTGATTTTGTTATCCCTATTTTTTTTGCCTGAACTGTTTCCTTTTTTTTTGGAATTACAGTCAGCGGGATGCCCCAGTTTCGTAAGTCCCCTTTATAGGTTTTGACTGAATGGGCTTTTCGTTTATGAACTTTTTTGATAATGACTGCCTTTCTTTATTGATTATTCGGAACCATCACTGTCTTTCTTCGTTTTGTAAGGACTTCTTTGGTGCCATTTGTTATGCACTTGGATCAACTGAGAGACTACCCTGCCCCAGGTTATAATTAAGGGTTTTAAATTTCGAAAAGAAAAAAACTCCTACTTCTTTGGCTCAGAGGGGTTGACGAGGGATTATCATCCTTATAACTCCAGTGTTTAGGAATTGAAACAATGCCTGTACCTCATCAGCGGGGTCTGTTCAAAAGCATACTGTAGATTATGGTATCGTTTTCGTCATCCTCCCTCAAGAGGCTCAGAATTATTAACCAAGAGTTGATCATCAGAAAAAATATGAAAAGAATTTTGAATATAATGAAAACAATTGTATTAATTCCCAAAACAGACGTATGCGATGCATTGATAGAATAAAAGAGTTTGCTATGACATTAATTGTTTGTATAAGCAAAGAAAAATACAACTCAAAAATTCAAATAAACAAAAGGCTTCAATGATTGGGCAACGGAGCAGTGATTATGTTCGGAGTCTCAGGCACTTCAAACTGAATCTCCCCGGCGTCGATCATGTCTTGAATCTTGTTCTTGAGAGGCCAGCAGTTGTTCGTAGTATGCCCCGGGCTATCAGAATGATATGCGCACCTATCATTTGGATAATAGTTGGGAGCAGAAGTGTTCGGATTCCGCAGAGGAGCCCTTAAGGTGATCAGCCCTGCCTTCAACATTTGTTGCAGTGCTTGATCCAGCGACATATGGATTTTGGTGTACTGTCGTTTCTCCTTGCGCTGCTGCCCCTGTCCTTGTTGAGCAGGTCCAGGATTGGAGATCTGGATTTCCCCTACCTCATGACGGCTCTTTTTACCGTGCACAGCATTGGATTCTTTCTTTCCATGATGAGGCTTTTTATCAGAAGGTGCAGCCTCTTGAATTTTCCCAGACCGGATGCCAGCTTCTATTCGCTCTCCAGTCAAGATAAGATCTGTGAATCCAGCAGACGAATTCCCAATTAGGTGGTTGTAGAACGGACCAGACAGGGTCCCCAAGAACATATCGACAAGTTCCCGATCAGTCAGAGGTGGTTGTACCCTTCCAGCAAGATCCCTCCATTTCTGCGCATATTCTTTAAAACCTTCACTTGATCCTAACGACATACCCTGGAGTTGGGTACGCGTAGGAGCAAGGTCGGCATTATATTGATACTGCTTGTAGAAAGCAGTAGCCAACTCCTCCCAGTTACGAACCTTGGTCCCATCCAGCTGATAGAACCATTCGAGATGAGTCCCTGAAAGACTCTCATGGAAGAAGTGGATCCACAAATTCTTGTCCACCGTATATGGTTGAATCTTCCGAACATAGGACCTGAGATGTAACTTGGGACAAGACGCCCCGTCATACTTGGTAAAGGATGGTGCTTTGAACTTCCGAGGAATAATCACACCAGTTGACAAACCCAGATCTCCAAAATCCAGCCCAGGTACCTGTTGGATCTCCATAGCATTCAGCCTATCCTCCAACTGTTTGTACTTGTCTTCGGCAGGAGGATATTGTTCTTCGTTGAAATCTGTCTCGTTGTCGGAGACCACTGGACTGGGAACCCTTTCCTCCTGATGACTGCTTTCCCTCACAGATGGGGTAGTCCTCTCAGTTTCAATCTGCGGTGTATTCCCAGATCTGCGTCTAGGGCTGAACAAAACAGTCCTCTTCTTCTTCTTTTCTTTCTTCAAGAGCAAAGCCTTCAGATCTTGTTGCCCCTGGGTCAAATTCATGATCAGCCCTTGGAACTGGGCATTCTGAGCCTGGAGGGCCTTGATGGACTACTCAGCTGATGATTCAGGATTCATGACGATCGGCTGAAATAAACAGCGAAGAAGGGTAAGCAACCTGTCAAAGGGATACCTACAATGCAATGAGATGTATGACATGCATGTAATGTTTTCAAGGACCTCGCGGGGTAAACAAGAAAATTTGTTAGCATTGGGAACTGGTGGCTTGATTGAAGGTACTTCATGTTTGTTTGAGAGTCCTTCTTCAAGGGTCAAAGGCTCACCATATCCAGTGGGTCATAGCCCCTGACAACCTTGTCTAGAGGAAAATAAATCCCCTTTGCCCCTTGCTGGACAGTTGGTTCATCATGACCTGCATCACAAGCCCTTGAGATCCTTGAAATGGGTTAGGATGTATGCAATGGTATGATGTCATGCTATGCATGGGGTGATGTAGGTAAACCCTGTTATGAGTCCCAATTAAGGACTATAAACAAACCCTGCAAGAAATTCAGCGTACTTTGTTATGAGTCCCAATTAAGGACTATAAACAAAACCTGCAAGAGACCTAGTAAACCCTGTTATGAGTCCCAGTTAAGGACTATAAACAAAACCTGCAAGGGAAACTTAGTATACCCTGTTATGAGTCCCTATTAAGGACTATAAACAAAACCTGCAAGGGAAACTCAGTATACCCTGTTATGAGTCCCTATTAAGGACTATAAACAAAACCTGCAAGGGAAACTCAAGTGTCAGATAACAAGCATGCAAGTAGTTAAGTATGAAGGCACACAAGTCACACAAGAGAAATCCTTAGGGTTTAGGCCAGCATGGGGTCTGGGTATTACCCTCTTTCAGTTTGTTGGTTCATACCTGTCCTAATCAAAAGTAACCGGGTTCTTAGAGGATCCCAATATCATTGACTACCCTCAATCGGTCATAACTCCAGCATCGCAATCTTTTCTTGCGGCCAGAACCATCACGAGAGTTTAGCCTCAATGGGCGTAGCATACTGCTACAATTCTAAAGGCCAAGTTGTGTCAATTAAGGTTCTAAGGTTGTTGGTGCTTAATGACTCCTTAGAAGACCCATATTCTCCTTGTTGCGACACAAGGGATATCGGTACAGACCAAGGTGCCACACCAACGTAGCCACTGCTTCACCCGTGTCGGTCTACGCCGGACAGGTCCCTCACAGCTTATGCTACCTAAACAGGGTATCCCCAGATCCGGGTTAGGATCTATGTAACTCCCATGCAACCCATAATAGTAAAGCAAGCAAGTCAGACAATTGAAAACACAGTTATGAACTAACCCTAAGGTACACCTCACTTTAAGTTTAATTCCCCAGCAGAGTTGCCAGTTCTGTGATCGGTGGATCTGGAACTGACTGTTTAACGCTGGTTCGCGAAATGTCGCGGAAGCAAGAGTCGCCACCGTCTTTTATTTTCTCCAAATGGAAAGGACAAAAGCACAGAAAAATTCCTTATAGAGATTTCTCTCGGTTCGGGAGGTAGATTATAGAAAGGGAAGGTGTTAGCACCCTTTCTATCCATGGTTATCCATGGGCTCTTAGATACTTGCTCACTTGTGTTTTCAAAAATGGTTTGTTTGCTTTTCAATGTGGGTTTTAAAAAGTTTCTTTGAAAATTTCAGTTCGACTCTTGTATCGGTCCTCAAGAGTGTTTGAAAAATTGCTTTCGAAAGCTTTTTGAAAATGTGTTGGTGTGAAAAGTATTTTTTGATTTGTTTTGTTTTGAATTAGAGCAAGTATCCACGAGTCGTCTACCTACCCTAAGGAATTCGTCTGTGTAAATGTCCTTGAAAGTAGTGCCATCCCACCATTGAGAGGTAGGTAGCACCACCGTTGGAGGTGTTCGGGTCAATTCGATTAAGGGACATTGTGGTCACCGAGCAAAGGTAAGACACCTTAGAAGCTACCCTTATGCCATTGATCTTTTACTCCGAGGCAACTATTCCGAGGCAACTTGTTTTGAGGCAACCAGATCAATGGAACATAAGGACTCACTAAGACGTCCTATAGTCGACGGCCACGTTTCGAGGGACAAGGCAACAGTGTGATCACCGGAGTAATGGGAAGATACCTTAGAAGCTACCCTCATGCCAGGTTCCCGGATCATGAGGACTTACTAAGACATCCTCTACTCGACGATCACCTTTCGAGGCAAGGCAACAGTGAGGCGTACCCTAGGGGTGGTGTGTGCGATTCGTGTGTCGTTTTCATTGATATTTGTCTTGTCATGTTAAAGTGTTCTACGCTTGTTTTTATTACGGTCATTCATTCTTGCATGCTTCGTTTAACAGTTAGAAATATTTGCGAGGAAAAGTAAATCTAAAGCTATTACAAAGGGCGCGGGTCCACATCGCCAAAATTAAACCGGACCCGATTTGACAGAAAAGTAAAGAAAATTAAAAGTGCAAGAAGTAATTGTTACAAAGCTTTGGGAGAGATACATAATTATTTAAACGAGATAAAGACAAATATGCGAAATTAAATCGAAACGAGGGCGTTGGACCCTTTTGCAAAAATTAAAATTAATGAAGAATTAAAATTAAAATTAAAAGTAAATGTTTTTGGTATTTTTATGTTTTATGATTTAATTAAAATTAAAATAAAAGGCAAACCCTAATTCTAGTTTTTTAATTTATTGTGAAAATATTAAATTGAAACTTAAATTAAACCTAATTTTTATGTACAATTAATTATAAAAATAAATAATATTATTAGAAAGAAAAAGAAAATAATTAAAAGGAATAAAATTTATTAACCCTAATTCTACATTTTTTAGATTTTTGTTAAAAGAATTAAAGTTAAAACACCTAATTTAAATTAATTTATTTATATGCATTTATTTACAAGAAAATATTAAAATAAAATCTTTATTATATTTTTTGCCTTTTCTGTTTTTTATGATATTTTTATGTTTTTTTTTGTAAAAAATAATTAATTAAATAACAGTAATTAAAACAAAAATAAGAATTAAAACAAGAATAAAAAAAAAATAGAAAAAATGAAAAGAAAGTGCAAACCAAAGGGGGTCTGCCCCTGATTTTGGAGGTATAGCCCAAGGTTTCTGGCCCAATAAGCTTTGATCTTTCTGACTTTTCTGACTAGCATGTGGTGCGTGGACTAGGGCTTAGTGTGTTCACCCAATCTGTGCCTTTGATCTGAAGCAGCTGGACGCGTGGAAGGATAGATCTGGAGGATGTATGGTGAGCTCCAACGCTTGTGCTGCATGTGAAGATGATTGGAAAAATATTATGGAAATTATACAGACCTGGGGCTCGAACCCAGGTCTTGGACGTTACAAGCATATGTACCTGCCACTTAGCCGCTTCAATTACATTTAATATATAATATCAAATAAATAATATAAAAGAAAAGCAAGATTAGTGGGAGTCAGCGCGCGAATTTTTAAATCAACGTATCATGCTTTGCCACGAGGTCATCTTCCTCGTTTTCCCTGAAACTAAAACATGGGGCAACGGTTTCTATGGCGTGCTCTTAGGGACGTTTTCAGAAAATAGCGATTAGGTGTAGAACGTTCATAAATTGGGCGCGAGTATGTTAGTCTCTTCATCTCAATGCACTGAGTACAACTATGGCATAGTGGTGGTCTGATTTTGCTTGGTCTGAAAACCCCTAATTCAAAAACCTGCAAACCCTAAAAAGCAATAATGGTGGAATCGAGTATACGGCCCAAAAACGCAATTAATTATGTTAGTTAGCCTCAAAACATCATAATGAACATGAATCCATAAATAAAAAATGCAAAAGATGCGTGAATTATGATGCACGATTCTGCAATTTGTTTGATACAGTTGAGGTTCTCGTTACCAATTCCTTGCCTTTTGATGAATGTTCTGGATTGGAATATGATCAGTGAAGCTTCAGGAAGCTATTGAAATAGTTTTTGTGCCTTGAATCAATCTCTAACAATGATTTCAGTTTTGATTTTTTTAGAGAATTTTTCCAAGTTTGTCCATGGCCTTTGAGCGCAGTTTTCTGTCCCTTTGCATTAGGTTTCTCATCAGGCATATGTAGTGAACAAATTAGGTCAAAAATTTCAATCAAATCTTTTGTAATTCATTGTTTTTGATAATTGATTTTCTAAGATCTTTTCATATCTTTTTTCACATGTTTTTGTATCAATTAAGATCCAATTGCTCCAATTCTTTCCATATTGACTTAGGCACGAAATCTTGAGGCTGAAATGTGTACAAAAAGATTTGGAAACTTAGGTTAGTATTTTTCCTATATTTAATTTGATTTAAATGAATTAATATAAATAATAATTCAAATAAATAAATAAAAAATGAGAAAATACTTCCCTTTGGGCCAAGTGGTCGTGCACATGCTTGGAATGATGAATCATGGAAGAAAAATGGGCCCATTAGCAATTTTAGGTCATTTGAATCAAAGTTGACTTTTCAAAATATCCAAAAATTTCCCAACTTCCACAAGGCATAATTTGCTCAATTTTTAAGCTTTTCTCATGTTCTTGGACATTTTGGAAAGGTCTTTGAGTCCTATAATCAATGTCTTTGGTCCCATGTCATTTTGATTTACCAATCTCAAGTTATGGCCTTTGACTTAAAGTCCCTTTTTGTTGACTTTTGAAAATGACCTATAATGTTGAAATTGATAACTTTTTGTGAGAGCATTTCTTGGACTTGAAGTATGAAGATGAGTTGTAGGAAATGTCTTTCTCTTCAAAATGAGCTTTGGATGGAATTTTTCTGATAATCCATGTGAAAGTTATGCCCTGGTCAATTTCAGTTGACTTTTTCTACTGTCCAAATAAGGAAACTTTTTGCATCTTGATGATTTCTGAGCCAAATTTTGAGAATCATGATCAAGCATTGATCAAATGATGTTTGTGGCTTCAAAATGATATGTTGACCAAAAATTTGAACTTTTGACTGTCAAATGACCATTTTGCCCCTACAGTTGACTATAGTGCAATTTAGGGTTTTGACTGTGCAATTTTGAGCTGAATGCCTTGAAACTTGATATGAGGATGCTTGACCATATTTGTAGGCATGTGAGACTTGATTGGACCTTTGAAAACTTCATTCTCTTGATCAGAACACAAACCCTAGTTTTGACTGTATAGGAGACCTTTTGCACTGTGCAACCCTTGGGGAATTTTGTGACTTGGCTTGGCAATTTCTTGAAGAATATGGGAGGGAAAATTTTGGGGTGCAACAGTTAGGTTACAAATTTTACATGGTTGGAATCGTGAGATTAAATGCTACATGTTTTATGTTATGGGTTTTTGTTTTTGTGCAAGCATGAGCAAGTTGCAGGTTTGAACATAATACGCGCGCAGAGCTGAAGGACAGGGACGAAGATGAGTTGCCTTGGGCTTTTTGGCGCGCCTGGCCTTTTTGTTTTTACTTTTTGCACCTCCTGGATTACTTTTGCACCCCCTGACTTATTTCTTATATTTTTTTGCATTTTGTTGCATATTTTTATTTTATTACTTGCATTTATTTTTTCTAATGATAAAAAATACCCAAAAATAATTTATTTATTTTCACTCTTTTATTTTATTTTATTTATTATTTTTTGCATAAAAAAATAGTTTATTAGGATAAATAGAACTTATTTTCTTAAATAATTTGTAAGTAATAATTAATATTTTTTATATTATTTATGTACATAAAATATTTATTTTCATACATATTTTAATTTTTAATATTTGCACATAATATTATTTATTATTTTCTTGTACAAAAAAAAGGACAAAATATTAATATAGAACATATATTTTCTTTTAATAAAAAACTAGGGTTTCATCCCTTCAAAAATAAATAATATTTTTTTTCCTTTTTCTAGGGTTTAATCAATTTATTTTCTCATACAAAAAACAAATACCAAAACATTTTTCACATAAATACATCTGCATTGCATTTTAATATTTGTATATTTATTTAATTCGCACAATATTCAATTGGGTTGTAATAGTATTTTTAGGTTTATATTTGTGCAATATCCCTATTCAAAAACTTGTATCCCCCCTCCCATAATAATTGTTGTAATAGCTTAGTTTACATTTACGCAATTTATCGCTTTTTCTATACTATGTTTAGTAAACTAGTGTTTGCATGACAAGAACAAAAAACCAAACAAATAGAAAACCTAATCCAAGACAAATCAAAAGCATGTAAAATGACACACATTGCACACAAGCACCCTTAGGGTTTCTCCCACTTGGTTGCCTAAAATAAAATGGCCATGTTACGCACGCGAAGCATCTTGGAAAAACAAAACAAGTATAAGATCATAGTCCTTCGAATATGCTATCAAAAGGTTGCCTAAAACAAAATGATCTTGGTCCCTAAAAAAATGCTAATATACTTGGAAACATTGCTATCATGGTCATACGATGACCCACGCCCGTCCCGTTAACATCCAAAGATAGGGTTGCTTACAAAATCAATGGTAAGTCAACAATGTCCAAGGAATAAAAATGCACAAGGAAGACATTTGAGTAGGTAGATAGCATCTAAGTTACTTGCTCCATTTCAAACAATCCTTGTTATTTTCAAAAACACACACACACATTTCAAAACATCTTACAAAACATTGAAACATTTTTCAAAAGACAAACATCTTTGTATACATTCTTACGAACTAGAATCATTACAAAGATTGCCAAAACGATGGCCTCTTTTAAAAATACTTTCAAAACCACACAAAGCACCATTTCAAACAATTTCAAAGCAAAGCAAGTGATCTAAGCAAGTAACTAAGAGCCCATGGAAAAACATGGATGAAAAGGGTGCTAGCACCTTCCCTTTTCATAATCTACCACCCGAACTCAAGAAAACATCTCAAAGGTCTTTCCTGTGCTTTTTTACCTTTCCTTTTGGATAAAATAAAAGTCGGTGGCGACTCTTGCTAAACCACGACATTTACGACGAAACGCAAAACCTCAAGTCAGTTCTCCCACCGTATCACAGAATTGGCGACTCTGCTGGGGATTATAGTAAAAGTGGGGTTACCTTAGGGTTTAGATCACCTTTATTTGCTTATCTTGTTTGACTTGTTTGCTTTACGTCTTGGTTCTATAGTTTGGGTTTGAATCCTCCACCCGGATTTGGGAAACATTATAGGTAAATAGCAATACGTTGTGGAAACTATGCGGGGTATACCGACACGGTCTAAGCAATAACTATGTTAGTGTGACATATTTATGGGTACCGGTAGCCTTTGAGTCAATCAAAGAGAATACGGGGCCGCTGAGTGATGTCATGAAGCACTAACAAACTTCTAGAACCTTTACTTGACCAACTTGGCCTTTTAGGATGTAGTGAGATGACCGACTTTGGTACAATCCGAAGTTGGTAGATACTCGATACTACACTCATTGAGGGTTGGTTTCTTGGAATATTTCGGTCTCTAGTCAAGAGGCTTAAACTGAAACAATGAACATGGAAACAATCCAGTGATATTGAGCTCCTTAGAACCCAGTTACTATTACTAAGACAGGTTGAGCCAACTAAACTTCAAGAGGGTACTTACCTATGAAACCCCATGCAAGCCTAAACTCGGATCTTGTGTGATTTGCTTGTACATATATACTTGTGCATAACATCATGGACATCATGAGCATCATACATCCACTAACCATTTCAAGGATTTTGGAAATTCATCTTTGTTCTTGTTTTGTAGGGTATGGATTCACTTTGCAGGGAAACTATCTAAGTCAACCTTGTAAGAATTCCTCCACAACTCAAGGAGCTAGCTTCAAGGATTCCTGAGAACTCTCCATTCACCGAGAGGCATGGTCGTCTACTAAACTTAGTCACCTCCAACACAGAGGAAGACATGATGAAAGTTCTCTTCCAGTTCTTTGATCCTTTGCATCACTGCTTCACATTTCCTGACTACCAGTTTGTGCCTACTTTGGAAGAACTCTCTCAACTCTTGAGGATTCCTATTCTCAATCAACTACCTTTCAACGGTACGGAAAGAGATCCAAAGCCAGAAGAGATTTCTCAAGCCCTGCACTTGCACTCATATGATGTCACAACCCATTGGGAAACTAGAAGTGGTGTCAAAGGCTTCTTGGCAAAGTTCTTGTTTGAGAAGGCCCAAAACTGTTGGAACTCCTTGGACTTGCAAGATTTTGAGGAGATTGTAGCTCTTATTATCTATGGGATGGTCTTATTCCCTAATCCTGGCCAACTCATAGATGTGAGTGCTGTCAAAATCTTCATGTCACATAACCCGATGCCTACATTGCTTGGAGATATCTTACACTCTTTTCACACTCGTACAATGAGGAAAAGAGGTGTTCTTATGTGTTGCACTCCTCTCCTGGAAAGATGGTTTATTTCTCATCTTCCCCAATCAGTCTTGAAGAATGAACAAGGTTTGAGGTGGTCACAAAGGTTGATGACACTTACACATTCAAATATTCATTGGTGTTCTCGATCCAAAGAGAATGTTATCATTGTCGACCATTGTGGGGAATTCCCTAATGTCCCTCTACTTGGCATTAGGGGAGGCATCACCCACAACCCCTGCTTGGCTCTAAGACAGTTTGGTTATGCCCGAAGGGATGGCCCACATGACATGCTGATTTAAGGCTTGGTTTTCGACTTCGACAACAACGATCAAGGACTTCGATAAAGGTTCATCCGAGCTTGGAGGATGCCAAACAAGGTAGACAGCAAGACTCTGGGACACAATAATTCCATCCCTCATGAGCCTTACCTCAAATGGGTACGAACCCGCGCCCAAAGTCTTATGATGCCTTACCCTTCCATTCTCCCAGTGATTATAGAGCCTGTTAAGGAAGGAGAGGTTCCATACACCATCCTACATCCTGATATGCCAACATCACTCGAAGATCTACAAAGGAGTTGGATACATCTCAAGGGAGAACGTGATACTTTCGAAGCCCAATTCTACGCAAGTGAGAAGAAGGTTTTGGAACTCACTCGGTTACTCCATGAAGAGAAGACTCTCAACACCTACATTGCACCAAAGAGGATGCACAACGTCTTTTTATCTTAGGATTTTGTATTATTTTACCCTAGGGGCATTGATGTACTCAAATTCTATTTTATTAATATAATGTGTGTTCCTTTTTGTTTAACACAAATTTGAATTTTCAAATCCTTGAAAACATTGCATGAATACATATCATTCATCATAAGCATAACAGGTCTTTGTAACAAGTTTCCTCATCCTTCTACTGTTTATTTCAGCAAGATGGATCTTGAACAAACGGTTAAAGACTTGCAAGCTCAAAATACACAATTTCAACAGTTACTCATGACCCTAGCCAAGGGGCAAGAGGAGCTAAAGACTCTGCTAGAGAAAGAGAAAAAGAAGAAGAAGCCAGCTGGTGTGGTTATCATGGGTAGAAGGTTTCAGGGACAAGCCAGAAGGACCTTAGAATTTCCAACAACCTCTGATGAAGGGGAAAGAAAAGAAAAGGAAACGACAGTGCCATCAGATTCTGAAGTAGAAGAAGAGGAGGAAGAGGACTACTCTGAACAACAATACCCTTCGGCCGATGACAAATACAAACACTTGGAAGAGCGTCTAGCTTCTATGGAAGTACAAAGAGTATTGGGTCTGGATTTTGAGGAGTTAGGGTTGGTATCAGGAATTGTAATCCCGTCCAAGTTTAAAGTGCCTTTATTTTCCAAGTATGATGGGGTGTCTTGTCCCAAAATGCATCTCAGATCGTATTTCAGGAATATTCAACATCATTCTGCTGACAAAGACTTGTGGGTCCACTTTTTGTAAGACAGTTTATCGGGAACGCAGCTTGATTGGTTCTACCAGTTGGAAAGGGCTGATGTGCACAATTGGGAAGACTTGGCAGCATCCTTCTATAAACAGTATCAATACAACGCCGATTTGGCACCAACCCGTACTCAACTCTAGAGTATGGCGATGGTATCAAATGAGGGCTTCAAAGACTACGCCCAAAAGTGGAGGGATTTAGCCGGAAGGGTGCAACCACCTTTATCTGAAAGGGAGCTAGTGGACATGTTCTTGGGAACTCTGTCAAGTCATTTCTTTAATCACCTGATTGGAAGTTCCTCTGTAGGATTCACTGAATTGATTTTAACTGGCGTGAGGGTGGAAGCCGGTATAAGAAGTGGGAAATTTTAGAAAGACGCATCTGCCTCTACTGCTGTAAAAAAGCCCTTCACTGGAAAGAAGGAAGTGTCTACTGTTTATCCACAGAGAAATCAGGGAAGAACGGAATGCCGACCAACAGTGGGGGCCGCTATGATTCAAAAGCCTGCATCAGACCAGCCAAGGAATGATCAACCAAGAAATAACCAACCGAGAAATAATCAACAAAGGTTGGAAAGGCCAGTACAGCAATTCACCAAGATTAACATGACTCTAGCTCAGGTCCTACCACATCTTCTAAAGTTGAATCTGGACATGCTAAAAGAGGCACCTAAAAATCCCAATAATGCATATCCTCACTACCATCTGAATGCCAGGTGCGCATACCATTCTGAAAGTCCAGGGCACGACACTAACAACTATTGGGCTCTGAAGAACAAAATTCAAGATCTGATTGAAGCAAAAGAGGTTGAATTTGAAGCGCCAGAGAAACCGAATGTTATTTCTTCCCCAATGCCGAGGCATGGTCACAATGCTAACACTGTTGAGGAAGATTTATTTGTTGCCACTGTGGATGAACTGTTAACTCCGCTCCTGATTGTCAAGTTGAATTTGTTGAAAGCTGGTATCTTCCCAGGTTGTGACAAAGATTTCCGTATTTTCCTATCCTCGTCATTTGACTGCCCTCTGTTGAAAAAAGGTATCCAACAACTGATTGATAACCAAGAAATCTTGTTTGAGAAAGCTCCTGTTTCACCCATTCCAGTTCCAGAAGTTTCAATAATAACCATATACGCCAATCCTTCCAGGGTTCCTAAAAAACCGTTAGGATTACATCTGCTCCTATGACTACTCCGCTTAAGATAACAATGCCCGAACCAACCCCATACAAATTAGATAAAATGGTACCATGGAACTATGGTGGAGAAATCTACTACCATGGCATCAAACAGATTGAACAGACTGCCGAAGAAGAGAGCTCCGAAGAGGACAATTCTGACATCAGTAACATTGCTGGAACAAGCAAAATTATCCGTAGTGGAAGAATTTTCTCTCCAGAGATTGCCCCTCCAAAGGCAGTCTTTGGACCCATGGTCGTGCCGAAGATTACCTCTGCACCAGTGATTATACCTTCCAGTGTACCTACCGACAAAAACAATACAATTCCTATCCCTACTTCCGCTGCTAAGAATAAAGGAAAGAATGTTCAAGAGGAACTTGTCCTGACGAAGGCACAATCACTAGCTATTCCTGAAACATCCAAGAAGGAGATGGAAGAAATACTGAGGATAATTAAGAAGAGTGATTATAATATGGTCGAACAGCTGGGGAAGACCCCCTCCAAAATCTCTATGTTAGAATTGCTATTGTGCTCTAAGGCACATGCAAAAGCTTTGGTAAAGTTTCTGATGACAGCTCACGTGCCGCAAGAGACGTCGGCTGACCAATTCCAAGAGTGTGTGGCCAGTCTGACAGCTGATAATGGCCTAGGTTTCTCCGATGCTGACTTGACCCCCAAAGGGAGAAAACATAACGAGGCATTACATGTCTCAGTGGAGTGTAGAGGAACGACCTTAGCCCATGTCTTGGTAGATACTGGTTCATCTCTGAACGTCTTACCAAAGAAAGCCCTTGATAGGTTGGATTGTGAGGGGCTGGCATTAAAACCCAGCAACATAATTGTGACAACATTTGACGGCTCTAAGAGGATGGTCCATGGGGAGGTGGACATCCCGATCAAGGTGGGAACTCAGACGTTCAATTCAACATTCTATGTGATGGACATTCGTCCTTCTTATTCCTGTCTGTTGGGGCGCCCTTGGATTCACAATGCCGGTGTTGTCACCTCCACTTTGCATCAAATGCTAAAGTACCCCGTCCAAGGAAAGATCATAACTGTCCATGGTGAAGAGGAATACATGATTAGTCATCTGAATTCATTCCGATATTTGGAATTGGATGGCGAGTTCATTGAAACCCCTTTCCAACATTTTGAAGAAGTCTCTCAGGAAATAGCGGCGACCAAGGCGGTATCCTCAACTCTTGTAATCACAAGACCTCCACCTCGGATGTCATCTCTAAAGGATGCAAAGGCAGTAGTGGAAGAAGGGGGATGCACCATCTGGGGGAAGCTTCCAGACATTCCCTACTAATCAGACAAGTTTTGCTTGGGATTTACTTCAACCGCTCAAAAGGCTGTGCGCCGCGCCCATGCCGGAGGGCCACCTATGAAGATCAGCCACCAAAGGGTTAATGCAGTGGAAGACATTGAAGAAGATGGCAGCCTGGAAGATTGGATATTTCCTACTGTCGGCGGATGAATGTGCAACTGGGAAGCCAAAGACTTCATCCCAATTACTTTCATACCGCAATAATTTATCTTTTACATTTCTGTTGGACTTGTAATAATTCACAAACAATTCGTACATTTTCAACCATGTGTCTTACCCGAGGCACATTGGTCCATTTGTAAGGGTCTTTATTTCATTTTCATATGTCATTACAATGAATCATGGACGCTTTTTAATATATATAAGCCTTTTGTGCTCATTGTCTTTCTTTTACATTTTGTTGTTTCAAGATGGCTATATCCTTACACACACCCACACTCACAAATGCGGGTACCCTTCCATTTCGGATCCCATGGGTAACGATACTGCTATAGCCTTCAGTGACTCTGAAGATCTGATCTACCAAGCCGTATACGAAGGTGAGGAAGATTGTGAGGTGCCATGGGAATTGGCCAGATTACTACAACAAGAGGAAAGAGCTATTCTTCCTCATGAGAAGTTGTTGGATACAATCAATCTGGGTGCCGAGGAAGATAAGAAGGAAATCAGAGTGGGTGCCAATTGTGATCGGTGGATCTGGAACTGACTGTTTAATGCTGGTTCGCGAAATGTCGCGGAAGCAAGAGTCGCCACCGTCTTTTATTTTCTCCAAATGGAAAGGACAAAAGCACAGAAAAATTCCTTATAGAGATTGCTCTCGGTTCGGGAGGTAGATTATAGAAAGGGAAGGTGTTAGCACCCTTTCTATCCATGGTTATCCATGGGCTCTTAGATACTTGCTCATTTGTGTTTTCAAAAGTGGTTTGTTTGCTTTTCAACTGTGGGTTTTAAAAAGTTTCTTTGAAAATTTCAGTTCGACTCTTGTATCGGTCCTCAAGAGTGTTTGAAAAATGCTTTCGAAAGCTTTTTGAAAATGTGTTGGTGTGAAAAGTATTTTTGATTTGTTTTGTTTTGAATTAGAGCAAGTATCCACGAGTCGTCTACCTACCCTAAGGAATTCGTCTGTGTAAATGTCCTTAAAGTAGTGCCATCCCACCATTGAGAGGTAGGTAGCACCACCATTGGAGGTGTTCGGGTCAATTCGAGGTTCGGGACATGGTGATCACCAGAGCAATGGGAAGACACCTTAGAAGCTACCCTCATGCCAGGTTCCCGGATCATGAGGACTTACTAAGACATCCTCTACTCGACGATCACCTTTCGAGAGGTAAGGCAACAGTGAGGCGTACCCTAGGGGTGGTGTGTGCGATTCGTGTGTCGTTTTCATTTGCATTTATCTTGTCATGTTATTGGTGTTCTACGCTTGTTTTTATTTTTGTCCATACAGTCTTTCATGCTTTTGATTAACAGTTAAACTATTTGCGAGAAAAGTAAATTCTAAGCTATTACAAATGGCGCGGGTCCACATCGCCAAAATTAACCAGGACCCGATTTGACGAGAAATAAAGAAATTAAAAGAAAAGAAAGTGTGAGAAAGTTAATTACAAGGCTTCGGGAGAGATACATAGGTATTATAATGAAATAAAAATAAATGCGAATCAATAAGGATTAAAACGAAACGAGGGCGTTGGACCCTTTTGCAAAAAATAGAATTAATGATGAATTAATTAATTAAAGGGAAAGGAATTATTTTTTGGTGTTTTTATGTTTTTTAAGATTTAATATGAAAAGGGAAAAATAAGATGCAAACCCTAATTCTAGTTACTTTTTAATTTATTAAGAAATATTGAAATTTTTAACCTAAATTAAACCTAATTTTTACATGCAAATTTGATTACAAAAATAAATAAAATAAATATTTAATTATTTGAAAGAAAAAAATGAAAAGGATGCAAAATTATTAAATTAAACCCTAGTTCTACATTTTTTAGATTTTTATTAAAAGAATTAAAATTAACCTAATTTAAAACTAAATTTAATTACATGCAAATTTAATTATGGAAAATATTAAAACAAAAATATTTATTGTGTTTTCCTTTTTTCTGATTTTTATTGTATTTTGTGAAAATAATTAATTAACTAAACAAATAATTAAAAAGAAAAATAGAAAATAAAGAAAATAAAGAAAGTATGGAGAATTGCAAACCAAGGGGGTTCAGACCCCAAATGGGAGGTATTTTCTTGATGGTTCAGGCCCATTAATCTGGGTCCATTTGACTTTTCCAAGCAGCGTATAGCAGTGTTGACCAGGGTGCAAGGTGTTCTTTAGATCTGAACCTTTGATTTGATCTCCCAGGACGCGTGTACGCTGGATTCTGAAAGGCATATGGTGGACCACAACGCTGAAGCTGCATGTGAACATACATGGAAAAATAATATGGAGATAATGCAGACCTGGGACTCGAACCCAGGTCTTTAACGTTGCCAACACATACACCTCGCCACTGAACCACTTTGCACATGTTAATATATAATAATCAACAAATATAATAAATAAAAACAAGAATGTTAGTGGGCCTGCGCGCGGAAATATGAACCAGCCTATCACCATTCGCCACGAGGTCGTCTTCCTCGCTGGTTTTATTTTTTGAAATAAGAACACATTGGCCACGGTTTTGGATGTGTTCTCTTAGGCCCCTTTCCAGAAAATAGCGATTAGTTCTCAGGCGCTCATAAATTGAGCGCGATGAGGCCATTGTTTTCGTCCAAACTCCCTGAATCCATCCATGGCATTGTGGTGGTCGAATTTTACAGTATTAGGAAACCCCTAATTGGGAGTCCAAGAAACCCTAGCCTGCATCAATGGTAAAATCATGTATATAGCACAAAAACGCAATTAACTTGTATGGTTAGTTCCAGAATCTCATAATGAACATGAATCAAGCATTAAAAATTACAAAGGATGCGTAAATCATGATGCACGATTATGAATTTTTCTTGATACAGTTTGCACTCGTGTTACCAATTCCTCGAGTCTTGATGGATGTTAGTGATTGGAATATGTCAAGTGATGCTTGAGGAAGCTATTGAAACAAGAATTCTGCCTTGAATCGCCTTGTAAGGGTGTTTTCAGATTTCAGTTTTTAGACAAAAATTCCAAGTTTGATTTATGCTCTTCTGCGCAGCTTCGTCTGTATTATGATTAGGGTTGTGTTCCATACTTATGCAAGAGTGAATTAGGTTAAAAATATGGATCCAAATATCTTGCATTCATGATTTTGGAAATTTGATTTTCTAAGATTTTTTCCAATCTTTTTCCATGTGCTTTTTGCTCTCAATCAAGCCAATCAATCCAAATCTTTCCATATTGGTACAAGCACGAAATCTTGAGAGTAAAACATGCACAAAAAGATTTAAAACTTTAGGTTAGCATTTTTCATACATTTATTTTGATTTAAATGAATTATTATAAATAAAAATTCAAATAAATAAATAAAAAATGAATAAATACTTCCCTTTGGGCCAAGTAGTCGTGCATATGTCATGGATGATGAATTATGGAAGAAAAATGGGCCCATTAGCAATTTTAGGTCATTTGAAGTAATGTTGACTTTTCAAAATATCCAAATATTTCCCAACTTCCACAAGGCATAACTTGCTCAATGTTTAAGATTTTCTCATGTTCTTGGACATTTTGGAAAGGTCTTTGAGTCCTCTAACCAATGTCTTTGGTCCCATGTCATTTTGATTTACGAATCTCAAGTTATGGCCTTTGACTTAAAGTCCCTTTTTGTTGACTTTTAAAAATGACCTATAATGTTGAAATTGACAACTTTTTGTGAGAGCATTTCTTGGACTTGAAGTATGAAGGTGAGTTGTAGGAAATGTCTTTCTCTTCAAAATGAGCTTTGGATGGAATTTTTCTGATAATCCATGTGAAAGTTATGCCCTGGTCAATTTCAGTTGACTTTTTCAACTGTCCAAATAAGGAAACTTTTGCATCTTGATGATTTCTGAGCCAAATTTTGAGAATCATGATCAAGCATTGATCAAATGATGTTTGTGGCTTCAAAATGATATGTTGACCAAAAATTTGAACTTTTGACTGTCAAATGACCATTTTGCCCCTACAGTTGACTGTAGTGCAATTTAGGGTTTTGACTGTGCAATTTTGTGCTGAAAGCCTTGAAACTTGATATGAGGATGCTTGGCCATGTTTGTAGGCATGTGAGACTTGATTGGCCTTTAGAAACTTTATTTTCTTGATCAGAACACAAACCCTAATTTTGACTGTATAGGAGATCTTTGCACTGTGCAACCCTTGGGGAACTTTTGCAGCTTGACTTTGCAAATTCTTGAAGAATATGGGAGGGCAAATTTTGGGGTACAACACCAATCTAGAGCCGAGTGTCAAGGAATGCCTAATTCAGCTGTTGCATGATTATGTTGAGATCTTTTCCTGGTCATATGAAGACATGATGGGACTTGATACAGACAACGTGGTACACCGTCTACCCACAAGAGAAGATTGTCCACCAGTGAAGCAAAAGTCCGCCGCATGAGACCTGACATGTCAGAGAAGATCAAAGCAGAAGTTATGAAACATTTCAATGTTGGATTTCTGGCTGTTACTTCCTATCCACAATGGGTTGCTAACATTGTTCCCATGCCTAAAAAGGACGGCAAAGTAAGAATGTGTGTGGACTATAGAGATTTAAACAGGGCCAGCCCTAAAGATGATTTTCCTCTTCCACACATCGATATTGTGGTTGACAATACAACTCAGCACAAAGTATTTTCTTTCATGGACGGATTCTCGGGCTATAACCAGATCAAAATGGCACCTGAGGACATGGAGAAAACTAAATTTGTCATACAGTGGGGTACGTTCTGCTACAAAGTGATGCCATTCAGACTGAAAAATGTCGGGGCAACCTATCAACGCGCCATGGTAGCTTTGTATCATGATATGATACATCATGAGATAGAGGTCTACATAGATAACATGATAGCCCGATCACAAACTGAAGAAGAACACCTTGATCATTTGCAAAAGCTGTTTGTCAGGTTGAAGGAGTACAAGCTAAGACTAAACCCAAACAAGTGCACCTTCGGAGTCCGGTCCGGTAAACTCTTGGGTTTCATTGTTAGCAACAAAGGCATCGAGGTTGATCCTGCCAAAGTCAAAGCTATACAAGAAATGCCTGCTCCTCGCACTGAGAAGGAAGTCAGAGGATTCTTGGGATGCCTAAACTATATCGCCAGGTTCATTTCTCACCTAACATCTACTTGTGAGCCAATCTTTAAGCTGTTAAAGAAAGATCAGGTAGTTAGATGGAATGATGACTGTCAGATTGCTTTCGACAAAATCAAGGAGTATTTACAAGAGCCTCCTGTCTTAATGCCGCCAGTCGAGGGAAGACAGCTAATCATGTATCTGACCGTTTTAGAGAACTCAATGGGGTGCGTATTGGGGCAGCATGACAAATATGGCCGAAAAGAGAATGCCATTTATTACCTGAGCAAAAAGTTTACCGACTGTGAAACCAGATATTCACTGCTCGAGAAAACTTGATGCGCTTTGGTATGGGCTGCTCACCGGCTAAGACAGCATATGTTGACTCATACCACTTTGCTGATATCTAAGATGGATCCGATAAAGTACATCTTTGAGAAGCCTACTTTGTCTAGAAGGATAGCTAGATGGCAGATGATCCTAATAGAATATGACATACAGTACACGACCCAAAAAGCTATAAAGGGCAATGTGCTAGCTGATCATCTTGCTCATCAAGCTGTAGAAGATTATCAATCCATGAAGTTTGACTTCCCTGACGAAGACATCATGACAGTAGACAACTTTGAAGGAATCAGACCATATGACGGACCTGAACAAGGATCCCGATGGACCCTGTACTTTGATGGGGCATCCAATGCACTTGGTAACGGTATTGGCGCTGTGCTTATATCTCCGGAAGGATGCCATACTCCTTTCGCTGCCAGACTTTGCTTCAACTGTACGAACAACATGGCAGAGTACGAAGCATGCATCTTTGATCTCAAGGCTGCCATAGACTTGGGAATCAAATCTTTAGTGGTGTTTGGGGACTCGACTTTGGTCATCAGTCAGATCAAAGGGGAGTGGGACACTAAGCATTCAAACCTCATCCCTTACAAAGAACATGTTTTGACATTGCTACCACATTTCAAGCAGATTACCTTCGAACACCTCCCGCGAGAAGAAAATCAGCTAGCAGATGCTCTAGCTACAATGTCATCTATGTTTAAACTTAATTTGGATAACGAGGCTCCCCAGATCACCATTGAACGAATGGACGAACCGGCACACTGTCACGAGATTAATACCGAACAAGTAGTGGACCAGCCTTGGTTTCATGAAGTTACAAGGTATCTCGAGGCTCGGGAATACCCAGAAAGAGCTTCTGTCAATGACAAAAAGTTCTTAAGGAGATTCTCTGCTAAGTTTTTCCAGAGTAATGGCATCCTGTACAAACGCAATCATGACTCTGTTCTGCTCCGTTGTGTGGACAAGATTGAAGCTGAAAAGATCATGGCTGAGCTGCATGAAGGTACCTTTGGCACTCACTCTAGCGGGCATACGATGGCGAAGAAAATTCTACGGGAAGGCTATTATTGGTCTACCATGGAAGTAGACTGCTATCGACATTCCCGGACCTGTCATAAGTGTCAAATCTATGCAGACAAGGTGCACGTACCACCAGCTCCTCTAAATGTATTAACATATCCTTGGCCCTTTGCTATGTGGGGAATCAATATGATTGGGGAGATCAAGCCTACAGCCTCCAATGGACACCGCTTCATTCTAGTGGCCATTGATTATTTCACAAAGTGGGTCGAAGCAGCCTCCTTCGCATCCGTTACTAAGAATGTTGTTGCCCGCTTCATCAAGCAGAATCTCATTTGCTGGTACGGTATCCCAGAAAGGATTATCACTGATAACGGTACAAACCTTAACAATACTATAATCACCGCCTTGTGCGAGCAGTTCAAGATTCAACGTCACAATTCATCGCCCTATCGGCCAAAGATGAATGGTGTTGTCGAAGCTGCGAACAAAAACATTAAAAAGATCATACAGAAAATGACAGTCACCTACAAGGACTGGCATGAGATGCTACTGTTCTCTCTCCACGGGTATTGTACCACGGCTCGCACATCAACTAGAGAAACACCCTATTATTTGGTTTACGACATGGAGGTTGTTTTACCTATTGAGGTTCAGATCCCCTCTTTAAGAATCATGAAGGATGCATGTTTGAGTGAAGACGATTGGATTCAAACCCGACTTGATCAGTTGAACTTAATTGACGAAAAGAGACTTAATGTTGTTTGCCATGGTCAGACGTATCAAAAACAGATGATCAAAGCTTTCAACAAGAAAGTCAAACGCCAAGTGTATCAAGTTGGAGATCTAGTGATCAAGCGCATTATCTTGCCACAAAGTGATCCCAGGGGAAAATGGACTCCTACCTATGAAGAACCATTTGTAATCAAGAACATCTTTTCTGGTGGGGCAATGATCTTAACCACCATGGACGGCGACGACTTGCCACACCCTGCGAACGTAGACATAGTCAAAAGATACTACGCATAAGAGACCCGCTAGGTTGACACACCTATGCAAAACAAGGGCATCCCGGCGAACCAAAAGGTTCGGGAAAAAATTAGGGAAAAAATAAAAAAATCTGTACACCCGACAAGTTGAAAACCCGAAAGGGCAACTTGGGCAAAAAAGGGTTTCCTGGTGGATCGAAAACCCTAAAGGGCGGTCCAGGAAAAAGTTAGGGAATTAAAGCGTATGACTATGTCTCGTCGGATAACTTTAAGGACAATCTCTTCATAGACAAACTTGAGGCTTCTGATCAATCCAATCATCTTCGGACGAAGCAACGAATGGACAAGATATACAGAGATACGAAGGCTATAACGGAATGGGAACCCCATGGGATTTTTTACACATAGCTATCTTTCTTTGTATAAGTTTTCTCATTTTTTATGACACCATCCTCTTACTAGGATGTTTGTCTCCTTTGTACAAAATACTTATTCAAAGTAAATACAAAGATATCTCTTTAAAAGTGCAGAAAACCATTCGTCCTTTTCTTTTTACACTTGTGTTTTATTTGCAAAAACGTCCAATGATTCATTAATGAACATATGCATTTGAATATAATTACTGTTTACAAATAAACAGGAATGAAAAAGAATAATTACTGACAGGTTGAAAGAATAGGAAAACGTCTTTGGGCTATTCCATGAACAAACCCTACAGTACGTCATTCAGATCCCCAGCGGAGCTAAAACAGGTCCCCAGCGGAGCCAAAACTTCAAACTATTAATCGCCAGTGGAAACCATCCAGTTTCTTCAGATTCTCCAGCAAGTTATCTTGAAGCCTGAAGAGCAACCGGACAATAGTTAACTTCTGTCTCTTCCCAACCTAGGATAACTCCCCAGTAGAGTGGCAGACGATCGAAACTCCTGAACGTTTTCCAAACAGGAATAAGCTTTCTTCCCCACAGAGTTTTCTTTGTTCCCCGACAGAACAAGGATTCCATTTGTTTATTTCCCAGTAGAAGTCATCAAAGTTCTCTGGATTCCCCAACAGATTGAAGATTCTCATTCCCCGATAGAAGTCATTAGAATTCTTTGGATTCTCCGAACATATTACTCAAGAAGTACATGGCATTACCCTCACAACGGAATTTTTGTCAATACGTCAACTTCAAGACATGAAGGATCCATATATCCCCAGTGAAGTCGCCAAGGATTTCTTATCCTCAGCAGTCAAGGATTTATTTTCCCCGGCAGCAGTCAAGGATTTATTTTACTCAGCAAAATAGCAAATCAGCTTACATGCGCATACATTACATTCATATATCATAAACATTTATAAAACACATATATTGCATCATACATTCCATGCAACATAACTTTGTGTTTCAGCTAACATTTTACCCTTTTCAGGATAAGATTAACAGCTACCATTAATAATGTTCAAAGATTTCAGATACAGTACAAATACGCTCCAGACAAGGATGCTATTCTGATACTTATTCAGATCTTAACTTCAGATACAGTACGGATACACTCTAGACACATAATTCATTCAGTTACTTATTCAGATTCAAGTTCAAATACGCTCCAGACACGGTAGCCATTCTGATACTTATTCAGATTCCAAGGTCATGATACAGTTCAGATACGCTCCAGACACGGTAGCCATTTTGTCGCTCATTCAGATCTCAACATCTTTCAAGATACATTCCAGATACGCTCCATACACGGTAGCCATTATGTCGCTTATTCAGATTCAAGTTCAAATATGCTCCAGACACGGTTGCCATTCTGTCACTTATTCAGATTCAGTTTTAGGATACAATACAGATACACTCCAGACACGGAAGTCATTCTGTTACTCATTCAGATTCAAGTACAAACACAGTTCAGATACACTCCAGACACGGCCGCTACTCCTTTGCTCATGCAGATTCAGTCTCCAGATATAGCTTAGATACGTTCCAAATACAGACACCATTCTGATACTTATTCTTTTAACTTACAACCGGCAATTCAACAAGCATTCTTGGATGGCATCTATAAGCCCATCTCCAACAAGATTCTATCATCTCTCCAAATGGCATCTTTAAACCCATTCCCTTAACTACCCTTTGTCGAGTGCAAATTTATGGGCACTCTAGTGTCCAATCATCTTTTACCTTCGAGTCACGAACGACAAAGCTCGCCAACATAACTCTTCAGGTTCAAGAAGATTGAACAGGGGCAGCTTTTGTACCCCAAAATTTGCCCTCTCATTTATCAAGATTTTTCTCACAAGACTTCTTGGACTCAAAACAAGATTAGGGTTTGGTCAGCTCAAGATACCTCATCTTGCACTAATAACCTAAAATTAGGGTTTGAGTTTGCACAAGGATTTTTGGACCATCAATTCTTCATGTGACTTTCATACACCATTTTGGACCCCTAAGATTTCTCATGTTAAGTTTCAAGCCTTGAATCACATTTTTTACCAGTCAATTGGACAGTTGACCTAAAAATCAGATGTATTGGGGAAAAAGTCAACCATGGCCAATTTACAGTCAAACTTCATAATTTTTGATCCACAACAACATTTTAGACTCATATGTACCATTTGATCAAGTTTGGATCACAACTCCTCAAGAAATTTGATCAAATCATCAAAAGGGCAAAATGGTCAAAATTAGGGTTTTGACTGAGAAAGGGCAATTTCTGATTTTTAACCTAGCCAATGACCAATTGGGTTTAAACATGATTTCAAGGACTCAATGGCATCATCTTGACCTACTCACGTGGTTCAAAAGATCTCAAGTTCATTGGATTGACAGATGAATTTTGCAGTCAACTGATCAAAAGTCAATTGTACACTGAAAAGTCAAACTTTGACTTTTTGGTCAACATCAAATGCCAAGGGTCATAATTCATCAAGATATGTAAAAATATGAAACTTGTTCACCAAGAAAACCAATTTTGAAAATTAGGGTTTTGAATTTGAAAATTTTCATAACTTAGAATTTTTCTAAGTATAGAAATTTCCTTATTTTTTCCCAACTTTTTCACCATGTTGCATTTTGATTCAAAGAAAACTTCCAACATGAAAGTTGTAGTCCTCCATGAAATCTACAACTTTTCTTCACAAACTTTTCCCAAAAGATATTTGGATCTCATGTTATGAATTAGTGAATATAGGTCCATGAACTTCTTAACTTAGTGAAAATTTGCCCTAATTTAGGCAGGTTTTTGACCCAACTTCATGGACATTTTTCACCTAGTTCCAAGATGTATCTCAAAATTCATTTCAAAGATGGATTATAGAGAACATTGCAAGATTTCCAAAATGTCCAAGAACTCTCCAAGATCATTTTTGGTTAGGGAGAATCGTAGAGGGGAAGTTGGCATTTTATCACTTTTGTTCAAGCCATTTTTTACATGAGATCAAGTTGCAAATCAGATCTATGTTGATTGTACCTTGCATTACAGGTCCTAAACTCATTCTACACTCCATAATTAAATGCAAACTCAGAAGTTAAAGGCTTTATTTTCACTTTTTAAGCATTGTACAAGAGATAATTCCATTTTAAGCATAAAGGTTACAATGCCATTTTCATAAAGTGAGCTTTTGTAAATTTATCAACCTTGAGCCTTGGACATGTTCCTTTGGTGCAAGCAACTTACACAGATCTTAAGCAATTTTTACAATCCATTTTCAGCCCTCAAACTAGCCAGTACAAGCACGTTGCATAAGTCACTTCACTTTGCTTCAAAAGCAAGAAAGTTGGTGAAAACGAAAAAGCTTGCACATCTGTTGAGGAGTGGACTTTGTATCCATTCTATACAAAGATACCAACTCATTACAATGCTAAGGATGCTTGCTTAACATCAAAAACACTCTCAAACTGAAAAACTTCATTTTTCTGCCAAAAGCTCACAGGTTCTGCAAAACTATAGCTAACACAAATTTGGCTCGTGCGTTTTGTGGCTTGACACTTGAAACACTTCATAAGAATCCTACCAAAGCTATCCAAGCCCTTACCCTGCTTCTGTAAGCCATGTATCAGCCATTTCCATTTTCAAACTTGGAGCTTGCAGCTTGACTTGTGCAGAGACTTCTGGCCATCCACAAAGCAAACTAGGAATTGGAATAGCTTGAAGGAAGTTCAAGGAAGCTCACACGATCCTCAGGCCTCCATCAAAGCCCCCACATTGTCATATCCAAATCCAGCTGAAGGAGGTATTTTTCTCAAACTCTATCTATGTATTTAGGCATCCTCAAGCCACGATTTGTGAAGAAAAGATGTAGTCTATAACATGGTGAAGCTGTACATATGCATACTTTCCATTTATATTAACTGTGCTGTGAGAATTTAAAGCTTGAAGTTCATAAAATTTCTAGGTCATGAATTAGGGTTGACAAAATTCTCTCTGATCTATGAGAGTTAGGTTACAAAATTTACATGGTTGGAATCGTGAGATTAAATGCTACATGTTTTATGTTATGGGTTTTTGTTTTTGTGCAAGCATGAGCAAGTTGCAGGTTTGAACATAATACGCGCGCAGAGCTGAAGGACAAGGATGAAGATGAGTTTCCTTGGGCTTTTTGGCGCGCCTGGCCTTTTTGTTTTTACTTTTTGCACCTCCTGGATTACTTTTGCATCCCCTGACTTATTTCTTATATTTTTTGCATTTTCTTGCATATTTTTATTTTATTACTTGCATTTATTTTTTCTAATGATAAAAAATACCCAAAAATAATTTATTTATTTTCACACTTTTATTTTTATTTATTTATTATTTTTTGCATAAAAAAATAGTTTATTATGATAAATAGAACTTATTTTCTTAAATAACTTGTAAATAATACTTAATATTTTTTATATTATTTATGTACATAAAATATTTATTTTCATACATATTTTAATTTTTAATATTTGCACAGAATATTATTTATTATTTTCTTGTACAAAAAAAAAAGGACAAAATATTAATATAGAACATATATTTTCTTTTAATCAAAAACTAGGGTTTCATCCCTTCAAAAATAAATAATATTTTTTTTACTTTTTCTAGGGTTTAATCAATTTATTTTCTCATACAAAAAACAAATACCAAAACATTTTTCACATAAATACATCTGCATTGCATTTTAATATTTGTATATTTATTTAATTCGCACAATATTCAATTGGGTTGTAATAGTATTTTTAGGTTTATATTTGTGCAATATCCCTATTCAAAAACTTGTATCCCCCCTCCCATAATAATTGTTGTAATAGCTTAGTTTACATTTACGCAATTTATCGCTTTTCCTATACCATGTTTAGTAAACTAGGGTTTGCATGACAAGAACAAAAAAACAAACAAATAGAAAACCTAATCCAAGACAAATCAAAAGCATGTAAAATGACACACATTGCACACAAGCACCCTTAGGGTTTCTCCCACTTGGTTGCCTAAAATAAAATGGCCATGTTACGCACGCGAAGTATCTTGGCAAAACAAAACAAGTATAAGATCATAGTCCTTCGATGACGCTATCAAAAGGTTTCCTAAAACAAAATGATCTTGGTCCCTAAAAAAATGCTAAGATACTTGGCAACATTGCTATCATAGTCATACGATGACCCACGACCGCCCCGTTAACATCCAAAGATAGGGTTGCTTACCAAATCAATGGTAAGTCAACAATGTCAAAGGAATAAAAATGCACAAGGAAGACATTTGAGTAGGTAGATAGCTTCTAAGTTACTTGCTCCATTTCAAACAATCCTTGTTATTTTCAAAAACACACACACACATTTCAAAACATCTTACAAAACATTGAAACATTTTTCAAAAGAAAAACATCTTTATATACATTCTTACGAACGAGAATCATTACAAAGATTGCCAAAACGATGGCCTCTTTTCAAAATACTTTCAAAACCACACAAAACACCATTTCAAACAATTTCAAAGAAAAGCAAGTGATCTAAGCAAGTAACTAAGAGCCCATGGAAAACCATGGATGAAAAGGGTGCTAGCACCTTCCCATTTCATAATCTACCCCCCGAACTCAAGAAAACATCTCAAAGGTCTTTCCTGTGCTTTTTTACCTTTCCTTTTGGATAAAATAAAAGTCGGTGGCGACTCTTGCTAAACCGCTACATTTGTAACGAAACGCAAAACCTCAAGTCAGTTATCCCACCGTATCACAACCTTTATACCATATACCAGAGAATAAGGTGTTTCCCCTGTTGACATACGTACTGAGGTGCGGTAACCATGAAGAGAAAATGGTAACATCGCATGCCAGTCTTTGTACATCACTGTCATCTTCTGTATGATTTTCTTAATGTTCTTGTTAGCAGCTTCCACAGCGCCATTCATCTTCGGCCGGTAAGGGGAAGAATTATGATGATGGATCTTGAATTGTTTACAGAGTTCGGTGATCATTGTATTGTTGAGATTTGTAACATTGTCTGCAATGATTCTCTCTGGAACACCATACCGACAAACCATGTTATGCTTGATAAATCGCGCCACAAAATTCTTGGTAACATTAGCAAAAGAGGCAGCCTCAACCCACTTTGTGAAGTAATCAATGGCCACTAGGATGAAGCGATGCCCATTGAAAGCGGTAGGTCTAATCTCTCCGATCATGTCAATGCCCCACATTGCAAAGGGCCAGGGAGCCATCAAGACTTTGAAGGGAACCGGAGGTACATGCACCTTATCAACATAGATCTGGCATTTGTGACAAATTCGAGAATGCTGATAACACTCTGCTTCCATAGTGGACCAATAGTATCCTACCCATAGGATCTTTTTAGCCATGGTATGTCCACTAGAGTGGGTGCCAAAGGTACCTTCGTGTAGATCTGCCATAATCCTCTATGCTTCCCTTTTGTCTATGCACCAAAGTAAAGTAGAGTCATGATTGCGCTTGTAGAGGATTCTATTACTGAGGAAGAACTTTGCGGAGAATCTTCTCAGAAACTTCTTATCATTGACAGACACCCCCTCAGGATATTCTTGAGCCTCGAGATACCTCTTCACTTCATGAAACCAAGGTCTGTATGTTACTTCTTCAGTATCAATCTCATAGCAGTATGATGGTTCATCCAACCTCTCAATGGTGATCCGAGGAGATTCGTTGTCCTACTTGACCTTGAACATAGATGACATAGTAGCTAGCGCGTCCGCTAACTGATTCTCTTCTCGTGGAAAATGCTCAAAGGTGTCCTCTTCAAAGTGTGGAAGCAATGTCAGCACATGTTCTTTGTAAGGGGTGAGATTCGGGTGCTTCGTGTCCCACTCGCCTTTGATTTGACTTATTACAAAGGTTAAATCCCTGAAAACGCTCAAGAACTTGATCCTCAGGTCAATAGCAGCTTTGAGACCCATGATGCATGCCTCATACTCTGCCATGTTGTTGGTACAATTGAAACATAATCAGGAGGTGAAAGGAGTATGACAACCCTCGGGAGATATGATTACAGCACCGATGCCATTGCCGAGTGGGTTGGAGGCTCCGTCAAAAACCATGTTCCATCAGGATCCTTCCTCAAGTCCTTCATCTGGTCCAGGTTCTTCACAGTCAGTCACTAGCATAATATTCTCGTCTGGGAACTCAAAATTAATGGACTGGTAGTTATCCACAGCCTGATGAGCCAAATGATCATCCAGTACATTCCCTTGATTGCTTTCTGGGTCGTGTATTGGATGTCGTATTCGGTCAGGATCATTTTCTATCTTGCTATTCTTCTAGAGAGAGAGGGCTTCTCAAAGATGTACTTGATCAGATCCATATTAGATATCAACAAAGTAGTGTGGGTCAACATATACTGTCTCAGTCGGCGAGAAGCACATGCCAAAGCGCAACAAGTTTTCTCGAGCAGTGAGTATCTTGTTTCACAGTCGATAAACTTTTTGCTAAGGTAGTATATTGTGTGCTCTTTTCGACCGGACTCGTTATGCTTCCCCAGCACACACCCCATTGAATTATCAAACATTGTTAAGTACATTATCAAAGGTCTTCCTTCAATTTGAGGCATCATAATTGGAGGTTCTTGAAGGTATTCTTTGATTCTCTCGAAGGCAGTCTGGCATTCGTCATTCCACTTTACCACTTGATCTTTCTTCAGGAGTTTGAATATTGGCTCACAAGTAGTAGTTAAAGGGGAAATGAATCTGGCAATGTAATTTAGGCGTCCCAAGAAACCTCTAACCTCCTTCTCAGTGCGAGGAGCCGGCATCTCTTGTATAGCCTTCACCTTTGCAGGGTCTACCTGAATACCCTTGTCACTGACAATGAAACCTAGCAGTTTACTAGACCTTACCCCGAAGGTTAACTTGTTTGGATTTAACCTCAGCTTGTATGTCTTCAACCTATCAAACAGCTTTTTGTAGATGATCAATATGATCTTCCTCAGTTTGAGACTTGGCTATCATGTCATCAATATAGACCTCTATCTCATGGTGAATCATGTCATGGAACAAAGCTACCATGGCTCGCTGATAGGTTCCCCAGCGTTCTTCAACCCAAATAGCATCACTTTGTAGCAGAAAGTGCCTCATTGCATAACGAAGGTTGTCTTCTCCATGTCTTCGGGTGCCATCTTGATCTGATTGTAACCAGAGAAACCTTCCATGAAGGAAAAGATCTTATGTTGTGCAGTGTTGTCAACCAGAACATTAATGTGGGGAAGCGAAAAGTCATCCTTGGGGCTTGCCCTATTCAAATCCCTGTAGTCCACACACATCCGTACCTTTCCATCCTTTTTAGGCATCAGGACTACGTTAGCAACCCACTTCGGATAAGAGGTGATGTAACACCCTCTAAAACCCCGCATATAATTTTCGCAAATATTAAAAATTATAAACTCAGAGTACATGTAATAATCGAGGAATGCTACAATTCTCTTTTAATAAAATAATTCCTGTCATGCATAATCTTAGTGGTAACTCATACATGTTTACACAGCGGAAAATTTTAATTAATAAAATCAAACGTTATAATATTTTCCAAAATCATCAGGGATTAACACCTGGAAAGTCAACATCTTATTATAACAATTAAAAGAAAATAAACGAGTCTGACTAAAGCAGCTCGACAACCAAACGTTCCCGGAGTTACAACTATCAGAGCATGACCCGGACATACTAGAATAAAACTAAACTAGACACGATAAGCCTTCGCCAAGCACCTGAGCGAAGCTCCTCAATCTGAATTATTCAACAGTAAGGGTGAGCTTCTCAAATATACATTTGGTTATACATTCATAACAATCAATTCACGAAATCATAAGCATCACCCAATAATTAACATATTTCATAGTTTACAAAACCTTTACAAATCATATATCCATGACATATTGCTTTTCATATTTACAAATACCCATCAACATCATCAACCATATATCAATCACACGTGCATACAAACAATCAAATATAACATTGGAAAAATCATCCATTCATGTTATATTCGAGTAATGCAACACACCCATGCATGTGGTACCACTACACCGCCCCATTATATCGCGGGTCACGGATAACTCACCGTTCCATTATATCGCGGACACGGCTACCACCTCAACGTTCCATTAAATCGCGGACACGTATATTGGCCACCATGTTAATTCCACACAATGGGAATTAACAAATGCAACATGATATGTAAGTATGTAACACTCAGCATACTATGAACATCATTCAACATATCATGCACATCAACAATATCAAACATAACAGGATATGAATAGTATGTAACCACTCAGCATACTATTTAAACATCAATCATATCAAGTTACAAATAGCATGTAATCACTCAGCATACTATTCAAACATCAACCAATCACATCAATTATATCATAACTCATGCTCGAGAACATATCTAAAAGCATGGCAATAAAAATCCAACATCAAAACACTGAAATCAAAATTCAGAAAATTCAGAAATTCAACACAGTAGCATCAACACGGGTGCCCGTGTTAAACAACACGGCCGTGTTGAAATATGCCCAGAAAACGCATTTTTTTAACAAAACAGGGGATCAACACGGGTGCCCGTGTTAAACAACACGGCCCGTGTTGAATTGTGTCTGGAAAACACAATTTTTGGCAACACAGTGCATCAACACGGGTGCCCGTGTTAAACAACACGGCCGTGTTGATGAGCGCGGGTCAGATTTTTCTGAACCTGCAGTGGCTCACAACAGCCGTCCAAACGCGGAAAAATGTCGGCCAAAACGCGTATTTCAGTACCTAACGCATCGAGCTTGTACAATCCACAACAATACCACAATATCCAATTTACTAATAATCATTATAATAACCTTAACCGGGGATTAACCGTAACTTTGGGGAATTCTACCGACACTGAGGTCGTCCCTACAATTTCCAAGGTAAATTCACGATCATTAGACATACGCCCAATTCACCATTTGGGACCTAAATTCTTAATCGATTCATGAGAATTGGGAATCCTAATCCTTTTCTAACAAAGTTCAGTCCTACGGTTATCGATCCCTAGAAACATCTAACAATTGGGATTTTCCTACCATTACCCGAATCAACCGTACATAAACCCATAAACAAAGGTAAATCGAGTATAAACCCCCCTTACCTTATCAATTAGCAGCTTTGAATTCTTGAGCGAAGTTCTCCGTTCTTCGTTCCTCGTACCTTCAGAGCTCTATTTCCCCAATTCTAACTTCTGTTTATCGTGAAAACCAAAATGAGGAATAACTTGAGTTCCAACACATAACTTTACTTCTTTTTCACCCCCACTCTTTACTAACAGCATCTAAGCCCAAAACATAAAAATCCCTATATTTCTTATTTCTTCGAATATTCCAAATAAATAATTCTTTTTATTTTATTAATTCTAATAAAATAAATTCCCAAATTTAAATAATTCAATTAATTGAAAACGGGGTGTTACAACTCTCCCCCACTAAAAGAGTTTTCGTCCTCGAAAACATACCTTAGACGAACAGCTCCGGATAAGCCTCTTTCATCTGGCTCTCCAGCTCCCAAGTGATATTTCCATCTGCTGGACCTCCCCAAGCAACCTTCACTAATGCTATCTCTTTACCTCTTAACTGTTTCACTTCCCGATCTTCTATCCTCATAGGCAATGTTTCTACTGTCAGGTTATCTCTTACCTGTACATCATCTATTTGGATTACATGAGATGGGTCTGGAATATATCTCCTCAACTGAGAAACATGAAAAACATCGTGCAAATTCGCAAGTCTCGGAGGTAAAGCAATGCGATAAGCAACTTCTCCAACTCTTTCCGTAATCTGAAACGGACCAATAAAACGCGGAGTCAACTTCTTAGACTTCAACGCCCGACCAATACCCGTCATCGGAGTAACTCTCATAAACACATGATCTCCAGCACTGAATTCTAAATTCTTTCTCCTCTTATCATGATAACTTTTCTGACGACTCTGAGAAGCTCTCATCTTCTCTTGAATCAATTTGATCTTTTCTGTAGTCTGCTGAACAATCTCTGGCCCAATTACCGAACTCTCTCCAGATTCATACCAACACAAAGGCGTCCTACACCGTCTACCATACAATGCCTCAAACGGAGCCATACCAATACTCGAATGGTAACTATTGTTATAAGTAAACTCAATCAATGGCAAATAGCTATCCCAAGTTCCACCTTTCTCTAAAACACAAGCACGCAATAAATCTTCCAACGATTGAATCGTCCTCTCCGTCTGTCCATCAGTCTGAGGATGGTAAGCTGAACTCAATCTCAACTTAGTACCCAAAGCCTTCTGCAATCCTTCCCAAAATTTCGAAGTGAACCTCGGATCTCTATCTGACACAATACTAGAAGGAACTCCATGCAAACTCACTATTTTCTCAATATACAACTGTGCCAATCTCTCCATCGAGTAATCCATTCGCACCGGTATAAAATGAGCAGACTTAGTCAACCTATCCACAACGACCCATATCGCTTCACAATTCATAGGAGTCCTCGGCAACCCAGATACGAAATCCATAGAAATGCTATCCCACTTCCATTCTGGAATAAACATCGGTTGCATAAACCCAGACGGCTTCTGATGCTCAATCTTCGATTTCTGACAGATTAAACATGCATACACAAATTCAGCTATTTCCTTTTTCATTCCCGGCCACCAAAACAATTTCTTCAAATCATGATACATTTTCGTGGCACCCGGATGAATGCTCATTCCACTGCGATGTCCTTCTTCTAATATACTTTTCTTGATTTCTGCGACATCAGGAACACAAACTCTATCGCCAAATCTCATAACATCATTTTCATCAATTCTAAACTCACCACCTTGACCTTGGTTGATCAATGTCAATTTATCAACTAAATTAACATCGGATTTCTGCCCGATCCTGATCTCTTCTAGAATACCACTAGTAAGTTTCAACATACCCAAACGAACACACTTCGGAGTACTTTCACAAACCAAACTCAAATCTCGGAATTGCTCAATTAAATCCAATTCACGAACCATCATCATAGACATATGCAAGGACTTCCTGCTCAAAGCATCTGCAACTACATTTGCCTTACCAGGATGGTAATTCAAACCAAAATCATAATCTTTGAGGAATTCTAACCACCTTCTTTGCCTCATATTGAGCTCTTTCTGATCGAAAAGATACTTCAAACTCTTATGATCACTATACACTTCAAACCTCGAACCATACAGATAATGTCTCCACAATTTCAAGACAAACACAACTGCTGCCAACTCTAAGTCATGAGTAGGATAGTTCCTTTCATGAACCTTCAACTGTCTCGAAGCATACGCAACTACCTGCTGATTCTGCATTAAAACACCACCTAAACCCAACAGAGATGCATCACAATAGACCACAAAAGATTCCACCGGATTCGGCAAAATCAGAATAGGAGCACTTGTCAATCTCCGCTTCAATTCTTGGAAACCTTTCTCACAATCAGAATCCCAAATAAACGCTTGTCCTTTACGAGTCAACTTCGTCAACGGCAATGCTAACTTTGAGAATCCTTCGATAAACTTTCTGTAATAACCTGCAAGACCAAGAAAACTTCTGATTTCCGAAACAGTCTTCGGCGCTTCCCACTGAGATACCGCTTCTACTTTCGTAGGATCCACTGCAATACCATTCTTAGAAATCACATGTCCAAGGAAACTAACTTCATTCAGCCAGAACTCACATTTGGACAACTTTGCATACAACTTCTTATCTTTCAACAACTCTAACACAATTCTGAGATGTTCCGCATGTTCTTCGTCATTCTCGGAATAAATCAGAATGTCATCAATAAAAACCACAACAAACTTATCCAGATATGGGTGAAAAATCCTATTCATATATTCCATGAAAACACCAGGTGCATTAGTAACTCCGAACGGCATAACAGAATATTCATAATGCCCATACCTCGTTCGAAAAGCAGTCTTTTGAATATCTTCCGCTTTCACACGAATCTGATGATATCCAGATCTCAAATCAATCTTACTGAATACACTGGCTCCAATTAACTGATCCATTAAATCATCAATCCTCGGTAACGGGTACCGATTCTTAATGGTTACCTTGTTCAATTGCCTGTAATCAACACACAGTCTCATAGAACCTTCTTTCTTCTTAACCAACAATACCGGAGCACCCCAAGGCGAAACACTTGGACGAATAAACTTCTTCTCCAGTAAATCTTCCAACTGACTCTTCAATTCAGCCAATTCAGACACAGACATACGATATGGCGCCATCGACACCGGTCTCGTACCAGGAATTAAATCTATAGAAAATTCCACTTCTCTCTCAGGAGGTAACTCGCCAACATCATCAGGAAAGACTTCTGGAAATTCACACACCACTGGCAATTCACTACTCCTGACCTTTCTTGTTGCATCTAACGAAGCAAGTAACATAAACACATTAGCACCATCTTCCATTGCTTCTTGTACCTGCCTAGCAGTCATAGTCAAATTCTCGACACCAACTGCTTCTGGGAAAATCACCGTCTTAGCAAAGCAGTTCAGATGAACCCGGTTGAATTCCAACCAGTTCATCCCAAGGATAATATCAATTTGTTCAAGCGGTAGGCACACTAAATCCATACCGAAACTTCTACCAAAAATCTCAATAGGACAATTCCTACATACGAGTGAAGTTGTCACTGAACCCGATGCAGGAGTATCAACAACCATGCTACCTCGCATACCAGATATGTCCAGTTTCAACCTCTCAGCACAATCCAAAGAAATGAAAGAATGAGTTGCACCAGTATCAATAATTGCAACTAAAGGTGTGCCATGAATAAAACACGTACCTTTAATCAATCGATCCTCTGGAGCAGTCTCAGATCCAGACAAAGCAAACACTTTTCCACCTGACTGATCCTTCCTAGGCTTAGGACACTGCGGACGAATGTGACCTTCTTCGCCACAATTGTAACAAGTAACAGACTTCCCTTTGCAATCAATAGACAAATGACCAGCCTTTCCACATTTATAGCACTTCTTCTCATCACTCTTGCAATCTCGAATGTGATGACCAGACTCACCACACTTGTAGCATCTGATAGGAGCCTTAGAATCTCCCCCACTAGGCCTTTTCCAACCGCCTGATCTCTGGTTATCTCTACCATATGGCTTGCCACGGTCCATATGTTGCTTCCCTCTTTTATCAACAGCCCCACGAGAGTGAGACGACCGATTCTTGGTAATATCTTCTTCCAAGATTCTGCTACAATCAACCAGATCAGAAAATCTACGAATACGCTGGTACCTGATTCCCTGCTTAATCTCATCTCGGAGACCATTCTCAAATTTGATACATTTAGAGAATTCTCCAGCCTCATCATTGTTGTAGTGAGCATAATACTTTGCCAGCTCAGTAAACTTAGTAGCATACTCACTAACAGTCAGATTGCCCTGCTTAAGCTCCAAAAATTCAATTTCCTTTCTTCCCCGAACATCTTCAGGAAAGTACCTCCTCAGAAAAGCCCTTCTGAAGTTAGCCCAAGTCAGTGCCTCTCCATCCTGAACCATTTCAGTCCTTGTGGCAACCCACCAGTCGTCGGCCTCTTCTGCCAACATATGCGTACCATATCTGACTTTCAGATCTTCAGCACAATCAATCACACGGAAAATCCTTTCGATTTCCTTCAGCCACTTCTGAGCACCTTCAGGGTCATGTGTACCTTTGAACAACGGAGGATTGTTCCTCTGGAAATTTCCCAATTGCCTATCAGCACCAATCACGCCTCCAGTTGGGTTTCCAGCAAGTACACCAGCTAACATCCCCAAAGCCTCAGCTAATGCAGCATCATTTCGTCCATTACCTCTTCCAGCCATATTCCTGAGAATTAAAACATACTCCACATCAGAATACAGTATCGACAGTGTTACCTTGCACTAGTCGCATACGAAAAGGAATGACTGACTCAAGACTCTGGTCACAACGACCGACTATGCTCTGATACCACTATTGTAACACCCTCTAAAACCCCGCATATAATTTTCGCAAATATTAAAAATTATAAACTCAGAGTACATGTAATAATCGAGGAATGCTACAATTCTCTTTTAATAAAATAATTCCTGTCATGCATAATCTTAGTGGTAACTCATACATGTTTACACAGCGGAAAATTTTAATTAATAAAATCAAACGTTATAATATTTTCCAAAATCATCAGGGATTAACACCTGGAAAGTCAACATCTTATTATAACAATTAAAAGAAAATAAACGAGTCTGACTAAAGCAGCTCGACAACCAAACGTTCCCGGAGTTACAACTATCAGAGCATGACCCGGACATACTAGAATAAAACTAAACTAGACACGATAAGCCTTCGCCAAGCACCTGAGCGAAGCTCCTCAATCTGAATTATTCAACAGTAAGGGTGAGCTTCTCAAATATACATTTGGTTATACATTCATAACAATCAATTCACGAAATCATAAGCATCACCCAATAATTAACATATTTCATAGTTTACAAAACCTTTACAAATCATATATCCATGACATATTGCTTTTCATATTTACAAATACCCATCAACATCATCAACCATATATCAATCACACGTGCATACAAACAATCAAATATAACATTGGAAAAATCATCCATTCATGTTATATTCGAGTAATGCAACACACCCATGCATGTGGTACCACTACACCGCCCCATTATATCGCGGGTCACGGATAACTCACCGTTCCATTATATCGCGGACACGGCTACCACCTCAACGTTCCATTAAATCGCGGACACGTATATTGGCCACCATGTTAATTCCACACAATGGGAATTAACAAATGCAACATGATATGTAAGTATGTAACACTCAGCATACTATGAACATCATTCAACATATCATGCACATCAACAATATCAAACATAACAGGATATGAATAGTATGTAACCACTCAGCATACTATTTAAACATCAATCATATCAAGTTACAAATAGCATGTAATCACTCAGCATACTATTCAAACATCAACCAATCACATCAATTATATCATAACTCATGCTCGAGAACATATCTAAAAGCATGGCAATAAAAATCCAACATCAAAACACTGAAATCAAAATTCAGAAAATTCAGAAATTCAACACAGTAGCATCAACACGGGTGCCCGTGTTAAACAACACGGCCGTGTTGAAATATGCCCAGAAAACGCATTTTTTTAACAAAACAGGGGATCAACACGGGTGCCCGTGTTAAACAACACGGCCCGTGTTGAATTGTGTCTGGAAAACACAATTTTTGGCAACACAGTGCATCAACACGGGTGCCCGTGTTAAACAACACGGCCGTGTTGATGAGCGCGGGTCAGATTTTTCTGAACCTGCAGTGGCTCACAACAGCCGTCCAAACGCGGAAAAATGTCGGCCAAAACGCGTATTTCAGTACCTAACGCATCGAGCTTGTACAATCCACAACAATACCACAATATCCAATTTACTAATAATCATTATAATAACCTTAACCGGGGATTAACCGTAACTTTGGGGAATTCTACCGACACTGAGGTCGTCCCTACAATTTCCAAGGTAAATTCACGATCATTAGACATACGCCCAATTCACCATTTGGGACCTAAATTCTTAATCGATTCATGAGAATTGGGAATCCTAATCCTTTTCTAACAAAGTTCAGTCCTACGGTTATCGATCCCTAGAAACATCTAACAATTGGGATTTTCCTACCATTACCCGAATCAACCGTACATAAACCCATAAACAAAGGTAAATCGAGTATAAACCCCCCTTACCTTATCAATTAGCAGCTTTGAATTCTTGAGCGAAGTTCTCCGTTCTTCGTTCCTCGTACCTTCAGAGCTCTATTTCCCCAATTCTAACTTCTGTTTATCGTGAAAACCAAAATGAGGAATAACTTGAGTTCCAACACATAACTTTACTTCTTTTTCACCCCCACTCTTTACTAACAGCATCTAAGCCCAAAACATAAAAATCCCTATATTTCTTATTTCTTCGAATATTCCAAATAAATAATTCTTTTTATTTTATTAATTCTAATAAAATAAATTCCCAAATTTAAATAATTCAATTAATTGAAAACGGGGTGTTACAGGTGACAACTAAGAACCCAGCGTTGAACTGCTTCATAACTTATACCTTGATCTTCTCTTACATTTCAGGGCGCATACAGCGTACCTTCTGCTTTTCCAGAGGGCAATCTTTTTTAGTTGGCAGACGATGAACCACAATATCCGTGTCTAGTCCTGGCATGTCTTCATATGACCAGGAAAAGATCTAGACATAGTCATGTGTAATGCGGTGGGATAACTGACTTGGTTGTTTTGCGTTTTATCACAAATGTTGCGGTTAGCAAGAGTCGCCACCGACTTTTCTTTTATCCAAAAGGAAATGCTGAAAAGAACAGGAAAGACCTTTGAGATGTTTTCTTGAGTTCGGGAGGTAGATTATAAAAAGGGAAGGTATTAGCACCCTTTTTATCCATAGTTATCTATGGGCTCTTAGTTGCTTGTTAGATCACTTGCTTTTGTTTGAAAATGTGCTTCGTGTGGTTTTTGAAAGTATTTTGAAAAGGCGCCATTGTTTAGGCAAACTTTGTAATAATTCCCGTTCGTAAGAATGTATATAAAGTGTTGATCTTTTGAAAATGTTTCAAGTTTGAAAGATGTTTTGAAAGTGCTGGTGTTTGTTTTGAAAATAGCAAGATGTTTTGGTTTGAAAATAAGCAAACAACTAGGAACACTCTACCTACTCAAAAGTCTTTCTTATTTATTTCCTCTTTCCTTTGACATTGTTATCTTACCGTTGATTTGGTAAGAAACCCTATCTTTGGATGTAAAAGGGACGTCCATGGGTCATCATATAGCCATGATAGCAATGTTGTGAGATGTCTTAGCAATTCTCTTTGAGGGACTAAGATCATTTTGAAAGGAAACATTGATAGTGTCATCGAGGGACTATGATCTTGTATTTTGTTTTTTTTTTGGCTAAGATACCCATGCATAACATGGCCATTTTTCATAAGGCAACAAAGTGGATTTACCCTAAGGGTGTAAGTGTGCAAGTGTGTTGGTTTACATGCATTGGTTTGTCTTGATTAAGGTTTGTTAATCATTGGTTTTAGTCTTGCCATACAAAACCCTAATTTACTAGCATTTATATATAAAAAATTAAATTGCGGAAAATAAAAATACTAAATTATTACATCATTAGTGGAGGGGTGTACAAATTTACAAATGGGAATTTTACAAGAAATTTAAATCTAATTAACTATTACAACCATATTGAATAAATATACAAAATTGAAGATAAAATGCAAGAATGTAAAAATGGAAAAAGAAATTATTTTTGTTTCAATTTTTATGAAAGGATTTTAACCTAAACCTAATTAAGAAAATGGTTAATTAAAATTAGCTAAAACTAAAACCTAAATTAATTAACAAAGAATAATAAGTTAAAATTGATTTTTTAGGATTTTTCATGAAAAGGTTTTAAATAATAAATTATATATGAAAATCAATTAATTTAATTAAAAGGAAACCTAAGTTCTAAATTATTTAATTTACAAGAAAATAATGATATAATAATTAAAACTAATTATCTAAGTATTAAAAAAAGAAATTAATTTACTAAAATAAAATGTTTTTTATTCTTTTGTTTTATGAAGAAAATAAACTAAATAAATATAAATAATAAAATAAAAATGTTTTTATATTTTTTTAGTAAAATAATAATGATAATAATAAAAATAGTAATAAAATGTATGAAGAAAATATGGAATAGAAATAGAAATAGATAAAAAACAAAATAAATAAAAAAATAAAATGGGCCAGGAGCGTAAACATAGTAAGGGGGATTAGGATCAGCAAACAAATAGTCAGGCCCAAGTTAGAGGCCCGGCGCTGCAAACAACAACCAAAAAAAGTTAAAAAAATATGAAAAACAACTAAAAGGGTACCACTGGGGCGCGAACCCAGGTCCCTCTGATTACAGGCACGCGCTTTAACCACTGGGATGGTGATACATCCGTTAACATTGGCACAACAATAAATACATAACACATATTTTGCCCTGACTGTACTTCATCTTCAACCTCCAGTCAAAGGATTTCAAACTTGCTCATTCCTCAACCATTTTCAAAAAATATAAACATGAAACTTATGCATTTTTCCAACACGAATCCAACCATGTAACTAATTTAAGCTAACATTCAAAGGTAAGGATGAATTTATGAAAGTACCAAATTCTGACCTAAACATTCCAGCAAATTCAAACTCAAAATTCTCCATGCTTAAGCAACATAAATGAAATCTATGGACATGTATAGTTTTAGGGCAATGATATCTATATTCTATCTTCACAAATGCAAGCCTAACAATGCCTAAATAATAAGATATAAGTTCAAGAAAAATATCTCAAAACTAGAAATCGTGAAATGAGTTTGAGCTTGTTTCAAGTGATAGTGATGATCAGGTTAGCTTCCTTGGACCTCTAGGAAGCTAATGCAATGGCTGGCTTGAGCTGAAGGTAACTAGAATGGTCTGGAGAAGTCCAATTGTGATGCTCTGTTTTTGAACTTGGAAATGGGTGAAGATGGTGTTACAGTCGTGTAACAGGGACATGGATGGCTTATGTATGATGTTTGGAAGCTTTTGGAAGCAAAAGGCCAAGTAACGCACGAGTAGTTTTTGATTTTGGGATTTCTGGCCATAATATGCAACAATGGAAGTTTGAGATGCAGTTCTTAGTTTTGGTGAGTTTTGGAGCTTGTGTATTCTTGGGTTAGCTTGCAACTAGTGTATGTATTTATAGGCAAGAGGTTTTATGTTCTACAATAAGTCAGAATTTGAATTTTCAAGTTGTAGCATCTTTCTTGTTTTTGAAGCAAAGTTGAAACATCTTGTTAGAAGGCAAGATACAGGGATGCATAGAGTGGTTAGTACTTTAGACATGCTTTCTTTTGGTTTATAGGGTTTGTGTGTGTAGAAAGAACAAGTTCAATGCTCAAGGAGAGTGGACTTTGTGATTAAAGCCACTTTTCAAGAATAGCAATGGTGCCTTTCTTCCAAAAATGGAAATGTAACTTGGATAATGGTTCAAATGCTTGGAAAATGGCTCCATATGTTGTGTAAACATTTAATTAAGGAGTGAATTGCAATTTAGAAGCCTGAAAAGTGAGATTATGCAGCATGTCTATGTGATTTGGTCCATTGTGCATCACAAATTCTACCTTGTAAAACAACTTGAAACCCTAACTTCTGACCTTCGATTCTCCTTGCTCAAAAACTATCTCAAGAAGTTCTTAGACATTTTGGAAAGCTTGTAATGTTCTCTACAACCCCTGTTTGAATCACTTTTGCAAAGTCCAATTGGAGCTATATGAAACTTGGCCCAAAAGTTAGGTCAAAATCCTGACCAAAATGCTCAAAATTTCACTAAGTGTTTTAGTTTTATGAACATGATTTCATGGATTAATAACTTGAAATCCAAGAATTTATAGGAGGAGTTGTGTAAAGAAATTTTTTAGATCTCATTGAGATCTACAACTTTCATGTTTAAAGTTTCCTTTGAATCATCTTTCATCATGGTGAAAAATTAGCTCAAAGTTGTGAAAAATGTGAAGTTTTTAACACTTAGAAATATTTCTAAGTTTGGAAACTTTGACTTTTCAAAATGAAATCTTGACTTTTTGATTTATTGATTAAAAAGTTTCATATTTTTACATGTTTTGATGAATTGTGATCTTTGACACTTGATTTTGACCAAAAAGTCAAAGTTTGACTTTTCAATGTGCAGTTGACTGAAAATCAACTATCAATTAATTCACCTTGAGCAATGTTTTGAGTCATTCCATTAGTTCAAAATGATTCAATTTAATCCTTGAGATCATGTTTCCAACCAATCAACCATTTGCTAGGTCAAAAATCAGAAATTGCCTTTTCTCAGTCAAAACCCTAATTTTTACCATTTTTCCCTTTTGATGATCTGATCAAATTTCTTGAGGAATTATGGTACAAACTTGATCAAATGACATATATAAGTTCATAATGTTGATATGGATAAAAAATTATGAATTTTAAATTTAAATTGGCCACATTTCACTTTTCCCCTAATACAACTGATTTTTAGGTCAACTAATCAATTAACTGAGCAAAAATGTGATCCAAGACTTGAAACTTGAAATGAGAAATCTTGAGGGTCTATAATGATTCATGAAAGTCATATGAGGCATTAAAAGTTCAATTATCCTTGTGCAATCTCAAACCCTATTTTTCAGTCATCAGAGCTTGAGGAGGTGTCTTGAGCTGATCAACGCTAGTGCAATCTTGAACTAAAGGAGATCTTGTGAAAAATTACTTGATAAATGATAGGGCAAATTTTGGGGTACAACATCTTCCCTTGTTCAATCTTCTTAAACCTGAAGAGTTAGATTGGCGGATACGTCATTCGTGACTTGAAGGTGGAAGATGATTGAACACTAGAGTGCCCAGAAATTTGTACTCGAAGATGAATTGTGAATGGAATTATAGATTCCATTTGGAGGAATGATGGAGATTTGTCAGAGATGGGCTTGTAGTTTCCATCCAAAGGTGATTGTTGATAGAAAATGGACTAAATCTGAACTTGATTTCAATTGGAAAAGAATCAGAACAAATCTTTGAAGTGATTTATCTGAAACTAGCAGCAATCTTGTATGTTGTTTAACTGGGAAGAATCAGAATAAATGTTGGAGCAATTTATCTGAACCAGAAATGTTCATTTGGAAAGTACCAGGCTAAATTGTTGAGAGGTTTAAACTGAACCAAAAGAGATCTTGAATATTCTTTAACTGGAGAGAATCAGAGTAGATCTTTGAGCGATTTGTCTGAACCAGAGAAAGTTCCTACTAGGAAAGAATCAGAATAAATCATTGAGAGATTTATCTGAACCAGCGGGGATTTGGAGAAGAATCAGAATAAATCGTTGAGAGATTTATCTGAACCAGCACAGATTTGGAGAAGAATCATAATAAATCATTGAGATTTATCTGAATCAGAGAAGACGTCTGCGGGAAAGCATCAGAATATACCGTTGAGAGATCTAAACTGAACCGGCAGGGATCTGGAGAAGAATCAGAACAACTCATTGAGAGATTTGTCTGAACCAGAGAAAACGTCTGCGAGAAAGAATCAGAATAAACCTTTGAGAGATTTAAACTGAACCGGCAGGGATCTGGAGAAAAATCAGAACAAATCATTGAGAGATTTATCTGAACCAGAGAAAACGTCTGTGGGAAAGAATCAGAATAAACTGTGGAGAGATTTAAACTGAACCGGTAGGGGTCTGGAGAAGAATCAGAACAAATCATTGAGAGATTTATCTGAACCAGAGAAAACGTCTACAGGAAACAATTAGAATAAATCGTTGAGAGATTTAAACTGAACCGACAGGGATCTGGAGAAAAATTAGAACAAATCATTGAGAGATTTATATGAACCAGAGAAAACGTCTGCGGGAAAGAATCTGAATAAACCGTTGAGAGATCTAAGCTAAACCAACAGGGATCTGGAGAAGAATCAGAATAAATCATTGAGAGATTTATCTGAACTAGAGAAAACATCTGTGGGAAAGAATCAGAATAAACCGTTGAGAGATTTAAACTGAACCAGCAGAGGTCATGGATGAGCATCAGAATAATATTCATAAATGAATTGTATCTGACTCATATCTGAGAGATGTACTGAATGAGCTTCAGAATGACATTCGTATCTGGATCGTTTCTGGACTGTATTGGAAAGGTATGCTGAAGGAAGTATCAGAATGATATCCGTATCTAGATCATATCTGGACCGTATTTGAATGAGTGACAGATTGACATCTGAATATG